>CM053614.1:86950052-86987915 GCA_028646535.1 Procyon lotor | reverse complement strand
TTTTTTTTTTAAATAATTAAAGGGTATTAGATTTTCACCAAATGATTATTCTAAGCTTACCAAAATTGTCATATGATTTTTGTCCTTCATTCTATTATCATGGTCTATTATATTGATTAGTTTTTGTACGCTAAACAAACCTTAAATCCCTGGGATAAATATTACTCAATTATGATGAATAACCCTTTTTATATGCTGCTGGATTCAGTCTGCTAGTATTTTTTGAAGATTTTTGTGCCTATATTTATAAAAGAAATCATTGTGCACTTTTCTTGTGATTTCTTTCTTAGTTTCGGTACCAAAGTAATACTGGCCTCACAGGGTAAGTTAGAATGTAGTCCTTCCTCTTTTATTTCCTGGAAGGATTTTTAAAAGGCTGGTGTTAATTCTTTTTAAAAAGTTTGAGGGGCGCCTGGGTGGCTCAGTCAGTTAAGCATCTGCCATTGTTGGCTCAGGTCATGATCCTGGGGTCCTGGGATCGAGCCACTGGGGAGTTGCTTCTCTCTCTGCCTCTGCTCACCCGTCCCCCGTCCCCCTACTCATGCTTTCTCTTTCTCTCTCTTTCTCTAATAAATAAAAATAAAATCTTTATTTTTTAAAAGATTTTATTTATTTATTTGACAGAGGGAGAGAGAGAGAGCACAAGTAGGCAGAGAAGCAGGCAGAGGGGGAAGCAGGCTCCCCGCTGAGCAGAGAGCCCAATGCGGGGCTCAATCCCAGGACCCTGAGATCATGACCTGAGCCGAAGGCAGAGGCTTTAACCCACTGAGCCACCCAGGCACCCCTAAAAATAAAATCTTTAACAAAAAAGTATGTAAAATTTGCTTGTTAAGGCCTATGGGCCTGGACTTTTTTGGGGGGGGAGGGAAATATTTTTATTAGTAACTCAATCTTTTAGTCCTATTCAGATTTTCCATTTCTTCTAGATTCAGTTCCAGTAATTTGTTTCCTTCTGGGAATGTGTTCATTTCATCTAAGCTAGAGTCTTAGTCCATTTGGTCTGCTCTAACAGAATACACCTGGGTGGCTTATAAAGAATAGAAATTCGTGTCCCACATTCCGGAAGCTAGGAAATCCAGTCCATGCCAGCAGATTGGTGTTTGCTGTAGGCCCACTTCCCAGCTCATGAACACCTGCGTTCTCACTGTGTCCTCACCTGTTTGGAAGAGAGGAGAGCCCTCTGGGTCTCCTTTTCAAGGGCACCAATCCCATTCATGAGGGATTCATGACCTACTTACCTCCCACCCCCAAGTACCATCGCAGTGGGGATTAGGTTTCAACCTATGAATTTTGGAGGGACACACGTAAATCAGTTCTCGGATCAGCATTTGTGTGTGTGTAGTATTTCCCTATATCCCTTCAAGTTTCTGCAGGGCTAGTGGGGATGTTCTGTTTACCATTCCTGCTCTTCATAACTGGAGTCTGTAAAGTTAGTCTGTATCAAAGAAATAAATTTGGTCATGTTAGTTTAATTTTATGTTTTTATTCTCCATTCCATTTATTTCTATTGACTCCCAGGCAAAAGCCTTAAAAACCGAACAAAGACTCTTGGAAAACTGAAGAGGTCATTCTGAAAAATAGCATCAGACACTTGCCATCTTTATTCTGAGTGAATTTCAGAAGGCCTGGGGAATGTCTGACTGCTGGTAAAATCTACACTATCTATTTTTTGGTAAATATTCACATTCAAGTTTTTGCTCATATTTGCATAAAGAGCTTTAAGTTTATCTTGGGATATGATTGTCTCGCCATTTGGATCTACCACCCTCACTACCAACAGATCTTTGTCCTGCTCCTCGGTATTAGACCATATAGATAAATACAGAGACAGTAATGATCACAACAATATCACATACGTTACTGAGCATCATATTTGGAGCTAGTCTTCTCTATAAATGATCTTCAATGCTCACAGTGTTCTGGTTAATATTACTTCCTCCAATAATTATCTGATCTCTCTTTCTGCTCAGTGATAAAGTGTCTCGGTTTACATACGATGCAACATGATGTTGTGTAGGTATTGACCGTTTTCAATTGGGTAGAAGTAATTAATTTCATTTTTGTGTTGAGTGATTTTGCTTTCTCATACGAAATAAATCACTTCTTGAATACACATCTTCTCAACTGCTTGAAAGATATGACAAATTGAAAACTCTCTGAGGTGTGCTAATACATTTTATTGTCTGGTTATATTGCATTTTAAAGTGGGACTCCATAAAAGATTACTTAGATTTTGTTCTAGCCATATAGAGGTCCACTCAGTACCCCCTGTCAGATAAAGGTAAAAAACTAATTAAGTAATAAATCCATACAAATTATTACAGAAAAGTAATGACTTCTTTGCATGTTTTATAACAACAATGCCATATTAAAAAAGCATTAGCTAGTATGGCAGGCCATGACTCTGTCTGAAGACAAAAAAAAAAATCCTTTGCTCATTGGGATTTATGTCATATCTGCTCAGGTTGGTTTAGAATAACTAAGCAGAAACTGTGGTGCAACTCATCTACAAAACGACAGATGCTTTAAAACTCCTTTTCAATAAAATTTAGAAAATAGGTCCCATATTTATGAGAAGTGTAATTCTTTGGGAAATACATTTTTAATTGCGGAAAATAAATTTCACCTTGAGATAAAACGATCAGAAACTAAACACAAACAAAAAAGCCCCAAAACCAAAAAAGCAAAACTTCAACAAGCACTGATTAAACAGCAGTCACTGAAATGTGTACCGTGTGTTGGTAGGTGTGTGCTTTAGCAAGCAAAAAAGATGACGGAACCAATGTGATACTCTCAACAAAGTTCCACGTTAGTCCACATCCTCGTTGACTGCATTCTTGTTGAGTGATTAGTAACTAATGGAATCAGACAACTGGGCTGGATTTCTTCTGTTCAACACTTCAGAGCCCACTCTAGAACTTCAGACTGTGAGGATTTGAAGGCACCATAACTGATCTATAAATAAGAACATGTGAAAGAAACCTTAAAGTCATATAAATAAAAATAAATGAAGCGATCTTGAAAGACATAAGCATATAAGGGACAGATGACGTGAAGCCTGTTCAAATGCATCAAGTTATGTGGGATGACAGTACAACGAAATAAATTTAGGGTCTGGCATACAGATTTTATTTTAACATGTGAAAATGTATCAAGCACAAAGAATTTCAATGTATAAAAAGAAGTTCTAGACAATATAATCTCACCATCCACTCAGTGCTTGAAATATACCCCTTCCAAACACCTACAAGAAAGTTACATAATCATTTCCTGCAGTAAGTATTTTTTAAAGATTTATTTCTTTGAAAGAGATAGAAAGAGTGTAAGTTGGGGGAGGGGCAGAGGGAGCGAGAGCATCTCAAGCAGACTGTGAGCTCAGCGTGGAGCCTTTGCAGGGCTTGATCTCATGACCCCGAGATCATGACCTGAGCTGAAACCAAGGTTTGCACCCTTAACCGACTGAGCCACCCAAACACCCTCCTGGAGTAATCATTAAAATAAATATTTCAGGTTCTTTATTAGGTCACAGGGACAGACTACTGGAGTAAGAGTGATATTCAGGATCCAACAATAGTGTGGGCTGGGAAAACATGGGGGAGGGCAGGCACGGATCTAAGGGAAGTTCAGTAAGGACAAAGGAAATAAGGTCTATGTTTGGCTAAAGCCAGGATGATGATGATGTTGTTGATGATAATACCAAATCTCCAGTTCTCTCAGTACTTATTGAGAGGACCTCGGAACAATGAACCTGATTAGTCGATCATACTGGGTTTTCTTGGAAAGCAGTTTGAGGTACTTAAATAGAATTGAAATAAAAGGTACATTTGATCAGTGGGGAGGGAAAGAAATCCTCTTCCTATAAAACTATGCAAATTGGAACATATTATTCCCCACAGGAGAGTAATAATTTCCTAATTCTGAATTCTCAGAAAAATTTTTGGTACTATGAAAAAAGCAGATTTGGGCCTTCCTATTGATCTAGCAGAAAGTAAGAATAAAGCTTGAAGAATCATGAGAAATAAACCATCAGGATATCCAACTTTTGGCTTTTCTCAAAACATCAGTATTCTTACCTTGAGTTTTTACTGGTGTTTCGTAGGTGATTCAAAATTCAGCTGAGTACTCAAACGGTGGGTTTCATGTTAGAGTTTTAAAGAGCTGTTTGTGCTGCAGATATTGGCCAAAGGGCATTTTAACTGCGTTTCGCAGTAAAAGTCAAGTAGCCTATTTCCTCTACCATATTAATATCCACCCAGAAGCAGAAAGCCAACAAGGCAAAGAAATCTTTTGAAACACGGCTCTGGGTCTCCTGAAAGGTTCAAAGAATGGGTGAGGAAAAACAGAGAATGTCAAAGACCGAGAGGAGAAAAGAAGGGAAAATGGATGACAGACGATCAGTTACATTTTACAGAGCAGCTTGGAGATTGACTGAAAACATGTAATTTGGAGAGAAAAAGGCGTGATGCCAGAATCACAGTCTTTTTGAAGGAAGGAGTGGGCTGAGAAGCCAGGTGTGAGACAGGGAGGAGGCAAGGGAGCCTCCAGACAGCATGGGGCTGGACCTCGGGGGCCCGCCTCCCCCCTGTGGTCCTCCGCCATCGGAGGAGTCACCACTGACCCCTGACCCCTGAGTGCTGAGAGCAAGCCAGGTGACCCCCCCACCCCCCGCCCACCAAAATACACAATGTGAGTCTTCTGGAAGCTTTCATTCTGAGCAGGAGGGCATAGCAGCGACTCACAAATCACAAGCTCTCCAAGCAAAATTAATTCACTTCCTGAACGTAATTTTTTTCTTTATGTTATCCATTGAGATAGTGAAAAACAGACCCTGAAAATAAGCACTCCTTTTGGAGGAAAGAAAATGTTTAGCTGGATCGCTGTGGGCCATGTTTGCTGCCCCTCTGGTCACTTGGAAGAGCTGACTTCATGAAATGTTCTCGGTGAGACCTTTAATTGTCAGCTCTCCTTTGTAAACATGCGCAGATTTGGTTTTTTGAGTGTTGGAGTGACTGGATTGGGTCTCAGTATTTGCCGTTGTTCTCTATCCGTTCACAGCTTTGTCAGGACATACATCAGATTGTCAGAGTGGCTCGTGCCCCATTATCTAGACGGGCAGGACAAGTTTCGATCTGTTTAGGATTTCTTCATATATCAACCAGTCTTCCTATGCTGCCACGTCACTTAAGAAGTGAAATTACTTGTATCATAAATGTGCTTGTGGTACGAAATATTTGCTTAGTTCCTGTCACTCTTGCTGGTCTCCTGATTTTTCCCTTCCACGCTCGATTCAGAGCTGCGAAGGAAGTGCAGATGGTCATGGACCATATGTGGCCCAAGACGTCCATTCCACGGAGTACCCAAGACGTATGGGCCAATCACAGGAAATAGCTACTCTTGTCCCTTTGTTGGAAATGTGGGTCAATTTCCTAATGGGTTTTTTCACAGACTGACCTGCGAACATGTCACAAGGTGGTTTTAGAGGACTATGGTCTTTTTCCCATCTTTTTACATTAAATTATTCATCTCAGAACTTGCACACCATTGAGGATCTTTCATCCCGATACAGATATTTTAGGCTAAATGCAAATTTAAGCAAAGTTATTTCTAATCTTGTCTTTTGTGTAATACGCAGTCTGTATCTCAGGTAAGAGATTCACTGAAAACATGTAATTTTACACAGAGAACAAATCGGTGGTTGCCAGAGGGGAAGGAAGGGTGTGGGGAGATGGGCAAAATAGGTGAAGAAGAGGATTTAGAGGTAAAAACTTCCAGTTATAAACTAAATAAGTCACAGAGAAGAAAAGTGCAGCGCAGGGAGTAGAGTCAATAATATCGTAATAAGGTTATATGGTAACAGATGGTGTAATAACGTATGATTATCATGGTGAGTATTGATTAATGTATAGAATTGTCAAACAACTATATTGTACACCCGACACTAATATAACATTGTGTGTCAATATGCTTCAGTAAGAAAGATATAAAAATGCAATTTTAAAAGAGTTTCAAATTGAAGTTGTCCAGTGTTCTTTATAAACTACATAATTGCATTCTTTAGTGGATATTTAGATATACTGAGTATTAATTTTGATGAGTTTCTTGAATTAAATTTGATGACTTTCTTGAATCCATAAGGAAATTGAGAGCCATGTGGTCTAGCTAGCTCTTATATATGTAGGAAGTATCCTAAAAGTGGTTAGTTTTAGGAAAAAATAAATGTATTGGCTTTATGTACAAGAGTAATTTTTTTTTAATTAAAGACAAGAATAGGGGACTTTTATACACACAAAAGATTATCAAGTTGAATTTTGTTTCTTAATTCAAATGTAAATAATAGTCTCTATTTTTTTATGGTTTTATTTTATTTGTTAGAGAGAGTGAGAGAGAGAAAGAGAGAGAGGGTGAGGGAAAGGAGAGAGGGAGAAGCAGACTCCCCACTGAGCAGGGAGCCTGATGCGGGGCTCGATCCCAGGACTCTGGAATCACGACCTGACTCAAAGACAGACACTTAACCAACTGAGCTACCCAGGTGCTTCTCCATCTATCTTTACATAGCTGGTGGAAGGGGGCAGATTCTTGATCTCAATTAGAATGCCATGGGAGGGGCGCCTGGGTGGCTTAGTGGGTTAAAGCCTCTGCCTTCGGCTCAGGCCATGATCTCAGGGTCCTGGGATCAAGACCCGCATTGGGCTCTCTGCTCTGCAGGGAGCCTGTTTTCCTCTCTCTCTGCCTGCCTCTCTGACTACTTGTGATCTCTCTCCTCTCTGTCTAATAAATAAATAAAATCTTTAAAAAAAAAGAAAAAAGAATGCCATGGGATACTTCTCCACCACTTTCTACCCTGTCATCAGTAGTCAACAGGATAGAACCCATCTATGGAGCCTCAGCAGGGTCTCTGGCAAATGTCAGCTCTCTTGGTATGAAGACCTTACGAGATGCTCCAGAGGAGGTCAGGTCATTCCCAAAGACATCTGTAGGTAGCATCTCTAGCTTTGTTCCCTATGCCTGGAGATATCTTGGTACCTGTTACCAGGAGTTCTCAACGCCCCTTGAGCTACTCTATCCATATGTATCAGGCACTGGGATGATCTGTCTTGCATGTTCATCTTTTGGCCTACGAATGGCCCTTTGCAGACCCTAAGAACAGGGGGATCTGGTGCTTTACTCATTCTCTAATCTTAGGTCTCTATCAATAAATCATTTTATAAGTAGAACCATGTGCCTTTAGTAGAGCGAGTTATACAATCTCACCCCTGTGAGTCGTGTACTTATTCAGGAGCTGATCAACTGATGGAATCTGTAAAATACTATTATATAGTTACAGAAGGAACTATCCATGTTTCTAGGGCAAGTTTTGCTGTTTAAGTGTGCTAAATAAAAAATATATATGTATGTCCTCACCCGAGTAGATGAGATCTGTTTTCAGCCTGGTTTCCAAACGAACATTTGATCTTTCTACTCAAAGTAGTAACGGGGCCCCTTCCCACTCACACATTGGAGTAGAAGGTGCAGCCAGTTCTAAATAACAGGACTCTGCTCTCAAGCAAATGGGGCAGAAAAGCCATCACTGGGTTCATAATTAATATCAGTGACTTTACGATCACAGTGGAGGGAATATTCCTTAATAATATTACAGAGAAAGGCTATGTTTAAGGTCAGAATTTTTATCAAAAGGGCAAGATTAAAAATCTCTTTGGAGGATAGAGTGTAGAATACATCCAACTCCTGATTTGGTGTCTAAAATATTCCACATTAATCCCTTTTGGGCCATTTCTTTACATTTCTCTTCTGAAATAAAAGAGAGTCTCAGAATATATTTGAATAAGTTAGGTGATTACTCAATAAAAGGGAGAAAGTACAGAGAAATATTCAATTACATAGAAATAAAATACAACTCAACAAAACCTCCAAAAAATAAGTCTTGAAGGAGTCAGTTGTGAGAGAGAAAGGTTCTTCAAAGAAAACTAACAAATGCACCCAGTGGACCACCACACCTGTCGAGAGCCTGTGAAATCATCTTGCAGAGATTTCAGACTCCTGCATCTTGGCGAAGCAGGTACATGCTGAACTCTCTGCACAACTGAGCCCAAGCATTACTATCCCACAGTTTTCCAGGTTCCCCTGCCTCCAAACATATTTTAGTTGGGAAGTTCCTGGGTTAAAGCAGAGTCTACCTGGGAAATCAATGGGGAGAGATTGAGAGGAGCCCAACCCAAATCAACAGGGAAGAGCTTGGAAGACTGGGTTATAGCCTCACCAGTCAGTTGTGGTTTAACTTTCTCAGACACAGCGTTAGCATGGAAATGTGGTATCAAAAGAAAATCTTCTCACTGTCCTAGGAGGCAGGAGACTCACAAAATGGAGTGTAAATTTGCTTTAGCTTTGCAGACCCAGAAACTCCATTGTCTAACATGCTCCAAATGCAGACCAATCTAATAATGCATTTCCATCGGCGTCTATTGGTTTTCTTGGGTTTTAAGAGGTAAAAATTAATGTATCCTCTTTTATCCTAAAAATGTTAAACATTTGAGAAAGATTTAGATTGAAAACTGAATATTACCCATGACCATAACTTGGTTTCTCATCTTCAGAAATTTAAAAGAACTTAGCTATTCAATATGTAGGCTTCCCTATACATGTACATATATATTGTATACACATATATATGCATAAATATATACGTATGTTTCCAAGCGTGAGTATGATTGGCTACTTACATTACCATTATATCAACTCTAAATCAACTTATTTAAGTGTGATACATCATTTAATCGACCTACTGTCCAAGCTTGAGGATATTTCCACTTTTATTGGTATTCAATATAAGAAGGAATATTCTTTGTTTCTTACACTTATGTAAATATTTTTAAGATTTATTTATTTATTTGAGAAAGAGAGAGGACACACCACGTGCACTTGTAGGGGGAGGGGCAGAGGGAGAGAGAAAGAGAGAATCTCAAGCAGGCTCCCTGCTGAGCACAAGTCCATTGCGGGGCTCAATCTCACAAACCTAAGATCATGATCTGAGGCAACACCAAGAGTCAGACACTCAACCAACTGAGCCACCCAGACACCCCTGCACTTATGTAGATTCTTACGGGTAGATGCTCAGAAATACAATTGCCTAACTGCTGGGTCCAAGAACATGCATGAATTATGAATTTGAATTATTATGAATTATGAATAATGCTGTGAAATTCCTCTCAAAATAGCAATATCTTTGAAACTCTCATCAAAAGCACTGGGTTATGTATGGAAGTAATGAATCACTACATTGTACTCCTGAAACCAATATTACACTATATGTGAACTAACTGGAAATTAAATAAAAACTTAAAAAAAAACACACCACCTTCACTTGAGAGAGTGAAGGATTGCTACTAATGATGACACAAAGTTGGAAAGTTCTCCTCTAGGAAAACAGTTAAAATTTATCAGCCATAAAATCAATAAAAAAAAAATCATAACATAGGAAATTGGCCAAAGGAAGATAACACATTGACTGTTATTGATTCTTGTTTGAGTAAGAACAACAAAAGTTTGTGAGTTTCTTGCCTGGGAATACTCCTACCTAGCTCTCTACACGATTTGCAAAAAAAAAAAAAAAAATGCGTGTCTACCAATTTGGGGGTGGTAGTAAGAAGCAGATACTATGCAGTAAGAGGCGGTAGATTCCATTTGGGGATGGTGTGGGTGAAGATCTACAGATTTGTCCATAAAAGGAGAAGAATTTGTTTGGAAGAGATAGGAAAAGTCACAGTCTTTGATTTAGTCCATTTGTAGACCTAACTTAGAGCAAGCATTGGTTGCTTGATCTCTTGCAACCAGGAGATTGCAAGAGATTGGACTTGGACTTGGACTCTTGATCTCAGCTCAGGTCATGATATCACCGTCCTAATATCAAGCCCCGTGTTGGGCTCCGTGCTCAGTGGGGAGTTTGCTCGAGGATTTCTCCCCCTATCTCTCTGCCCCTCCTCCACTCTCTCTCCAAAATAAGAATAAATAAATCCTTAAAAATAATAAAATAAAATAAAATGTAATATAGTTTTCAACCAAAATACCAGACCTATGAAAATTCAAAAAAATGTGGGAGCCATAGATGGCCTGAGATAATCTAGACACGTATGCGTGGTTTGTTGCTAAATTTTATAAACTGGGCAGAGAGGTGCTGAGACAAGATGGGAAAATGTGACAGACAGGAGAGAGCTGGCGGTAAGTTGAATAAATTCTATAATCTACATACGCTTGAGCTGGTAGAAGATAGCAACTTTTCCAGTTTAAGGTTTTCCAGTTTAAGGTGTTAGGGTTAGGCTGCCACAGTAAAGTACCTCAGTCTGAGGGAACCTCATCAATAGAAATTTATTTCTCACATCTTGGAGGCTGGAAATCCAAGACCAAGGGGTGGCAGGGCTGATTCCTCCTGAGGACCCTCTCCTTGGTGTGTGGACAGCTGTCTCCTCGCTGTGTCCTCACGTGGTCGTCCCTCTGTGTGTATCTGCATTTTAATTTCTTCTATACCAGTCGTATTGAAGTAGACCCCAAGGCATATGACTTCATTTTACCTTAATTACCTCATTAAAGTTCCTTCCTCTAAATATTTTCACATTTGGAGGTCTGGGAGAGAGGGAATTTAAGGAGAAATGTACCTCAGCCTATAACAGTACTTAGGTATAATCTATACCCCAGCCTAAATGGTTGATCATTGGACTATGCAGGTCAATGAGCAAACTTCCAAGGGAAAATGGGCTAAAAAAAAAAAAAAAAAATTAGCGAAACCATTAGCAACCGCACATAGCAGGCTAAGTCCAAGCAAGTAACTTAACTAAAAATAAACAACGTTCACCAAAAGAATAGAAAAGAATTGACAGTTGCTACAATATATTATATAAAATACAAGACTAAACTGTGGTTTTCAGGGGCACTTGGGTGGCTCAGTCAGTTAAGCATATGACTCTTGATCTCAGCTCAGGTCATGATATCACTGTCCTGAGATCAAGCCCCATGTTGGGCTCCATCCTCAGTGGGGACTTTGCTCGAGGATTTCTCCCCCTCTCTCTCTGCCCCTCCCCCACTCTCTCTCTAAAATAAGAACAAATAAATCTTTAAAAATAATGAAATAAAATAAAATGCAATATACTTTTCAACCAAAATACCAGACCTATGAAAAAAAATTGTGACCTATACTCAGGAAAACAAACAAAAAGCTTTCAATAGAAATGGTATCTGGGTGTAGCTATATATTGGTTTTACAAAGACTTCAAAGTAGCTACTATAAATATGTTTTAATAATTAAATGAAAGTAAGTTTACATAACTAACTGAAAATGTTTGCGATGAATCAACAGATAGAGATTGAAATGATAAGAAAATGGAAATTCTGGAGTCGAAAAGTACAAGATCTGAAATTAAAAATTAACTATATGGTTACAACAGTGAAACTGAGATATCAGAAGAATCAGGAAACTTGATGAAATATTAGGAGAGATTATTGAATCTGAAACAGGAGAGGAAGAAGATTGAAGACAAATTGATAGAACCTTCAAATCCTGTGAGATAAAATAAAGTGTTCCAGTATATGAATAATAGGAATCACCGGTACAGAACAGAAAGAAGTAAGGGCAGTGAAAAAAAATAACTAAAAATATAAAAGATGAAAAGGTCAGAAATTTGATGGAATACACAAACATAGAGACCCAAGAATCTCAACAATTTCAAAATAGGATAAATACAGAGAGAATCAGATCTATTTTTATCATAGTCTAATTGCAAACAACTGAAGACAGAAGAAAGAGAAGGAGAAGAAGGAGAAGTAGGAGGAGGAGGAGGAGAAGATCTTAAAAACAGGAAGAGAAAATGACTTAAGATCCATGGGGAATATTCATTTAATGGCTGATTTCCCAACAGAAGTACCAAAGGCCAGAGGCAGTAAAATGGCAAATTCAAGTGCTGAATGATAGTTTTAAGTATCTGTAAACCAAGAACTTTGTATCCAGTGAAACTATCATTCAAAAACGAAGGTGATAGCAACGCATATCTATATAAGCAGAAACTGACAGAAGTTGTTGCTCACAGACTTGTCCTGAAAGAAAATCCACAGGAATAAACAAAGAGCTTTGAAAATGTAAATATGGGGGTAAATATAAAAAATAGTGTGTATATCCATATGCATACACGTACTCACATTGAAGCAAAAACTGGATTGTGTATTGTTGGGTTCATAACATATGTCATTGAAAAATACAGGGGAGGGGCACCTGGGTGGCTCAGTGGGTTAAAGCCTCTGCCTTCAGCTCAGGTCATGATCTTAGAGTCCTGGGATCGAGCCCCACATCGGGCTCTCTGCTTAGCGGGGAGCCTGCCTCTCCCTCTCTCTTTCTGCCTGCCTCTCTGCCTACTTATCTCTCTCTCTCTGTCAAATAAGTAAATAAATAAATCTATTAAAAAAAATACATGGCAATGATAGCCCAGAGACAAAACTATTTTAGTGCTAAGTTAAGGTAGATTGTCATAAATCAAACATGCATATTATCAGCTCCAGAGAAATTAGTAAAGTTGACTAAATTTATACCAAAAAAAAATTTTTATTTTTTAAAGATTTTATTTATCCATTTGACAGACAGAGATCACAAGTAGGCAGAGAGGCAGGCAGAGAGAGCGGGGGAAGCAGGCTCCCCACTGAGCAGAGAGCCCAATGTGGGGCTCGATCCCAGGACCCTGAGATCATGACCTGAGCCGAAGGCAGAGGCTTTAACCCACTGAGCCACCCAGGCACCCCAAAAAATATTTTTAAAAGAAGACAAAACCAAAGTACCCCCAAAAAAGTACACTTTATAGAAAAAGATGGCAAACATAAGACATAAATGCACATTATTGATTACATTACATGTGTGTGGACTAAAATTCCAATCAAAGGCAGAGATCGACAGATTGCATGAAGAAACAAGATCCAATAATATGCTGTCTGCAAGAAACGTATTTCAAATTCAAACATAAAAATACACTGAAAGTAAAATAATTGAAAAATATATACTATGGATATAGTAACCGTAAGAGAGCCAAGGTAGCTATACTAACATCTACTGACAAAGAGAATGGATAAATCATGTGATGTTCAAAAAAGACAATCGTGCACCAAAGAAAAGACCAAGGATAGTCCATTATGGACATAACTATGATTAATCTCACAAGCGTTCTTTCGGATAAAAAGAAAAAGTTATAGAGGAATACACAGAAAGTGATTCTGCCTGTGTAAAATTCAAAACTATAACGGACAAAGTCAATTACAGGGAAATGGTAACAAAATTATAAAAAATTATAAGAAATTATTGAACATGAAAATCAGGGAGGTAGGTAGATTTTAGGTCTATTTTATAAATTAGTACTTCTGATATGATTTGCAGATTTATTTTTGTTTTGATTTGTAGGTAAACTGTTTTTTCTTTTACTCTCAACACGTTTAGCTATTTGTCTTCAGAGTTCAGAGTTTTCATCATGATGTGTTTACATGTGTCACACGTTAATTTTGTTTATGTTTTCCCTTTCTCAGTCAGTGGTGAGTACTTTTAACGTGAAGGTAAATTTTCCTCAATTCAGAAATTTGTTATACGTTGTTTATTACATTATTTCCTCTGACTACCCTTCCTATTTTTTCCTCTGAATCAAGTATTGGGTTTCTTCAAGCTCTTCTTCTTCCTTTGAAATTTTCTTGCTTTATTTTCTCATACATATTTGATTATCTTTCTCATACATATTTGATTATCTGGGTATTTTAAAACATTTTTGCATGCATTCATTTTATAGTTCTCTATGTTTTCTGTTGTTAATTTCTTTTATTAATTTTTGCTCTTCCTTTGGGAAAATGGGGTTTCAGTTTCTAATACCTGTTCTTTTTTTTTTTTTTAAAGATTTTATGTATTTATTTGACAGAGAGAGAGATGACAAGTAGGCAGAGAGGCAGGCAGTGGGAGAGGGGGAAGCAGGCTCCCTGCTGAGCAGAGAGCCTGATGTGGGGCTCGATCCCAGGACCCTGAGATCATGACCTGAGCTGAAGGCAGAGGCTTTAACCCACTGAGCCACTCAGGTGCCCCTCTGATACCTGTTCTTATTTCTCTGGTTGCATGCATGTAACTTCACAGCACGTTATTTTATGGCTTGCAATATTCGCTGAGCTCTCCTGGAACATCTTCCAACTGTCTTCTGTTTCCTGCTCCATTTATTTTCCTCTGGGCTCAGTTATCCCATTTGCATATCCTGGTGCTTTTATTTCATGCTCTTAGGTTGCTTCAAGATTGGGAAAACCCTTCTCTTGCTTCTAGCTTTAAAGCAGGAATAGATCAATTAGTAGAGGGGGTTAACATGCAAATAAGTAGGTCAGACACATCCCTCCCCTATATCCCCTGAACTATAAGACCTGTATAATTGGCTACTGATTGTCTATAGGCAGGTTTCAAGGATATGGCACAAGCACAAGGAATAGACAATTATATACACATTAGTAGTTCATTATATTATCTGTGAGAGAGCGTTGTTATGCTTATCACCTGTGTGCTTCTTTCCTTCCTGTGTTTATTGTAGAAAGGTGACTTATTCAGGTCTACCTCCCTTGTCAGGTCCCCACCTCATGCAGAACTGGGTTGCATTTCTCAGGGTTTTATCCTGGGCTCAAAATACAGCCCTGCCTTTTGTAGGGGAGCGTAGGGATCTTCCTTACTCAGCACTTCTGTAGGCAGGCATTCAGTTAATTTTTCTGTAGATAACATCCTACAACGAATCTCGATATATGAACCTCTTTATGAAATATTTCCTAATTAAAAAGCAAGTCAGTGAAACCTATATGGGAAAAATCGACAGTGTCATATGTAAGATCCTTGACTTGAGACCAGAGTCAGATGTCCTAGGTTTATAGCCCAGTGCTAGCCTTAGACATATCCTTAGGTTCCTCATACTATTTTTTAGAAGATTTATTTATTTTTATTTTAGATACAAGTAAGGGAGGGGCAGCGAAAGAGGGAGAGAGAGAATCTTCAAGCAGACTCCATGCTGAGCACAGAGCCTGACACAGGGTTCGATCTCAGGACTCTGAGATCATGACCTGCACTGAAATCAAGAGTTGGACACTTAACTGACCGAGCCACGCAGGTGCCCCTAAAAATGGGCCTGCTATGTTTAAATATTTATTTTAAACTATTTTGAATGGATATAATCTCTTTAAATACTATTTCAAAATATTTTTTAAAGGTTTAATATATTAAAATATTTCAAGAGCACAATGTTAGTATCTGGCCCACAGGACTGTGATGGAGATTAAATGAATTAACAAGTGCACAACGATTTGAAGACAAACACCCATATGGATCTCCAGTGCTACGATTTGCATAATTATTTGTGGACAGGAAATTATTGAGTGACTTATGCATCAAGTATTTTATTTTGGCAGCTAGAAAGAGATTTACACCTTAGAGAAATGTGTACACTTTCTATTTATTGTTTCTCCAGAAAATAATATTAGAAGGAGAAGATAATTGGCTTTATATTCAGAACTGGATTTAAGTCCCCAGTTATGTCTATTTATAAACTGGAGTTAATTACTTAATGTCTCTGGGTCTGTTTTCCTTTCATTAAATAAAACAAAAGGCAAAATAAAACATGTCACACATTTGCAGGACTACATGACAGAAGATGAATAAAAGCCCTTGAGGAATCATACATTTTTTTTATCAGACGTCCCTCTGTTTACTTCTAATGAGACGATAAGAAGGATTAGCATACTCTTCTATGGTTTGTTTAAACTCTTGGGCATATTATTGCCTCCTATTGGTAGTCAATGGAGGAGTACAAGTGTGAATTCTTAATATGATCTAACGGAAGACTGAAAAACAGAAAATGCTTATTTTTATCGCAGCAAATCTAAAACAACCCTTTGCCCAAGCTAGCTGATGTACGCATTTTTATTGAGAAAATATGATTTAAGTTTCTCTATCTTTTTTTAAAAACCTGAGACAATTGGTTTGCTCAGATTGCTCCACACTAATCATATGAATTTAAACACCTCCTTCGTGGAATCAATGTCACCAAAGTAACGGGATCAATATTGAACAAGGGAAAGCATATTCTTATGCATAGTTCCAGATGACTCTGGTCTCAAGACATATAAAAGGAACTCAATGAGATGTTTGCTCTTGTGGCTAAAGCTGGAGGAGTGAAAGATTTGCTTTATGGTTTTAAAAAGGGAGAACTTTAAAAATTCAGCAACATCTGCACTTATAAATTATGAAAATAAAATTTTGCCTACCCTGGATTTTCTCTTTAATAATGAAATGGTGTCATCCACTGCATTAATGTAATTAAGAGTTGATTTGTTTCTTTGTCAGGAGAATTCATTTTGACCATATTGTATTTATGAGCAAGACTGTTTTATTCCCCCTCCAAATCTTAGTTAATGAAATCTTTCACATTCTATGGGCAGAATTTATGTAACTTTCTATAACGGTTTACTTTGATGAAAGATGGCAGTCATGAGATACTGCAGGTGTGTGACTTCATAACTTAAATCTGATGGACTGTATGGTCCCAAAATTCATACTGATGGTTTTGGGGAAGACTCAAGTACCAGTCCTCCATTATTTCCTTCTGTCACAGTGTCCTCATGTACTTGGATTGGGCTTAAAGATTTCTTGAAATAACAGTAATATGAGTCATCTGATAAAGCTTACATTGAGATTGCTAGTCTCTGTGTTTCAGAGTCTTTAAGTACAAAAGGGATATGATTTAGCAGGGTCCTTCGGGGTTGTTTTTAAAGATCTTATTTATTTATTTGAAGGAGGGAGAGAGCATGTGAGCAGGGTGGGGTGTGGCAGTAGAGGTAGAGGGAGAGATAATCAGAGGCAGACTTCGAGTGGAGCATGGATCCTGACACGAGGCTCAATCTCACGACCACAAGATAGATCATGACCTGAGCAGAAATCAGGAGTTGGTCACTTAACTGCCTGAGCCACCCAGGCACTCCTAGTAAGGTCCTTCTTTTTTTTTTTTTATTTTCTTTTTTTTAAAGATTTTATGTATTTGACAGAGAGAGAGTGATCACAAGTAGTTGGAGAGGAAGGCAGAGAGAGAGGGGGAAGCAGGCTCCCTGCTGAGCAGAGAGCCCGATGTGGGGCTCGATCCCAGGACCCTGAGATCATGACCTGAGCCAAAGGCAGAGGCTTCACCCACTGAGCCACCCAGACGCCCCTAGTAAGGTCTTCTTAAACCAAGTCATATATGACCAGTAATACCTGGCACTTGATTGCTTTGTAAAAGTATGTCTTCCTCTTGTCCATATGGTGGTGAATTTTGATCATATATTTTAATAATGGGAATGCCTGAAGCAGTCATTTTTAAATAATTTCCTTGCCTTCTAAATATGCTATTATAAAAATATTGTTCCCATATTTCATTTTAGTACATTAGGTGGTAGTTGTATAGTTTGGATATGAACACAGAATTAGGGGACAAACATTTTTTTGTATCATTTTGTTCAACCTCCTGATAAAATGTGAGGAAATGTAGATTCAGAAATATTATAGGACAGTCCCAAGGCCGCAGTAAGTAGTGAAAGTGGAAAGCCACATTGCTAAGCACGTGGAGCAGAAAGCCCTCAGGAATATGGGGAAATTATTTTGGCATCAGGTTGGGACTCAGGGGACTGTCCGATCAGTGAGAGGAGAACAATAAGACTTTTTACTGGTCTCGGTTAGGCGGCTGTAAAGATTGTCCCTGCCTAAGAATATGAATTAGAAAAGAAGTTTTTAATTTCACTTGGGACATTAAAACCCCAACATCACACCAAATACACGATGATCGTCTAAATTTACACTATTCACATGATGCCAGAGCGACCTGGTGAAACTGAGTATGTGCTGGCAATGGGAAAGAGACAAACACAGTACCTCTCCAAGGAGAACCCGCACTGAGGCCAAGGAGGCTCTCATTTTTTTTTTTTTAAATTTATTTATTTGACTGAGAGAAAGATCACAAGTGGGCAGGGAGGCAAGCAGAGAGAGGGGGGGAAGCAGGCTCCCCACTGAGCAGAGAGCCCAACGCGGGGCTTGATCCCAGGACCCTGAGATCATGACCTGAGCCGAAGGCAGAGGCTTTAACCCACTGAGCCACCCAGGTGCCCCAAGGAGGCTCTCCTTAAACAACAAGAGTGACCTTCACTGAAGGTGAGTCAACAAACAAGGGCAAACATAAACTAAAAGGGAAAAATGCCACCACCAAGGGTCAGCCTGGGCTCAACTCCACAGAAACAAAACTGGAATATCTCTCATTCCAAGAGGATCATGACGTAGGTCAACCTAAAAAGAGACCATAGCATAAAAGATACTGTGAGACAAAGCTGCCTTAGGTAACTGGAGAAATATAAGAAAGAATGGGACTCGAAAGGAAAAGCGTATTTTGTGATGAAGGAACATGCAAGTGTTAGAAGGAATGGGAAGGAATCACTGGAAAGAAACAAAATATACAGGGGCGCCTGGGGGGCTCAGTGGGTTAAAGCCTCTGCCTTCGGCTCAGGTCACGATCTCAGGGTCCTGGGATCGAGCCCCACATCGGGATCTCTGCTCAGCGGGGAGCCTGCTTCCCCCTCTCTCTCTGTCTACTTGTGATCTCTCTCTGTCAAGTAAATAAATAAAATCTTAAAAGAAAAAGTTGAATAAATAAAAAAATAAAATAAAATAAAATGGAAACAGAGAGGGAGGCAAACCATAAGAGACTGTAGAGTTAAGGAGGGGAGGTGGGTGGGGGGTTGGGCCAGATGGGTGAGGGGCATTAAGGAGGACGCTTGTTGGATGAGCACTAGGTGTTGTAAGTGATGAATCATCACTGAATTCTACTCCTGAAACCAATACTATGCTATATGTTAATTAACTTGAATTTACATAAGATCTAAAAAGAAATTTAAAAAATAAAGGAAATAAAGAGCTCATTGGGAATGGAAAAAAAAATGCATTCATCCTGAAGAAGAAACAAGTGCATTCAAGCTGAAGAAAAAAAATGCATTCAGTAACAAATGGGAGTGTAGCCTTTAATAAACTGTCGCTTGCACTATTCAATAACATCCTAGAAATCCTAGCGGGGAATATTAGAACAATAAAGAAATGGTTTAAAAGTGAAAGAAACGAATCACCATTTTATCATTTTAAAGGAATATTTTAAAGGAAAATTCAAATGGTTCTACAGACAGTCTATAAAATCTCATCAGAGATGCCAGCCAGCTCTGAGGCTATAAACACGATCTATTTATGATCAGCAACCATTCATAAATATAATTGAAAATAAACACATCGTGGACTTCTTGTCTCAAGATTTCCAAATTGGCCTCTTGATTATTCAGCACATAGCACAAGAGCATGTGCATAAGAGAGACCACCAGGATAGGAGTCCCCTGATCACATAGGATCAGACTGTTCCTGGTTCTGCCCAGCCATACGAAAGAGGGACATTTTAGGGATGGGACCCAGCATACGGAGGCTTCACAACACTACCTAACTAGGTAGAAACTCATTAAGTTCTACAGTTAAGATTACGCATTCATCTGTGTGTTCCTTGTACTTCGATAGATACGCTTTCTAAAACCATGGAGAGACCAAAAGAGCATCAACAAGAGGAGTAAATACAAAGTTCAAAAGGAAGAGGACAGAACACCAAGAGAGCAAAGGCTACCACCATAAATGAAAATAAATTTGCCAGTTAAGAGCTAGACCTGATTAGACTGGAAATAAACATAATGTGTCCTGCATACAGGACTGACTCATGAAGCACAGAAATGTTAGAGGAGTAAAAAGATGGTAAAACTTGTCTGGGAAAATGGTAGCCGTTGGTCAGAACGATGCCAAACAGATTATGTGACATGATGTAATACAGAGAGATCTGTTACATGTTATGCTACGGGCTTTAATTCACCAGAATGAGTCAGACAAGGCACGTAGCTTGTGATGGACAACTCTGGTAAGAGCTTGATCAGACACTTAACCTCAGCTAAATACAAGGAGCTGATTTATAAACCGAGGTCAGCCTCTCTCCAGAACTCTAGGAGTACGTGCCTCCCTCCCTGGGCTTGTCAGAGACTGTGTGAGGTCCCCATCTACAACAGATCTTTTGACCATTATCAGATCCACTGGTCATTGGGTGCAAGGGCGGAACACTGTCTCGCTCACGGACCTACATGAAACTGACAGCATCCGCCAATGAATGGGTTGCTTCAGGATTTCCAAAAGTCCTGCAGCTTCCACAACTTTCAAAAGCCTGCTAAGCACTATCTGTTTAAGCAAGGTGCAATAGCTTATCTCAAACCTTAAAGGGGATGTCTTGGTACACGAGAGGGCTGTGGGTCCTAAAACCCTCCCTGATTCTGTAGGCCAATTAATCTTTGGGAGCTTAGTTCTTCATCTCCCAGGCATAGGTGATAAGACACCCAGAGTATATGTCTGTCTTCCTTCTCGTGTGCCACTTCCAATTAGCTAGAATTGATCATAATGTGGACTTACATGATATTCTATCGAACACAACGATGAACAAAGATTTCGTGGATTATCTAAAAACAAGATTTCACACAGCTCTGGAGCAAGACAGTGAATGGGAACCACTCTCCTTGCCCTGAAAGGTCAAACTGCTGTATTTTGTAAAGTGAAAAAATAATAATAATCCATATCATGCGATAGAATCTATGTCACTCTCTATAATGATGCCGCCATTTAATTAAACTGATGGCAGCCCGTCATCACCCAGTTTTTGTGGAGAGCAGGCAGATGAATTGAATAGGAATAGGGCGAGGACCTTCATCATGTATTATGGGCTGAATGTTTGCATTCCCCCAAATCCCCATGTTGAAATCTTAACCCGCAATGTGACAACCTTTGGGAGGTGATTAGGTCCCAGGAGCGGAACCCTCCTGCTGGAGTTAGTACCTTATAGGAAGAGACACAAGAGAAGTGATACCTTGTGAGTAAAGAGTGAAGAGAAGACAGGTGCCTGCAAAGCAGGAAGAGAGCCCTCTTCAGCTACCGGATCTGCCGGTGCCTTGACCTTGGACTTCCCAGCCTCCAGAACTTTGAGAAATAAATCTGTTTAAGCTGCCAGGTCTACGGTGTTCTATTATAGCAGCTGGAGTCAAGACATCACGCGTCTTCCAAAACTTCCGCAGCAGTGCCAATCTCTGTAACTCTTCAACATCCCTCTACGATCTAAACCACTCACAAGCACTCTCCCTCCACTTGTAGATTTCTTTACCCTCTGACCCTCCAAATCGGTGCTTCAGAGACAGGATGACAGGACAAAAATCATAAACACAACAGAAGTGGAAGGAAGCACCACATATCAGGAAATGGGCCAGGCTCTTGGAAATATCGTTTCTTGTACAGACGATCTCTTTGTTAAAGATTAGGCGTCTTACTTCTTTCCAGGGTTAGGTCAAGGAGGTGCATTTAGAGCAGCCCATCTTTGGGTCCAGGTCCTAAACCAGCCTCCCCAGTGAGTGATTAGAATCAGCTGAAAGCCAAGGACGACCTGGGTGTGACTGTGTAGGATTTTTTTCCTACCTTGTGTAATATTTCGCAGTCATCCGGTTCCAACATCCTCCAGAGCCCATTCCTGGTGCTCTCTCCCCTTTCTTGTCTTATTCCCCCCTTTCTTGCTGGGACATGCTGGCCAGGTCCAGCAGTCTTTTCCACAGACAGCCTACTTGGGGGAACTCTGACATTCACGTTCGAGCTCTGCGGAACCCTGACTCTGGCAACGGGTCAGGATTTCCAGATTCTGGAAATTGCTCAGACACCTGATCAATTGATCAGACACAGAGAACCGGCCCCTGCCTCAGGTGAGGTCACTCTCCGGGTCGGGGGAGGCTGTTCTCCTTCGGCAAGGGGAAAGGCACTAAATGGCCCTTGGCCAGAAAGGTCCACGAAAATGTGAGAGTTCCAGATTTTCAGGATCATTTCCTGAAATATCTGCATCCCGACACGTGGGGTCCCTCTCATTTCTAACTGCAGCCCTGGTTTTGACAGGGAAGACCACTTGGGCCCTATGGCCACACACCATTTAAATGCTTAATTTGGTTTCAGCCAAGACACAAGGAATGAGTCCCTCTGTAACTGCCCCAGACGCCTTTGGGCTCTCAGAACCCTCTTCCGGTTGTCAGTTAGTTGATCGGAGCCTCAGGTTGGAGGTGTCCACACGATAGAGTAGCTATCCTTCTTCACGGTGCTGACATCATCCTGTCCAAAGCAGGAGGTAGCTGCTAATCCCTCAGCCCCTTGCCTTCACTGGTACCAGATTCCAACTACCTAGAGCTGCGGACGGGAACTCGCCGCACGCCAAGGTCATTGCCATTGCACTGAGGACAATCTAAGGGCTCTCGACATCTATCAGAGAGATTTATGATCCAATTCCAAAATCTCTTCTGGAGGGTCTGATTTATATGACTAGTCCTCTATTAGCTGGATCCCCTAAGAAACGGACCGGAAACAAGGATTATGGGTGAATGATTCTCTGTGAGAGGCAGTCCTGGCCATGAGCAGTGGGAGGGGGGGTATTTGAGTGGGAGGATGAGAGTCAATGCAGGCTGGTGCGTCCCTGCACTGATTCCTGCTTCCGGATGAGCTCTGCGGGAACCAGCCCGCCCTTTGGCTCATGGTGTCTCCATAAGTCCAGCCATAAAGGTGAAACTGCCCCTCGACCAAGCCTATGAGCTCAAGGACGGGGCGTGGAATTTTGTCTTTTGCTCTCTCCCTCTGTCTCCTATCGACTAAAGTTCACACTGAGGTTAGTTAACTCTTCTACAGTTGAGACGTACATCATTCCTCCACGTTAGCAGCTCCTGAGGAAGCCAATCATTTCAGGCCCCGCATGTGGCATTACATTAGAGTCTGTGGGGGAGGAGCTTGCACGGAGGTCCTACTGTCCAGAGAGAGATGGGTTGGGGACATCCAAGGAGGGTCATAAGATGACAGAGCGTCATCTTATGTCATCGAAGAAGACAAGGAAGAATCCGTGTGTGTGTGTGTGTGTGTGCATATGTGTGCATGAGCGTGCATGTCTTGTCATGAATCCACACGAGGGACGAAAGGACCCAGGGACACTAGCTTGAGCTGTTAAACAAAGCAGGGCCCATGAGTTTCAGGGCTCAGCATGGAATGAAATCATGGACATCCCTGTTCAAAATCCCAGAGAAAAGTCCTCTTGGAGGTACTAAAGGAAAGGGGCGCCTGGGTGGCTCAGTGGGTTAAGCGTCTGCCTTTGGCTCAGATCACGATCTCAGGGTCCTGGGATTTCACAGTTTGTGTTTTGTGCCTTGGACATGCACGCATATTTCACGGTAACCGAAACAATGGGATTGAGATGCTGCAGAAAAGTAGCTCTTTTTTCTTTCTTTTGTTTCACCTCTTGATCAGTTCCCATTCTATCAACAGTGTCAACTTTTGGCAGGAAAGGAACTTGGAGGCTCTCTATCCTTGTCCTCATCATTCCAGCAAGAGAGGGTGGCGGGAAGGGAAGGGACAGGTGTGGGACAGGACAGGATAGGGTCTTTGGTCATCTGGATCTCTGAGAACACCACTGCTGCTTTTCTGAATGCAAAAGCGAGAAACTCTGAAGTTCTGTTTGGAACGGAAAAGTGGCCGCTCAGGGCTGAGAAAGCCCTCGCTTACTTATTCACAGACAACATGCTCACGTGGCGTTTGGTTTGAATCTCCTGGAATTCTGAGCCTGTCAGATGTGTGCGTGTTAATGGTTTTGACACTTGGATACGCTCGTGTGACCATCACCCGGCTCACGCTGGAACCTTCCATCACCCAGGAAGCTAGCACACCCCCTTCCTACTGCTCCTTCCACCCCTGCCCCAGTGACACGTGAACCAAATCTCTACCACTACAAAATCGCTTCCACAACTCTAAGGCTGCATGTAAACAGAATCGTACATCACGCAATTTTTATTTCTTCCATTGAACGTGTTTCAGATATATCGTTGTCGATGAACATTTGAATGGTTTCCAGTTTGGGCAATCTTAAGCAGAGCAGCTACACCCATGTACGACTATTTTTTTTTTTTCCAGATGTGTATTTTCATTTATTTGGGACAATTACCTAGAAGTGTACTTTGTTGGTCTTATGGCAAAGATATGTTTGACTTTATAAGACCTTTCTAAACGGTTTTCCAAAGGCTTCTGTCGGTTTTTACCACCCCCAATAACGTGAGAGCCTTAGTGGCTACAAATCCTCATTGAAATTGACGCCATCAGCCTGTCCAATTTTACTCCTTCACACATATGCAATGGTGGTCACATGATTTCATTTGGGCCTGTGAGGTTGAGCATTTTTTCCATGTGTTTATGGGCCATTTTTATATCACTTTTCTGAAGGGTCTCTGCACATTTTTGCCCATCTTCTCCTGACTACAATATTTGTTTTCTTGTTATTTAATTGAAAGTTTCTTTATTTATTATGGAGGCAAATCCTGTGTCACGTGTTCTGTACTACAAATATTCTGTTCCAGTCTGTTTCCGGACTTTTCGTTTTTCTTCACAGTGTTCTGGATATCAGGTAAGTTTTTTATTATTTGGATGGAGTCTCATTTACCATGTTTCCTTTAGTGTTAGTGCATTTCATGTCCCGAGATATTTTTGCCAACCCCAATCTTCTAATTGGTTTTTAATCTCACATCAAGATCGAAAGATCAAGAGTCACAAAGGTGGACAGTGACCTGGATTTTATGTTGGCGATAAGCCTGCGGCCACTCTGTGTGTCAAGAGTCTTACTGGGGACAAAGCATCATACCTCAGCTTTTAGTACTATTGAATGCTTTCATTAATAGCTTTCAAAAATAATAGCTTTCCATAATATTGAAAACTATGAATACTTTATTCCACTCTAAAATAAAAACAAAGGCAAACGTTTTTACTTTTGGAGAATTTCTGTTTTTCGTAAAAGCGAGTTTGAATTAGCAGCTTGATTTTGCCCGCTGTAACCTACTGGTTGAGTTATTGTTTCTGTCCATGACGTTTCTCTTTTAATTTCCTCTCCTTTTAACTTGTGTTCACGCAGAGTGTCCCTCAGGGAGAGGGCACGCTGAGTTTCTACACAAATGTGTATTCCTCTTGCACAGTAAGAGTTGTTATAAGCATATCGCCTGCCTTCCCCAGAGACTGTAAGACTGTTTGCAACAGAGACCATATCTGGGGTATTTTTCTTTAAATCCAGCCTCTTAGGGTCTACTGTATAATAAAAGCTACATTATTACTTTTTGTCACACACACAAATAACACTTTTTAAATCTACAGTATTATGTGGCTATTTCAACAATTTCAAATATCAGAAAATTACACTGATGTCAAACCAGATTTTCCACCTGTTTTTTCTACCCTTTATTCCTCAAAAAGCTCTTAGGCCTTCTAACACACACACACACACACACACACACACACACACACAGATGGGGTAGGCATCACAAATAAGACACATGCGTGTTTAGACATAAAATAATTTCTAAATAAATTAAAAGCAAAAACAATATTCACCTAAAAGATATATCATTTATTCATTTATATAGTTTAAATTTAATTTAAAACATAGAAGATAGATAGAGGCTCCTGGGGGATCTCAGATCTTTAAGTGCCCAACTCTTGATTTAGGCTTAGGTCATGATCTCAGGGTCGTGGGACCGAGCCCCACACTGGGCTCCGTGCTGAGCATGGAGCCTTCGTAAGATTATCTTTCTCTCCCTCTCCCTCTGCTCCTCCCTTATCCTATTCGCACAAACACACACACTCTCTCTAAAATAAATAAATACATACATGCATATATACGTAAAACATAGAATATAGATTCATGTTTTCTTCTAAAGGTAGGAAAAATGCTTTTCTTTTCTGTAGAAAAATTTTCTAATGGATTACTTAGATACATTTTTCCATCATCAGCAGCACAGATGGAAAAATTCACTGTGTTGTACTTTTCTACTGTCAGGGAAGTGGACCCCGCATTTGCAGAAATCCCACTGTGTGATGGTTGACATCACACTTTTTTATTTAATCAGTGCACTACAGAATTTTATGGAGAAACAGACTTCTAGTTTAAGGGACTGGTATTCATAAACTATAAGACACACATCGGAAGCCATGCAATAATTCATAATGCAATAATTAATATTGCATTTAGTTTCATCCCCCTGAAACTAAAGATATTTAAATCCCAATACAGAAACAACTCTTTTATTGGAAAGGTGATAGTGTGGGGAAAAAGCTGCCTCAGATTTAACAATAACAAAGTGAATTTTTAGATGTGATTTCCCAAATTGTTAATTTACAAAGCAACTTTAATATAAGGTTTGTATTTGAATTGCCAACTAGAGGGGTGAACCTGTTATAAAATTTATTCTCTCTACCCTTCGGTATCCTCTTATACTTTCTTCCTGGTTTTGTAGCTTGCTTGCAACCAATTCATTACAAACAGCCATGAACAAACAAACCAAAAAAACCTACGCAGATGGTGGGGGGAAGAGGCAGTTCAGATGGAAAAGCCAACCATTAAAAGGTACTGAGTATTTCCACTTCTTCTCTAAAAGCTTTTCCCTACTGCTGGGGAGAGGCAGGCTCTCGCAAGATTGCCATAGAAGCCATGATGGCACGCACAAAATTGTGGTTCTGATTCAGCCCCTTTAGAAAGAGTCATGCCCTAGGAGAAATGCTGGCCTTTGAAAATGCAGGCTATAATGCCATTTACAATGGCTGCAGTATTACTGAGTGCTTCTCTTCAATTTAATCTTAAAATAGTTTTGTGGAATTATTATTTTGTTTGTCTTTAAATCAACACACACATATGTGAAAAAATGGTTCCTTCGATTTCTACTTTCTACTTGAAATTTCCTCCCTATTTTTTTCCCCAGGAAAGCCCGGTCAATCCCATGCCTCAAAACTGTCAGAAAGAATGTCAATACCCACGGAAGAATATGTCCTGGAAAATGCACCTGTAGTTAAAATTTTAACAGAGCTGTAGGTTTCCTTGGTTCTTCGAAGCCTTCTTACGTGAAATTAAGTCCGATCAAATTGTTTTTGAAGAGCACATTGCTGTTATTGGTCTGTTGCGAATGAATGGGAAAAGTGCTGTGGATAGGAATATATAACCAACTGAACTCGACAGTGTGTCCTGTAGACCATACTAAAGTGAGTTAAAACCCAAGGCACTCTCCACAGTGCTGTAAACAAGTCTGGAAATAGCTGGAGTAAATAGTAGAATATGACGTACAGTGAGAGTGAAAGGTACTGTGTTAACACAAGGTCCAACAGGCAGGAGAGGCTCAAGATACTCAAGCGATTGTTGTTGATCATTTCGTAAGACTGTTTTAATTTGAGGGCTTCCCTTGTGGCGATCGCAATGATAACTCGGGTTAATATGGCATCGTATGAGTTAGGGCTGAACATCCTGTTACATGATGGGCTTGTCCAGAAAGTCTGCAGACAGCTAAGGAGATTCTGCAGCCTCACATCAGGAGAAAAGTCTACACTGTGGGAGATTAACGAGGAGTTGCTAATGCGACCCGATGTTGGGTGACATTTTGCGAGACAATTTTCAAACTCTAACTATATGGCTCAGAGTTGGCAAATGCCTATCTCTTTTGCTCAAAGTTGGGACTCGTGAAGATGTGAGACCTAGCATTTGATACAGTTCCTTATACATAGTACGATTTATATTTTATTTATCTCTTGCTTCGATGTAATTAATTATTTGCCGTTTCTTCGTTTGTATCCTTATGATGAATCTTTATGGATTTCTACTGAGAAATATGCTATTTCTTGTTTACACACCCAAAGAGTCTGATTCCAATTAGTTTTTCAGCTAATCTTTCTGATGGTTTCTGTGCTTCTATTTCAAGTTAATGAGTGTAACACTGGCTATCTGAAGACATCTTTGATCTGTACATTAATGATAAAATGCTACTTTAATAAATACCAAAAGTGTAAAAACATTATCTTCAAAAACCCAAGTAAATTATATTTCCTATCAGAACAACAGACACAAAGACTGCCTGATAATTGATTGTGACATGAATGAACAAGACTTAGACTTACCTGATTTAAGGAAGGAGATAAAATATGT
The DNA here is from genome assembly GCA_028646535.1 of Procyon lotor. Taxonomy (NCBI): domain Eukaryota; kingdom Metazoa; phylum Chordata; class Mammalia; order Carnivora; family Procyonidae; genus Procyon; species Procyon lotor. The sequence continues at coordinate 86,959,794 of CM053614.1, read as the reverse complement.
TCTCCAAATGCTAATGCCAAAGAAACAAAATTGTTTAGAAGACCACCCTTTGGAACTCTCTCTGAGACAATGAACAGAAGGGACATACTAGCAGTAAGCCATGCAATAATCATTTGCTTTGTCCCCCCATGAGTGAGTCATTGGTAAAGTCAGATTGTACGTGCAGTAAACTCATGATTTCTTCGGATGACTCGTGTAGTCTTCTCCTTAAAGGTGAAGCCCAATTTGCCACCTGTCACACACAGGGATGGACACATTCAGAGGGACAGTAAGTTGTTGGAGCTCTCTCCCAACAGTTTGCCACTGAAAGGCAAGTCCATTTGATATTTAATTACATTTCACAATAGAGGATCGGCTCGTGGCCATTTGGCTGGAGCTTATAAGAGCAAAATTGTATCTATATATTTGTCTCCGGGTGACTGGAGTTGGGATGATTCACCAACAGAACTCGGGAGAGAAAAATATTTAAACAAGAAAGCAACTGAATCCGCCTACTTCCGAATTCTCCAGACGCGAGCTCTTTGACTTTTAGTTATTTTAATAGAATTTATTTTGACAGTGATGTCTGTGGGTAAAATCCTTTCCTTCTCTATTGTGTTCATGTTTTCACTTGCGTTCTCTGTTATGTTCTATTTAATCACTGGGAGGAATATGTGCCATTAATAGCTAGTTATAAGAATCCAAACGGTCTGTCCTCCTTGTCTTTTAATGCAAAGAATTTAATTCTTTTATTTTAATTGCTCTTCTCTTCATTTTTCCTTTGCATTGTTCTTTACGCTGTTGTAAATGTGATTTTTTTTGCAGTTCCAATTATGCTCTTATTTTCCTGTCCTATTGATGCTACTTTTATTTCTTTTTTTTCCAGAATAGACTGGAACCATTTCTAATGTGCACGTGATCTCTTTCCACTGGATGCAGTGACCAGGTGCCTGCCAGTGGGCCTGTTGGGGGGGTGGGGTAGGGTCCTTCCCAGTCCTTCTCAGTCATCTTCTGATTCAAATATTTGTTTTCCATATACTTTTGTGACTTTTGGTGACTCACTGCCTGAGGTGGGAATGCTAATCCATGTGTATTTCCCTCCGGGTTTGTGGTTCTTAAACTTTTATCCACGCGGGATGGAATAGGGACCTCGGGTCCTGAGAAGGAGAGCCCTGGGGAATAGATTGTGCCTTTCTGCAAATTTCCGGTTTCCGGTTGAGGGGCACAGGTGCAGGGAGAGGGTTAGCTCTAGAAGAGAGGAACCACGGAAGTCCCTGATGGTCCCTCACACTGGGGGTTTTGGTATCTGAAGGTGAGATCATTCATTCCTTTTTGGCAGAGTCCAAAGGAGCTGGAGGATGTGTCTATTGTGTAAGCCAGAGTCAGAACAGGGGGAAGCCATAAACTTGCTTTGAGAGATGGTCCTTTGGAGGGCAGACAACAACGACAACAAATAAAGCCGTTGGCCCATCTCCACTGCGTTATGCTCTGTCAATAAAGCCAGCTTTCTGGGCACCTGGGTGGCTCAGTTGGTTAAGCAGCTGCCTTCGGCCCAGGTCATGATCCTGGAGTCCCGGGATGGAGTCCCACATCGGGCTCCCAGCTCCGCGGGGAGTCTGCTTCTCTCTCTGACCTTTGCTCCTCTCATCTTCTCACTTTCTCTCTCTCAAATAAATAAATAAAATCTTGGAAAAAAAAAAAAAATAAGCCAGCTTTCTTGAATGGAGCAATCCCAGGACTCGGGGATCATGACCTCAGTCAAGGTCAGACACCTCACCGACTGAGCCACCGAGCTACCCCATTGGTGTTGACAATTTTAAAAACCGCCCCCAGCCATGCTGCTATTACTATTTACGAAATAGTATCTTACGATAAGCTATTATCATCGTATGTTATATAATATTAATATATTATTTTAAGTGATTTTTCTAAGTCTGCCCTTTACAAAACAAAGATCATTGAAGCCAATGTATCTCGAACTCGGATAAGCATATCCAGAAGGGAAGAGAATAGCACACTGTTTTTGTTTTTGTTTTTAATTACTGTTTTCTTTTGAAAATTTCTAAGGAAAAATCATCTAACTAATTACTGAAAATATGCTATAATAAATGGACATAGTATATAATGGGACACATATTCGGGTGGAGTTGTAAGCAGAAGGTGGAAATTTGCCAGCATTCTGATACAGTGTTTCCGGTGGGGCAGGGTTTTTGAGATGGTTCTAACCTCTTGGCCTTTCCCAGACAGATTATTTATGTGATCTTGTCTTTCAAGATTGCCAGACATGGGGGTTCCCCACCCAGCCCCCTACACTGCAGCCATGTGTAAGCTCCAACATTAAAATAAATAGAATCCTCCTGTCCCTTCTTTGGAAATGGAGAGAAATTGACAGCTTACTGCTCACGTAATCACCCATTTAAAATTGAAGACAGCTTATTAAATCTTCCATTTACTGTTCTATTTTTCGAAAAGCCCAAATCGCTTAATCTTTGCTCATAAAATTTATTTCCAATTCCTGTATCCTTCCCTTAGACGAACGATCCTTCCCCACGACAAGACGATCATTTGGATATTGTACTAAGAAAGGCAGACGAGCCTGAGATTAATCGTACGGTTGAACCAGTGGGTTTATACCAAACCTTTCAATTAAAAATACGTCTAGGAAACCGAGGGGAAGATATTCATCATCACTTTCTTAATCTTTCTTCAAAGATAGGTCCTATCCATCTCTGTTTAAAGTGATCTTATTTTTACTGCGTCTTTCACACTTGAACTGTATTGCTTGTGGAAACATTTAGATAGTTAAGACATCAAGAAACCCATCCAAGTATAGTTTTCAAAGAATGTGTTCGGGGAAGGACAATGCATCTCAAAGCTTATTTTCATGTAAGTGAGGCATTCGCTTTTTGTGTGTGGGTTTGGTAACTCTGATTTTTAGCAAGTGAGCTAATGTGCTTTTAATGACAGAAATACAGTCTCCACGAAGAGGAGAACACCATTTTTCATTGCAAATTTCACGGGCACGGTTTGACACATCGCGGTATCTATACACAAAAGTCGCTGATACATTCTCTTAAAATTCAGATGGTCATGTAACAACTACAGGAACAGAACCAAAAACAACCTTGGATCCCACAGGCATCGCTAAACTCCCTCCCCTCCCGGGCAACCCCTATTGTGAATTTGAAGACCAACAATTAGTTCTGCTTGTTTGGAAATTCATGTAAATGGAATCCTACAGGGAACACACCTCTTGTGTTTGGCTTTTCTCCCTCCAGTTTGTGAAATCTATCCATGTTTAGGAGGATAATTATATATTTTTCCTTCTTGTTGCTGGAAAGCATTACTTAACATAAATATGTCACAGGCTATGTATCATTTTTCAGTTAATATTTGTTTTCACTTTCCTTTTTGGCTCTCTCCTGTTGGCGCTGCTATTTTATATGTTTCTTTCGCTGAGCTTGTCTACACCTACGTGCCCAGGAGGGGAGCAGAGAGGAGAGAGAAGGGGAGGATATTGAGCCAAAGCCAACAATGACATTTTACTCCAGTGTTTGCGTGACTTTCAGGTCCCAGGAGCGCTGTACCCAATATCTTTGCCCGCAATTATCTAGTATGCTGTTTGTGGTTTTATTTTGCATTTCCCCGAGTACTAATGACGTTGAGAAACTTTACATTTATTAGAAAATTTAGTGCTGGTACAAGGCTTTTTTTTTTTTTTAACTTTATTTAAGAGAGAGAGAGAGAAAGAGAAAGAGAGAATGAGCAGGAGGAGGGAAAGAGGGAAAGCAGAGAGCCCGATGGTGCTGTATTTGATCCCAGTGATGGGGTTTTGGCATATAGGTGAGGTTCTGTGGGGTGCGGTCTGGAGCCAATAGCCAAGAAAGAATTCTTGAGACGTCTCTGGTGCAAAACGGTGGTTTTATTAAAGCACAGGGACGGGACCCGTGGGCACAAAGAGCTGCTGCCCGGGGTTGTGAGCTGTGGCTGATTATGTACTTGGGAGATGGGAGAGGTAAGGAAAAGGGAGATTTTCAAAAAGATTTTTGTATGTTAAAGACTCACAGGATTCCAGAGGCCTGACCACTGTCAAGTTAGGGTTGCTTTTCCTTCAAGCGAGGCATTAATGTGAAGATAGTTGGGTGCTTCCCGGAGGAACATTACACTCTGCCCCTTCAAGTATCTGTCAAGGGGATGCAGATTATAAGGACATTTAATTGTATCTACATTCCCTTCTGGAAGCTCTGCTACTGATAGACATTCTTTGTTCTTGTAAATTGCTAGGACTTTTGTAAACTGAGGGAGGCTCCCGTCTTGCAGGATTGTTATCCGCACAAGTTAACTATTGGTTTTTCCTTTACATGGAAAGGAAAGGTTTTTCCTGGGGGGGTGGACTTGTGGCTGTCAGTTTCTGCTTTGTCCTCAGCTGGCCTTCTGTTCCCTTGTCACCGGGACCCTGGGAACCTGACCTGAGCTCCAGGCCGACCCTTAACCAACTGAATTCCCAGATACCCCAAGGCTTTTTTTTTTTTAAAGATTTTATTTACTTGACAGAGAGAAACACAGCGAGAGAGGGAACACAAGCAGAGGGGATGGTAGTGGGAGAAGCAGGCTTCCCACCGAGCAGGGAGCCCGATGTGGGGCTCGATCCCAGGCCCCTGGGATCTGACTGGGCAGAAGGCAGACGCTTAACGACTGAGCCACCCAGGCGCCCTGGCTTTTTTTTTTTTAAATAGAGATAAATTATTTTTGCTCTTTGGTTTGGAAAACTATATATGTTGATATGATTCTTTTGTAAGCTCTAAATACATTGGATTGTCTTTATTTGCAAATCATGTGCCTTTACCTACTTGCTAAAATTTATTCGTAACCAAAAAATCAGTACGGATTGATGTGGGAAACAAAGGCAGAGGAAAAATTATTTAAATTTCCTTACTACCTGATGAAGTTTTAGAAGATAAGTGAGGTTCAGTGGGGGTGGGGTCTGGAGCCGACGCCCAAGAAGGAAGTTTTGAGACGTCTTTGGTGCAAAATGGTGGTTTATTAAAGTACGGGAAGAGGTCCCGTGGGCAGAAAGAGCTGCCGCACTGGGGTTGTGAGGGGTTGCTGCCTATATCCTATGGGGTTGGGGGGAGGTAAGGAAAAGGGAGGTTTCCATAGAACTTTCATATGCTAAAGAGGACCTACAGGGTACCAGTGACCTTGCCATTGTCAGGTTAAGATTGTTTTTCCCCTCTAGCAAGGTATTAGTTAACAGAAGAATGTTACACACCTAACAGTAGGGGGTGGGGGGAGGTCACAGCCTGTCACCTTCTGTTTTGTTCTCAGATGGCCTTCTTCTGTTCCCCCTCAAACCCACAGCCCAAGGACAAGTCCTTGAAACAGGCAGTTAACTTCCTCTAGGAACTCAGCTGCCTCCACGTTAATGCTTTGTTAAGAGCAAAATGCAGGGGCGCCTGGGTGGCTCAGTGGGTTAAAGCCTCTGCCTTCAGCTCAGGTCATGATCTCAGGGTCCTGGGATCGAGCCCCATGTTGGGCTCTCTGCTCAGCGGGGAGCCTGCTCCCCCCTCCCACTTGTGATCTCTCTTTGTCAAATAAATAAATTAAATCATTAAAAAAAAAAAAAGAGCAAAATGCAGTCTTACCCCTCTGCCAGGACCCTCGAAGTCAACTTTAACATATAAAAATTGCTTTGGAAACTTCCTTTATCTCGACCCCCACCAAGATAAAGTTCACAACCATCCCCCAAGCATGTGACCCACTAATACACAGCTGAAGAGTCTCAGGACTGAGTTCTTACTAAACAGTGATAAATGACCTTTTCCTAACAATAGCTACCCCCCTCTAGATTCTGGAAACTTTGTTTCCAAAATACCTGGGGGTTTACATTATCCCTAAACCCCTCCCACCTTGAAAGTGCATAATGGGCCACTCCTCAGAGCCCCAGTGCCCTCTTTCTGGCCATAGGTCTTGTCCCTGTGCTTGAATAAAACCACCTTTTTGCACCAAAGACATCTCAAGAATTCTTTCTTTCTTGAGGCCATCGGCCTCAAGCCCTAACGTCTTTCCTACAACACAGATGGCCCTTTTGGGGTCCCTCATGTATAAATGCAGAATGGCAAGAACTTTGAGTGGAATCCCCCAACACATGGTCTCAGCTGAGGAAGGACAAGGCGATGCTCTCTACTCTGTGGTCTGAGCCCCTCATACAGAAATGTCCAGACGATGGAGGCAGGAGAGGGCAGTACCCTGTGGAAGGTTCCAGCTCCAGGGTCAACCCAGTGGGGTACATCCACGATCTGGAAGCTGATAGCGAGGCGCTCTCAACCAAGTCACTTAGCACTTTCAAACTTCATTTTCTCTTGTGGAAAAAAAAGAAAGAAAGAAAAAGAAAAAAAAAAAGAATCTGCCAGGATGAATTGTTTTCAGAATTTAAGACTATAGTCTATATAAGATATATATATAAATATGTAATATTTCTATATTTATACATATAAATATAATATACAAATATATTTTAAGTATATATTATAAATATATGAATACATATATACATAAATATACATAATATATACATAAATATACATAATATATACATAAATATACATATACATATATGAATACATGTAAATATAATGTATAAATGTAGAAAATTATATATTTACATATAAATATGTAATACATATATAAATACATATATTTATATAATATATAAATTATATAAATCATATAAATATATAAACATATATTTATATAATTTATAAATATGTAAGTATTTATATATAAATATAATTATATATAATATATTAGTAAAGGTATTAAATTTAAATATTAAATCAATAAAATTATTATTAAATCAATAAAATTATATATGTATTATATAATTATATATAATATATTATTAAATATATTATTAAATTTAAATATTAAATCAATAAAATTATTATATATGTATTATATATAATTATATATAATATATATAATTAAATATATTATTTATATATATGTATATATAAATATATACATATATATTTACATATCTGCCCGTATGAATTTTGAGGAGACACAAACATTCAGACCATGGCAATGCTTTCTGTGAACTGTTTAAAAAAATATTTGCCTACATGAAGGGCATAAACACATTTTTCTAATGTCTTATTATAGAAGTTTCCTTGTTTTTTTCTTTTGACATGTAGATACGCTATCACCTGAGATTGAGTTCTACGTATGGTGCGAGGTAGGAATGAGGGACCATTTTCTTTCCCAGTGTGCATATCCAGTTAACCCAGCACACCCTGTCCCGGTGTTGCGGCTGTCAGGTGACTCTATGTGGGTGGGTCTGTTTTTACATTCGGTTGTGTCTCTGGATGAATTTGTGGTTCCAGGCACTAAGAGAACATTCTCTTAGTAACTGTAGCTTCGTAAGACTTGGTATCAGGTAATTTGATTCCTCCTTCAGCTTCTTGTCTTCCTTGACCTCCTGTCCCTCTCCCCTTTGCTTCTGCTTTTTGTCGTACAGGATTGCCTTAGATTTTATTTTTAACTTTGCATTTTCATACAGGTTTTAGAATGTTTGAAAACCTTACGTTAAAAAAGATACCTACTTTGTATTTATTGGAATTGCATTGCATTTGTAGGATATTTGGGGGAGGAGGGAATTGATATTTTTACAGCATGAAACCTACCAAACCTTGAATATGGTATACCTGCCATTTATGTACTTATTTGTAGTTTCCAGATATAATGTCTTGTTTTTAGTGTCTTTTTAGTGTCTCTTTTTAGTGTCTAGGCTTTCTGTACATTTTCTTTAGATTTGTTCTTAGGTATTTGATATTGCTCTAAACTATGTTAAATGTTATTTTATAAATTCTGTTTTCTTTTTTTTAAAGATTTTATTTATTTATTTATTGAGAGAGAGAGAGGAATGAGGGGCAGAGGGAGAGAGAGAGAATCTCAAGCAGACTCCCCACTGACCATGGAGCCTAACCCGGGGCTCCATCTCACCACCTTGAGATCGTGACCTGTGCCGACTCCAGAGTAAGACTCTCAACTGACTGAGCCCCCCAGGCGCCCCTATAAATTCCATCTCGTTTGTTCCTGGTGGATGAAATGCATTGATTTTGCCATATTGACAGAAGGTTGAACTCAGTTGCCACGTTTGCGCGCTTATTAATTTGTGGGCTCTTTTGGATCTTCTTTATGCGTACTCATGGCAACTGTGAGAAGTTATTATTTTACTTTCTCTTCTCTGCTCTTCTCTCCCTTCCCCTACGTGGGGCCGGGGCCCTGGGGCACTGCTGAGCACAGTTGGTAGCAGTGAGCGTCCCCGAGCCATGGCTGATAGTCACGGAGACAGCTTTCACCAATTTGCCATCCAATACGACATTTTACGGTAAATTTAGTGTGGCTTCTACTCATCAGATTGAAGAAATTACCTTCCGATCTAGTTTGCTAAGAATTTTTAATACTGACCTATTGTTGGATTCGATGACCTAGTTCTCTGCATCTAAAATAGTGATCACAGGATAGATCATTTTCTAAACTGTGGCCTGTGGTGGGTCATGAGCATTAATCTCTCTCTCATAGTAGTTCTTCCATCTACACTCTGTTTTCCAGTAATGTCCCTGTGCCGTGCAGCCCCGGAGGTCAACGATATCCCAGAAGGGTCACTGTGTATGCTCAGTCCCCCACCTTGGATGTGCGCCCAAACGTGGTCTGGACTTTGGATCTCTCTGCGTTCTGTGCCTTGCAGCAGCTTTGAGCCTCCTACCTGTGGCTCCCGATCCGCCAATGCCCCCATGCTCTCTCCCCAGCAATGATTTCATCCCCTAGAGACTCACTCCTCTCTAGATGCCCTCTGCTCTTCGTCACTGGCCTCAGACTAGTGATCTGTCTTCTCAGCCTTTTCCTACCATATCTCTGGAAGTTCTGTTTTTCTGTTTTACAGTTAACCACTCCATATCCAAACAGAGAAGAAGGAAATGATCTCTACTTATGTTAATTTATTTCAGACACTGTATTAAGCTATCTAATATTTTAGGGAAAATATGCTCATGATTTTGTAGCAATTACCATGACAATCTTATCTTAAATATTTTTATTTCATTTGTATCATCTTTTCCCAATAATATACAGGTTACATATTAGATGTTACGAATAGGGAAATTAGACCTAGAATCCTGGTTCTAGGGTTGTACATTTCACTTGTATATTTCTCCACTTTCTCCATCTATAATCTTCACTTTTCTTTCTCTGTCCCAGCCCTATAGAATCAATAAGAGCTGTAGGTATGTATCTTTTCCTTTGTCTACGCTGAAAAATTGTGTCAATGTCTGCCTCCAGAAATGACTGATTCGTTGCTTTGTATCAGTCTTCTACTGACAACAAATATATATCTGAACCAGATATATTAAAAAGAATTATTTTTGAAAGGATCACGAAGCTACCATGGCCTCAAAGATTTTCAGGGCAACAAAGTGGGAGAGAAGGGAAACTCAGAGGAGTCCAAATTAGCATTGTTTTCCCCCCGGAATATTTGCTAACTTTAAACAATACTGGATTCATGAGATACAGAACACGATCCAGGGATTTCTGGGATGAAGAATGGCAACATTGTTTGGATGTATCGAAATGTAGTGCTTGCAAAAATGTTGAAGGAACAACTTTAACGTGGTTGTTGGAATGAAAATAACACAATAATAGATATAATAGATATAAAATTAAAATGTAAATATATGCATTGTATGTGGACTTGCCTAAGAAG
>CM053614.1:86928957-86949552 GCA_028646535.1 Procyon lotor | reverse complement strand
AAAAAAAAAAATCAAAGCCAGAGTCAACTCCTAAAAATGCCTCCAGGTTCGAACATCAGAACCTAAGAATAACCAATCACCAACAACCAATTACACTTTCCCAAATAAAGCAACCATTTAAACTCTAGCCGATCAAATAGTTCGCTTGCTTCACTTGTGCATAGCTCTCGAAAAAACCCTCTTCTCTGGAGCCTGTGCATGGAGTGCCCCTATGTTTGCTCAAATAAACTCCAGAAAAATATAATGTGCCTCAGTTTATCTTTTAAAATAGCAACAGAAAGGCACCTGGGTGGCTCAGTCAGTTGAGTAGCCAACTTTTTATTTCAGCTCAGGTCATGATCTCAAGGTCATGAGATCAAGACCCCTGGGACCTCCCTCTGTCCTTCCCCCCCACCTCCCTGCCCCTGCTCATGTGCTCTCTCTCAATCAATCAATCAAAGAAAGAAAGAAAGAAATAACAAATAGCAACAAAATGTTTAACAAGAATGGATGGATTTTGTTAAATGTTTTTTCTGCTTCAATTTATAGACTAATGTGGATCTTGCTTCGTTAGCCTATTAATACTTGTATTTTAGTGGCTGATCTTCAAATGTTGAAACAACCTTGTGTACCTGGATTAAATCCCATTTAGTCACGTGGTATTAATCTTTCGCGACATCGTTGGGTTTGGTTTTCTAAAGTTGTGTAGATTTTTCCATCTAAGTTCATGAGAAACACCGGACTGCAGCTTTTTTTGTGGTTATGCGCTCTTTCAAGACAAAGAGCATCACCTCTTATATTTTCTTGCATATCAGGGGCAAAATCTGTGTTAATTCTTTGGAGAAATTTGCTAGTGAATACCAGGGGCCCTGGGAATATCTTTTGTAATTTTTAAAATCATGAATTCAGTTTTCTTAATACTTATAAAGCTACAAAATTATCTTCTCTACAGTCAGTGATTTGTTTTAATTTGTGCTTTTCGAGGAATTAGTCCGCTGGTTGTATAATTTGTTGTGTGAAATTGTTTGTAGCATTTCCTTGCCATCACTCGGTATCTGCAGTCTGCGATGACACCCTCTGTCTCATCTCTGACAGTAATAAATTGTGCCTTCCTTTTTTTTTAATGCCAGTCTTGCTAGAAATCTGATGATTTTATTGCTTAAGGAACAACTTTTTGTTTTTTTTCTTGTTTTCCTACTTTTAATTTTAATGATTTCTGTTCATCTCTTTATTATTTTCTTCCTTCTACTCCCTTTGGATTCATTTTGCTCTTCTTTTTCTCATTTCTTAAGTGGAAGCTTATCTTATTGGTTTGAGACTTTTCTTTTCCAGTGTGCGCATTTACTGCTGTAAAATTCTCCCATGGCACTGATTTAGTTGCACTCTATACATTTTGGTTAAACGTGGGAGGGAAGGTAGAAGGAAATTTTGGTCTTGCTTTGGGGAGACTGACTACAGCACTCAGGATCCTCCTTAGCTAGTTGCTGATCACCTGAGCAACCCTTTTCCAAAGGGCAGGGGCTCATGTGCAACAAGCTTCAGCCTGGTCGTGGAAAGAAAACCTCAAACTGTTTGCACTTTAAATAAGCACATAGGAAACAAAGTCCCTGATGAGAAAGCAAACCTCCTTTTTTTTTTTTTTCCAGCTGCTTAGGAATTCAAGAGAGCAACCTCACTATCTATTTGATCTGATTACAATATTTCAGAAATGAGATTATGCCATTTGACATTTAGGTTGTATTCAGTCACGTTTGATTAAAGGGTCCTGTAGCTGGAGGAAGTTAGTTTTCAGCAGAAAGTTGGACCTGATTTTCCATTTTCTGTTCTTCTGTAAGTTTCAGTATGTGTTCTCGAATACCTTTCGGTGATCTGTGAGCCGCGGTCATTCTTAGTACTGTAAGCAAATATGTGAAGATTCCTTACTTAAAACACGAATCGATTAATAGGTATTGACGATCGGTAACCCTCAGTGTTAATAAACTATTTGTCTTTACCTTTTTTCAAGCTGCTCAGAATATTTTGGGATTTGTGTCAACCAGCCGCCGACTACGAAGAAGCTTATTTTATTTTCGTCCCTGTATTATGGCAGGGAGCTAATATGCAACGCACAACGATTTATTGCAAAGAAAAGTCTTCCTCAGAGACAACCAACAAAAGGAATAATATTACTCTAATGAAATAAGCCTCATGGATGAGTATTTCGGGCAACCGGTTGAAGTTCGATGAGACAGGTCTATCTACAGACGGTGTCACACGGGTGCATAAGAAGATGTTTCCTGCCAGGTGGGGAACAGTAATGAACATTTCACTCCGAGGCTGAAAGTTTTACTCTATTTTCATATTAGAGAGATAACTTGCCCGTTTACTTGCTCGGTGCTGACAGTAGACAAGCACAATACTGCAGCTTTCTGAAGTTCAAGTGCCTTTCGGCAGTTGAAGGGGTATGAATAATCATTCTCCAAAGCAGCTTCCCTCCCAGGGATGGCTGCCAGCCCAACCCCCCTTTCCCTGCCCTGCGAAGAGCACATTGATTTTCCAGGCTCAGCAGGCTCAGTGCACCAGATAAAAGAAACAGTGGCCTGTGCCCACAGCGGGGAAGCTCACTCTGTCGGTGGTGACATCATGTACACCAGGAAAGAGATCGTTTCCAATTGGAGCAAGGGACTTACACCAAGTTACGCTTGGCTCAGAGGGACCCTGTTTGCAGGAGTCCCCGCAGGGTGCCGCCGAATAGACTCAATGCCCAGGAAGGGACCCAGAAACAGGATGACCCTTGATACTGGAGCCTTTTCTGAAGGACCACGGTGTAGTCCCACTAATATTCCTCTGCTGTGTTGTTTTGAGTGCTCTGGAAAACCACACAGAATGTCTAAACTAATTGATTTTATGCTTAAAAAATATACACACGCTGGATGTTCCTTTATGATAACAGATTGAATATATTTAAAGCAAAACCACAGGGGAGCTTGGGTGGCTCAGTGGGTTAAAGCCTCTGCCTTCTGCCCAGGTCATGATCTCAGGGTCCTGGGATCGGGCCCTGCATGGGGCTCTCTGCTCGGCGGGGAGCCTGCTTCCCCCTCCCCCCACCTGCCTCCCTGCCTACCTGTCATCTCTCTGTCTGTCTGTCAAAGAAATAAATAAAATCTAAATAAATAAATAATAAAGCAAAAACCACAAAACTCTAATGAAGAACCTTACCTGAACTGATGGTGATTATAACTGAGAGGAATATACTTGCTTAAAAGGTCAAAGTTTCCTGTGACCTATCCTTACACACATTTGTTGTTTGTTTTTGGTAGGGCTAAGGTAGTCACTGGTATTAAAAGTAGTTTGTTCGAAATTAATCTTTTTTTTTAAAAGATTTTTATTTATTTGACAGAGAGAGAGATCACAAGTAGGCAGAGAGGCAGACAGAGAGAGAGGGGGAAGCAGACTCCCCGCCGAGCAGAGAGCCCGATGCGGGGCTCGATCCCAGGACCCTGAGATCATGACCTGAGCTGAAGGCAGAGGCTTTAACCCACTGAGCCACCCAGGCGCCCCTGAAATTAGTCTTTTAGAAGGGTTTTAATCTTTATCTCAGATTGCATAATCAACACACAAGCATTACATTATACACAAGAGAAAATACAATAGGAAAATGGAATCTTATCCAATAACCTAGGAACAAACACACTATGTACATAATTGCAGAAATTTCATTACAAACACATAAATACAGGTGTGTGTATGTGTGTACGTTTTTGCAACTATTTAACCAAAATGGGCTCTCCGTTACTTTGTGTACTCAACTGGAGCAAACTTTATAATGTTCTTTTCACTTAACAAAGGCTCTTCTGTTTTGAGATATGTACGTATAGATAAAATTTGTGAGTGACTGGAGAATATTTTTATCTAAACTCACATGGAAAAATATACGTATTTTCAGGATTATAAAACCAGTGTGATAGGTAACCTAGAAATATATTCAATAATTCTACTAGAATAAATTACTGGACGGGTGCCTCGCTGGCTCTTTGGGCGTAGCATGCAAATCTTAATCTTAGGCTCATGAGTGTGAGTCCCACATTGGGCATTGGGACTACTAAATATAAATGAATGAATAAAAATGTTAAAAATTTAAAAAGGATAAATTGCTGAAAATTCTGTTTTTATGTTGAATGCTTACAATTCCTTAGAATTGCTTCTTAGAACAATTCCTCAGAAATGTTGATATTTGTAGTAAATTTTCTTGCCTAAAAATTACATATAACTATACCATTTACTATCAGCCAATCTACTGGATGATCTAGAGTATCAAATTGTTTTGATCTATAATATATTAATATTAAACCAATTGAGAGTATTAATATAATGATATCAAGTACTGTAATTGAAAACTACTTATATATTTATATAAATTATATATGTTAATTTTAAAATACATTGTTATGTAATATTTATATATATATATATGTATATATTTTTTAAGGTTTTATTTATTTATTTGTCATAGGGAGAGAGAGAGAAAGCACACAGGCAGGGGGAGCAGCTAATAGAGGGAGAAGCAGATTCCGTGCTGAGCAGAGAGCCCAATGCAGGACTCAATCCCAGGACCCTAGGATCCTGACCTGAGCGAAAGCCAGAGGCTTAACCTACTGAGCCACCTAGGCATCCCATTTCGAATGTAAACTTTCTCTGGTTAATGAGCTGTAATATCTTTTCCTGATGTCTTTTGATCTATTGTTTTCCAGATTCATGAGAACTCAGTGTAATCAGAATTATGCCATTGTCGTATATTTGCTTTGTTTGTTTGTTTGTTTTTGAGAGAGAGAGAGAGAGTGCGTGGGTGTGAGTATGGAAAGGGGCAGAAAGAGAGAGAATCATAAGCAGGCTTCATACCCAGCACCAAGCTTGATGCGGACCTTGACCTCAGGACCTTGAGATCATCACCTGAGCTGAAATCAAGAGTTGGATGCTTAACCAACTGAGTCACCCAGGCTTTTTGTGTCTGTTTGAATCTTTTAACCTTTTTAAAGGTAGTTTTGTTGCTGTTCCCTGCCATCTCTTGTAGAGAGAGTAAAATATATATTTAGTCTAGTCTACCAACTTTGTTGGAAGCTCAGCTTCTGAAAACATGCCTTAAATCTTCCAGCTGCCCCGTATTTTCAATTGTGCGTAAATGAGTTAGTCCTGAGATTCATTCTGAGTTCATTGGTGGTGAACTGGGGGATGAGTGGACAGGATAGACCTTTCTTTTTCCAATGGTCCCTCTACTATTTTAGGATAACTCATGGCTCATCCTTCTATTTGGAATGTAATAAGGGTTACGTGGGTAGTTTGCACATCCACAGACTTCATGTCTCCTCTTGGAGTAAATGTTTGACTTCATGCATTTGCTTGAGTCTTCTGAAACAATACAAGACGTGTCGGTGACCGTTCTTGAGTCCCATCTAATTACCATAAAAACCAAGTTCTTTGCAAAAAATTGACTTTAGAGTCTTCCATAGTGTGGATTTATTCATCCAGTTAGACTGTAGAATTGTTCTGTTAGGTTTTATTAAAAGTATTTTGGGGATATCGACTACGTGGTTTTGGATTAAGACCCAGAATGTCCACTCTGCCTTTTATTATCTTTACATAGGAATGAGGCTACGAGAATAAGGATAATACCTTACAGAGCTTGTGATAATTAAGTAAATTAATGTTTATAGAAATTTTAATAAAGTCTTCAATTAATGTTGGACGGATGCAATCACAAAATTACAGCATCGTGCATTAAACTAACGATTTCCAGTCCTCTAATATAAGATAGTGACATCTCTCAATATAACAGTCTTAATTTGTGTATCTGATTACATATTATAAGCACCCTGCGTTTTAAAATATAATTTTAAGTACCTTCCATTTTTTATTTTGATGAAACCTAGAATCTTTTTTCTCATTACACTTTTGAGTTATTTAATACAAAAAAGTACCACATTTTATTAAAGCGGGCCAAAATATTAACATCCTTATTATTTCTGATTTCTTTCTAATTATTTGCTAGAGATTATAGATACCCTTCTATATTTTCAACTGTTGCTATTAGTGGGGAGTCCGTACAAATCTGCACTGGTTGGCACAAGTCATAGAAATGAGTCATGAGCTTGGACCAACAGAAGGAAAAACAGACTAATTTAGTAGCTAGTTCTGGTGAGCTGGAAGCAAGTTACCCCAGGTTAAACTTTGAACAAAGTTGATAGATTGAACTAAATATGTATTTTAACCTTCTTTACAGAAAATGACAGAAGACAGCGAAAAAAATCTCTAAGAAGGTGAAAAAAGTAACAGAAACAAAAAGCAATACTACAATCCTGACTGCATTGAGTTCTCCTGAATCAATAACACTCCTGTCATTTCACTCTTCTGAAATTATCCAATGTAAGCAGAAAAAAGTTATAAGTATAAAATGTAAGGGGAAGAAAGAAAGAAATATTAATATGGTGGGTGGGAAAGAGGTATCTAGGAAATTCTGAACCATCTATGCCCTTCCTGGATCCAAAGTAACCAGCGATGCCCACACATTCCTGTCTTCGATTTATCCATATAAATCAGCTAAGAAACTTTCATCGTGTTTCCTACAGTTAAGAGGATTCTGGTTTATAGAGGGTTATATAATTGCGTCTCTCAAGACGCACCCAAGCTAAAGCATATTAAATACCTGTATCTTGTCTTTCATAACATGTCAGACCTCAGAAATATTTCCAAGAGCTTACGTTTCAGTGCATTCCGTGTGTAAGGGTCTTTGCCTTCTGTCACTGATGGTGGTTTGTTCGTTTCGCAAATGTGAAATTATCCTCATCGTTACCAAAGTCTGATTCTTCAAGAGGGAGGATTGCTGAGGGAAAAGTCGGCTTTCTCCAATGCTCATCTGTCATTTGGGGTGCAGCAATTTATTCAGTATACAATCAGTCGATAGATCTTATTAGTTTGATTCAAGAAATAATTTCAGCCTGGTCAAGGAATGCGGTTAAATTATACGCTTTCTGTCAGATGAGTCTCCAATGGTACCCAGGTAAGTTGTAAGCCTCCATAAAGGAGGCTTTATGGTCCCACAATAATAAGATTTCCTTCTAAACTCAGCTCTCCCAGGGTTTCAACTATAGAAAAAAAATCGCCGGGAACATAAATGAAATACCATGCAATCCGTAACATAAACAGAGCAACTTCTTTCTATCAGTAATGGCCGAGGTTAACACAATAATAATTTTAATCGCAGGCATTCCCGTGGGAAAAAGGATGCCATTCATTAATTAAGAATCATCTGACATGCCTAGGATATTTTTATTATGCTAGCCTATCGGCCTCCTTTGGATATACCCGGCATCTTGGTGGCTTCCTATAAAATTATTTTCATTTATAATACCATCTTCTTGTCCTGAAAGATGACCATTAAAGCAAGCAGAGCTCTGAGATTAAATTGAACTGAGGAAAAGCAAATCTTTCCCCCAAAGAAAACCTTACTCATAAATGTAAAATTACGTTTAACACATTAACTACTACTTTTGCATAACTAAACCTGTCCAAACCACAAGCTCTCTCTTTATGTTTTAAAGATCTTTAGGAAACCAGAAGTATTATTCATTATATCTATCAGGAGACGAGGAGAGAAAGGCTCAGGATTTGAAATATTTACAAATTTGAAAGATTCACAAATTTGAAATATTTATAAATTTGAAACACTTGCCAAAACATAATAAGTCTTCAATTCAGGAGACACGCAGTGTCCATACGATCTTTTCCTCAGCACCTTTTATTTTAAATATTGAAGTCTGGTTCCCTGTTTACATAATATGATGCTCTTTACGGATCAAACTCCAGAAGTAGCTAGAATTGTCATCACCATTTGTCTTCGAACATTCTTTTGAGTCTTCTGATTTGCCCAAGTGACTCATTCTTCCATTGACGAATCCCACCTTTTAGGGGAAGCTTCTGATTTCTTACAAGCACAATTATAATTGTAATTTTATTATATCATGTCTATTAAAAATACACCCATAGCTTGTGGAATCAGGTTATGTTTTTCCTTGCGGCTCTGTGGGTGAGGACACAACAACAAGTTTCGCCCTCTCTCCCTCGTCCTGGAGGCAGCAGGACCGGGTCGTCCCGCTGACATCCCTCTGTGTACCAGCGTGAAGTCCACTGTATGAGTTTGGGTTTGGAACATTCATTATTTTTTAAAGACATAATGACTGGGGCGCCTGGGGTGGCTCAGTGGGTTAAGCATCTGCCCTCGGCTCAGGTCGTGGTCCTAGGGTTCTGGGATCGAGCCCCACATCCGGCTCTTTGTTCCTGCCATTCCCCTGCTTGAGTTCTCCCTCTCTCTCTGACAAATAAATAAACAAAATCTTTAAAGAACATAAAGGATCAATGACTTAAGACTTACTTGAGTCCAATTAGGTAATGGCTTTCTTTCTGACTCATCTCGCAGACACACAAGATTCTCCCAAAACAGAAGAAATTCTGATCTTCGGTACGTATGATGAGTGTTAACACCTTCACCCTGCAGATGCTGGATGGACCCCCGGACACACAAGTTTGCTTGGATGTAAAGACCGATCATATCACGCACACCCACATATGCACGCACACACGCACATCGTGAGGGTATCAACATGTTTTGTTTGTTTGTTCTTCTTCTTCACCCTGGAAACCGAATGGCCATTTCTTACAGAACAAAACATACACGCACTTGCCATAGGACGCAGCTATTGTCCTCTTGGGTCTTTACCCCAATAAAAGGAAAACCGGTACTCATACGAACTCTTGTAGACCAGTGCTCACAGAAGCTTTCATCGTACTAGGCAAAAACCTGAAAGTAACCCAGATGTCCTTCCACGGGAGAGCAGGGGAAGCCCTGCTCTGTGATTCAAAAGGACAAGCCAGTGATCCAGGCAATGACTTGGATGGATCGCCAAAGCCTAGTTCTGAGAGAGGAGTCCCTGTCAAAAGGACACATACTGCACAATCCCATTTATTTCTTTTTAAAGATTTTATTTATATATTTGAGAGCGAGCAAGAGCGAGAGCAAGAGAGAAAGCACAAGCAGGGGAAGGGCCAAAGGGAGAGGGAGAAGCAGACCCCCACCCCCCAACCTGCTGAGCAGGGAGTCAGATGCAACACTCCATCCCCGGACTCGATCCCCGGACCTCTGGATCATGACCTGAGTCTAAGGCAGATGCTTAACCAACTGAGCCATCCAGGATCCCCTGCACAATCCCATTTATGCAACATTCTTAAATGATAAAGTCATTGAAGGGAGAGGTGACCAGTGGCTGTCACTGCTTGGGGACAGGGTAACTGAATGTGCTGTAAGGCACAGAACCACACACACGGTGTGCACACACACACATAAAGGCACGCATGCACGCACACACGGGGGCACATGCAACCAGTCATGCCGGAATAAGCCCAGGGGACTGCCCATGTTGGTCACTCACACACAGAGACATTCTCAGCAGGTGCAAAACTGGTTTATGTTTACAGCAAGGAGCAGAGTGACCTTGGGATTTCCTGGTCCCGGCATGGGACCGGGGAACATCCCCTACAGGGGCAGAGGTTGAACTCCACCGCAGGGAGCCTGGGGCTTCCCCTTCATTTGGCCTGAATCTCCAGCCCAAGCAGACTCAGGACGGATGGTCCCGAATGTCACAGATGGGTCACACGTCAGGGATTCAGTTTCTTGGATTGGATTTCACATCCTCATAGTCAGAACCCACTAAACCAGCGTTCCGCAGGACGGCTCCTCTCCACCACGTGTGATAATAAAAGTTTTGCAGGCTTCTTCCTTTTCCATTATCTCTCAGGGAAGGAGCTCCTTAGTGGTTCTCCCCTCCCTTGCGACTTCAAAGAGGGCCAAGGGATCGATTGAATCATGCAGTGTTTTTTCTAGGATCTAAAGACAGAATTTAACTGCAGAAGCTGATAGAAATAAAAGAAAAAGAAAAGGAGAAAAAGGAAGAAAGGAAGGAGGTAGGAACAGAAGTCAAAGGACGGAGGGAGGGAGGGAGAAAGGGAGGGGCTAGTGCCTTCTTTGCTGCAAGTGAGCATCTGTGGCTCTCAGCCCCAAAGACCCTACGAAACTCAGACCTGTCTCACATGTGGCTTGATCTCCACCATGCAGCTGGCTCAGAAAGTCTATAATTCATGGTGGGAAACAGCCACCACACCAAAAACATTTGAGGAATCATTGTCCAAATAGAAACTTTTTCTTCTCGTAGTTCCTGCCTGCCCCTTTTGAGTGTGTTACTTTTTTTTTTTTAAGATTTTATTTATTTATTTGACAGAGAAAGAGAGATCACAAGGAGGCAGAGAGGCAGGCAGAGGGAGAGGGGGAAGCAGGCTCCCCGCTGAGCAGAGAGCCCGATGCGGGGCTCGATCCCAGGACCCTGAGATCATGACCTGAGCCCAAGGCAGAGGCTTAACCCTCTGAGCCACCCAGGCGCCCCTTGAGTGTGTTATTTTAAGATTGCTGCGTTAATAGCATGCACGGTTACAAAATAATAGAGAAGAAACAAGCCTATAAATTATAATCTATAAACATAGCAGTCTATTTATTTTATCTTATTTTTCTATTAATTTATATAATCTGTTAATTACAGCAGTCAGAACATTGCAGAGACACTTTTGCCGGTAGTTGAAAAAGTTAGCTACGTGCCATCGAGTGTGTGTCCTCTTTGAAAAGACATATCATTCTCCTACTTCTCAAATATTCTGAGACCACGACGTCTGCTGTTGGCCTTGCCACTTCACTTGTGTCCCACCGACCCACCGCCGGACCCTCTGGCTAGGTCACTGCACCCTCAGGGCATCCCGGGGATGGGAGAGTCATAAAAGGGCACACTGAAGGAATAGAAAATACATCAATTTACTCTGCAGAGAAAGACCTACATCCTTTGTGAACAAATCCCAAACAGGGAACGCAAAAGCAGGTGGTGTATCCCGAAGGAGACTGGACTAAACTCGGAAGGTGCAGGAGAACGTGTCTTGGGGGAGTCAAGTAAGAGTGGTCGTTAGATATCGTACACGAAGGAGAATTCAGGAAAGTTCCCTGTGAGCCTGGCATTGAAGAGGGTGATGTGGTGAAGAGCCCAGCAGGCAAAGGTGATTTATAGCAGAGAGCAGACAGAGAGTGGACGGGCTTCCATCTCAGATGGGATTCAAGCTGATGCTTTTTACAATGCAGGCTCCCCTGATCATCTCTGGGAAATGCAGTGACTCTTCTCAGCCCCTGTCCCCCGACATTCATGGGCCCTCATGGCTTATCTTTAGCTTTGTCCTCTTTATCTGATTCTAGAAAGCCTGACTCTTGTAGCGCCCATGGCTCACGTCACGCTTTGCTACCTCAGTTTCCCTTTCTGGACGGAGAGCATCTCCCCACTGTCTGCTCTCTGGCTTCTCCCTTTTTCTCATTTCCGGAGTTTCTGGCCCCGGCTCACAGGCATCACCCTCACAAGGCCCTCTGTGACTTCTTCCAGTGGGTGGCCTCCAACACTCCACTCTGCTCGGCTGTGACTCCCAGCGTCTTACACTGCCCAGAAAATTACATTTTGCTATGATTTGCACCCTTACGACTTTATTTACTAGAGAGGAGTCACTTTATGTCAAGAATTTGCTCACATTCCCGTGAAGTTTCCCTCCTGTCCTTGAATAAACCTGATAAGGGAACATAGCAATAATGTATGTGTTTTATATATAATATCTTAGGAAAAGAGTGTCTGGGTGGCTCAGTGGTGAAGGGTCTGCCTTCAGCTCAGCTCATGATCCCAGGGGACCTGGGATCGAGTCTTGCATCAGGATCCCTGCTCCGCGGGAAACTTGCTCCCCCAGCCCCCATGAATAAATAGCTAAAATCTTTTAAAATATATATATTTCTTAGGATAAGATACGCAAAATTGAATTAGGGAAAATTGCAAAATCTCAGTCTCATGCACGAAATTGCGCTCAAGTCCTAACTACTACCTTTTTTTTTTTTTCCTTATTTTTCTCCCCAGAAATCTGCATTTGACACACTTGTTTCAACAAGCTATTGATACATGACTTTGGGGGAGGTGGGGGGGCTTAGCTGGATTTCCTGGTTTTGCTGGGGAACTTCTTTCCCAAGGTTGAAACCAGGCTCCTCCTTGAAAAGAGCAACATTTACAAACTTTCGTTCTTGTCCTGCCCCTGGTATCTCCAACTCAGGATTTGATGGCAGCTGCGACTTGAAGTCTTAAATCCTTTGACAAAGTGATGTGGTTTCTCTTCCTGTCCACCTACAAAAATAATGGTGTCGAATTTAAATGACTCAAATTTAAAATTGGTTCCCAGGTGTGTAAGGATTAACTCTGTTCTATTACTCATGAGAAGCACCTTACGACCAATATGGCTCCTCGGTTGTTCAGATCTTTCATGATGACTTGCACACAGTGCGTTTCAGATCGCTTTAGCATTGCAAGCGACTGTGAGAAAGACTGAAATTTACTTCACTTGCTCATTTCAGGAGGACACAGGGGCCAACACACGACACACCACAGACATCCTACCAGCTAATGAATTCTCCCCCACAAGGGAGTTAATTTGGCCCCCTGGCATTTTTGTATGAGATAGTTACAGATTTAGAAAAAAAAAAAAATACATGAATGTCTTACAAAAAATAAAAGAGAGGGCGCCTGGGTGGCTCAGTCATTAAGCGTCTGCCTTCGGCCCAGGTCATGACCCAGGGTCCTGGGATCGAGCCCCACATCGGGCTCCCTGCTCGGCGGGAAGCCTGCTTCTCCCGCTACCATTCCCTCTGCTTGTGCTCCCTCTCTCGCTGTGTTTCTCTCTGTCAAATAAATAAAATCTTAAAAAAAAAAATAAAAGAGAAATATTGTCACAATCGAAACAACCGATTAAGAATCATTTATGGAGGGGCGCCTGGGTGGCTCAGTGGGTTAAAGCCTCTGCCTTCGGCTCAGGTCATGATCTCGGGGTCCTGGGATTGAGCCCCACATCGGGCTCTCTACTCAGAGGGGAGCCTGCTTTCCCCTCTCTCTGCCTGCCTCTCTGCCTACTTGTGATCTCTCTCTCTCTCTCTGTCAAATAAATAAATAAAATCTTTAAAAAAAAAATCATTTATGGATATTCCAAAAAAAAAAAACCCCAAAAAACGCAAGAAGATCTCAGAGACGTAGCCCTGTTTGGGCTTTGGTGACGCAGCATTACATTGTAGAATAAGGCAATATATTTTAATTGACAACCTCGAGCACAGTTATCCGCTAATAAGTGCTTCCAGGTTTTCACACTGTTACCAGCTGGGAGGTACGGGATTGGTAACATCCCCTGTCAAGCCAGGATGCTGTCTCTGGGCTGGGCTGGGGTACCTCTTCTGTGCATCTCAGTAGATGCAGATGGCCAGGGACAGAGTAGGTTCTCAGGAGGAAATGAGACCACCTACCCATGTTATTTTCCTTCCAAGCTTTTTTATTAAAGTAAGTCGCATGCACAGTTATCAATAAGCAAATGTAAAAATAAACAGACTTTATAAGACTGTATAGACCGTGCTTGATCTGGAATCCCCTCTGAACAGAGAAGGACTGAGCAGGTGCCCCGAAGCCCCCGAGGGATCAGGGCTGACCTGACACACAGGGGAGATGCTCTCACTGCCCGGGATGCAGGGAAGGGAGGGAGCGAAAAGGAAGTCACAAGACTGGCTGCAGACCGTGAGTCACATTACCTGCTCCCAATCTGGGAAACGAGGGCCACAGGGGGGCTCTGGGCTGCGGGCTCTGGGCGATGCAGCCCTGAGCAGGAGCCACCAAGGTGGACCCCTGGGGCTGCAAGACGGTCTGTCCAACACTCCTCTGCACGGGTGTGGGGGAGAAGCTCCCAGGCTCCCGTGCTGGACTTACTAACCTCCCCGTGGTGCCTAGGCTTCTGGGTACCTGTCCCTTACAGCCGTCTCTCTGCAGGCCCTGGGAGTGGCCCCAGCAACTGCTCACAAGTGTACACATCTGTTTGCACAAGTAAGACATTTTAGATGTCCCTCATGCTCCCGCTGGTAGTTGTTGCAGGCTACTGCGGCGGGGCATTTGGGGCTCTGCTGAGGGGCGCTTCCATGAGGATGCAGGAGTCTGGGTTTACCGGTTTTGGGGTTTGCCATTACGCTCCTGTGGACTTAGCTCTCGACTAGCTGAGCTGGAATTGGGGTGCGTTCCAGGACCACCCCCCCCACTGGACGGGGTGGCTTGAGTGCGGGGAGGTTGGGGACAGGGCCATTCATTCCCGCTGTTTGGCAGCACGCAAGTGTGGTAAAGGATGGGGAGCAAGGTTTCCAAAATACAAGTACGGGATTTCTCCCATGTCTCAGGGGTCATACACAGGAGAAGACGGATGGAGTCTGATCCTAATTTGACACAACCCCACGATTTTACACAACTTTGCCAATAAGGAAATTCCAAACTGTCACTGATATTTTTTTGATCAACCATACTAGAAGAAGACCGAATTATCTTTTATTCTGTCTAAAACAACAGCAACAAAACTATGTTCCAAATAATTGCCTATAAAGGGATAAAGAGTAGGGAACACAATGAAGAAAAGTATCAAATGTTTACAGTGGTTTATGAAAACAGTACGTTGTTTGCCAGGACTTGGGGATCCTTATATTATTTGCAAGCTTTCTAAAATTTGTGCTTCATTGCGATGTCTTTCCTCATCTAAATTCATGTTTATTTCTTTACCTAAGATCTTTGTGTGTGTAATTGGGTCTCTTCTTCTAAAAGGGGTCATGTAAACTTCGTAAATTCCAGCCCCCACAAAAACACGATTTTCACTTTGGCTTTTCTATGGTTTATAGTGGCAATATGAGGACGTTGAAAGTGAATTCCCCCAGCTGTCATGGTGTTTGTTGGTGAAGATGTTCAGCGTGGCCATGATCATGAAGATGACAACGGCGGGGGGATACATAGGCCGGGTGGGGAGAATTCTGGACGTTTCCAGACCCCATCTGTAGGATGGGTCAAGTTTGCAGCAAGTGCCTCGCACAGTAGGAACACGGTTCTCGGCCCCAGTTGCATCAAGACATGGAGGCAGAAAGTGTGTTTTCACCAAGAATGTTAGTTATTCAGACAGAGCTGGCAGCGGGGGGTGTCCTGAGAAGAATGGGCAAGTGTGATATGATAGAAGGACTACCAAGTGGTCAGGGTTGAGACCCGGCGTCAGAGAGCATTGAACACTGGGGACGAGGGGGCTTCCGGGGGGTAGCGATGGGACACCTCCCGTCACGGAGGGGGTAATGCGATTCTCTCTACTTCTGGAATCAAGCAACTGTGCCCAGAATGGCTGATTATCTTATTTCTAAAATATTCCCGTTTGCCCCCTCCGGAGCACATGTGTGAACCCCAGAGCAGTCACATCAGTTCAGAACCGAAGGAGAAACAACTCGCTTTTGAAAACATGGAATTAGAAAGAAATCAGATGCGCTGAAGACGATGCTACAGATGTTCCCACAGCGGCCAGCCTGAAAACGGTGGTGCTTGTAACCGACGCGTCTTCGGGCACGTTTGATGAGGGTGAATGAAGCTCTCATTAGGCAATATTTGTACACGACAGAAATTAGCATCACTCTTCTCTTCCCTCCACTTTTTTGGGTTCTGGTCCAAGATTGGTCTCTTTCACCCCCATCTGTTTATTTCCTTTGATGTTCTCTGCGGAAAGTGACAGCCACTTGGGTCTCTCAGCTATCATTTACGCAAATAAAACCTGACGGGGCTTTCATAAAATAATGTCAATAGTATATCAAATTTCTCCCAACATAGTCACACACAGCTGCAGTAACCACAGGGAACAAAAAGCGCCTTCAACCATAATTTATACAATCATAAATGGAGTGCAATGTTCTCCTTAAAAACAGCCCGGATACCCTATAAACAGGATGAGAAATCATCAAGTCCTTGTTGTTTACTTCCTCTCCTTCTTTTGAGATCGTTGGAAAAGTTCTGTTGCCTTGTTTGTTGGCTTACCTTCATCCCACCTCTGGTTAAATTGCATTATAAATGTGGTGTGTATTTGTGAAGAAGGGGTCTTGAAACCCGTGACCAGATGGAATAAAGAAGCATTTGGAAACACTAAAAATGAGCTTATTGCTCTGTTAACAAGAAAAAGTTCCATAAGTTCTGTATTAACGCTTCAAGGTTGAAGAGGACCACCTGTCGGAATTGAGAACATTCGAAAGAACTCGAGACTGAGTCAGAAATGATGATACCCCTTGTTTGGGAAGGTAAGAAGGAAGTGTGCCGACCCCAGTAGAAAACGAGATTCATTCCTTCATTCTCTAACCTTTATCATGAAAATCTGTGAGTCTAGGCTATTTACCTACCAACAAAAGGAGCTCCAAGCAGGGGCGCCTGGGTGGCTCAGTGGGTTAAAGCCTCTGCCTTCAGCTCAGGTCATGATCTCAGGGTCCTGGGATCAAGCCCCACATCGGGCTCTCTGCTCAGCGGGTAGCCTGCTTCCCCCTCTGTCTCTGCCTGCCTCTCTGCCTACTTGTGATCTCTCTCTCTCTATCAAATAAATAAATAAAAGCTTTAAAAAAAAAAAAGCAGCTCTGAACACATCATAATGGGGAGTTCTATCAGGATGAACACACCACAGCAAAACACCGCTACTTTCAGGATCCAGAGAACTAGTGTGGATAATGGGAAGGAGGAAGCAGGGGGTCCCTGGACAAGGTCAGTGTGATGGTTGTCTCTGCAGTCAAGTGGAGGTCATGCTGGGGTGGCACAGAAGCTAGACACCCATGAAGAAGTCCCAAACACCCTACAGATGTGATGCAATTGTGGGAAAGCAACATATCTGTGCAGGTTGACCTCAGACAGCGGATGGACTCATAAGAAGAATACGAAGGTAGAGAATACAGAAAAGTAGATGCAGAAAGGTTGAAACCCGTTGGGGACTGAGAATAAACTTGATTGTGAGCACAAAAGGCGTTTCTGGAATATAAGCCCACGGCAAAAAACTAATCCAGAAAATGTTGGCTTGAACCAGTTAAAGCTGTTTTTCTTCTATAAAATGGATCGTCAGAGACCATAGCTTGCAGTGGGAGACATTGTTTCTCACTTGCATCATCCCGGGGACTGAGATCTTGACTCCCGGCCCACGTTGATTTTTGAGCTCTAGCCTGGGGGTTCCCGGGAGGGTCAATGAGTTGTTCAGCCCTAACCAGCTGGATTCAGAAGAAATAGAGAAAAGAGATGGTGGACAGTATCTTGAGGGTTCAAGCTCAGGAGAAGATACATTTCCTACCAGGGACATCCTATGACGGACGTTGTTCCTGCCCCAGCACCCCATCCCTGTCCAGGATGAGGGCAACAAAGCCCTGCCTTGAGGCAAAAAGAGGGTTCCCAAGGTCCCCTTATGGACACAAGTTCTAAAAAAAGAATCTATGGTCTTTAGAAGGCACGCATGTGTACTCTCTACCTACTTCATAAGGAAGATGATGAAGACAGATACTTTGGGGCATTTGTTAGTTCATGTCTCCCATTAATCCATATATAATTCCCAGTCTTCTGGTTTTTGGGGCAACGGGTCAGGCGACTTTGGTCACAGTAGTGTTTGTCCAAGTAGCGGGCCACAAAGTCTCCACCACCACAATCAATCGAAGGGCATTTCCAACAAAAGCAAATCACTCTGCCAGTCTCTGCATCCTAGAGGATTTGAGGACAGCCCGCTTACCCTTCTTTGCCTTGCGCTGGTCTTCTTGGGAGTGGTTTCTGATTTCTTCCTTTTCTCAGCTCTACCACAAGCTCTCGACACAGGATGAAGAGTGGATTCTTCTGAAAGCCGTCTTCAGACAAAAACCCTCTTCCAGTTGTCTGCAAGTTCAGACTCTGCTGATCAGGAGGAATCCCTTCATTGTCCTGGATCTTGGCATCTGCTTTTTCCAATGGGTTGAGAATTCAACCTCCAGAGTCATGATACTCCCCTTAAGAGTTTATATGAAAATCCGCTCCTTGGCAGTGCCTCCACTTGACGTTGGGTGAAAGGAAGAGATGGTTCAATCCTGGGGATCCAGCACAAAGGGTGACACGGGGGTTGCTGGCCAAAGAGCTGGACAGAATTTTTGCAAAGGTCTTATTACAAACGACTACACATTTGCATCTTAAAGAACAAGAGCATTATCTCATTGTTCCTGGAGTACTAATGAACGAATGTAAGTACCTGGGCACTGATTTGTACGCTCCCTGGCGTGAAGTTTATGACATGTCTCATTTCCTTGCCTTCTCTCTTTTGGTGTGATTTACCACCTCTCCAGTGAATGACCTTCCCCTACTCCTTGGCAGGACATGCACGCTCCCACCCCATGTCCATCCGTTAAAAGCCTCCATCTTCTGACAACATGCCCTGAACGCAATCGCCCAAAGAGCTCTCTTTCTAATTGAATCTAAAACATAAATAGTAATAATAGCGACTTTAATTCTGTGAAATAACAATAGGAGGGAATGCATGATAGGAACAAATATCAAGGATTGGGATTTATTGATATTGGAGCTTAGACGTTGTCCTGCAGAACAAAACCAGTGGGTATTTATGTGAGACTTGTCCGCTCCTATTGTCGGGTTTGGCTTTCATTCTCAATTCACAGGTCTTCACCAGAGGGCATGTGGGAAAATATGGAGGAATGTGTCTGAGAGTAAGTGGTTCAGTGGTCTATCTTGGAAAATGCAGTTGGAACTGGATGCATGATTCAGGAACTCGGTCTATATAACTCTTCCTTCCTCCCGTTGGTCTTGTCCATATCGCTTGGCAAATTCCTTTGAGTAGAAGCACACGCACATACGCACACATGCACATGCAAGCTCTGTTTGTTCAAATATTTATTATGAACCCTTGTACGTGGATAACAAACGGAAGGTCAAGTGGGCGTTGTCTCTAGGTTACAGTCATAGGAAGGTTGAAATTAGTAGTAGTTTCACTGGTACACTGCTATGAACCAGAGAGAACCAACCATTTGCAGGCGGGTTTGATGACGTTGGGACCACAGGCCGCCGTTGAGTACAAAGGCACAGAACTGGCCACAGACCCAACAGGTGTACTTGAGAGAGGCTGGGGGATAGAACACAATGGGCACTTACATTCTCCATTGTTGGAAATGTACCCAGGCCACTAATTCAGATAGGAAGGTAGAAATGAAAGGAGTGCCGTGAGCAAAACCAACTGGTCAGAGGAAACATTTGAAAATTCAGTATTTCTGTAATCTTCCTCCCAGAAAACAATGAGATGAAATGTTTACATTTAGGCTTGCCTTGAATGATTGAACGGGAGGGGACAGTCATTGGTTTACAATCATATTGATATAGCGGGGGTTCCCTCCACAGATCAGGATACAAATACATGCTCGTGGCAGTGTGGGGGGCCAGGCTTTCTGAACCAACAGGAGGTGCAGGATCCCAGTGTGGCTCCCTCTCGGGTTGGGGAGAAGCCCAGCTGTCTTCAGCCTCACCTGGGCTTTCAGACAGAGAGTACACCCCCACAGAGAGGACGGGGTCCCCAAACCCCAGTAATGAGCTCTCTGGGCTTTCAATGTCTACTGTTGCAGACATTGACAAGGTTGTGCACATGTGGACTTACCAAATCCTCCCTGCAACCCTTGGAGGTACATATTGTTGTTAACCCTACTCACAAATGAAGGAACGAGGTATATAAAGAATAAGAAAACTGCCCTGAGCTCACAAAGCTACTCCCCAGAAGAACTGGGACTCAAACCCAGGCCACTGGACATGACAGCCCTCATCATTTCCCCACTGGTCTACATGTCTTCTATCAGCCATGGATGGTAAGATGGCGTCTGCCCAACAGAGGTGAAGCTTCACTCCCTGTCAACTCCCTGTGCTATTCTCCCCATCTGATGGACCTGAGACCCCATAAGGCTCTTCTGGGTCCCCCTTTCAGCCAGTTCTCTGAGAGGCCACTGCTCAGGGGAATGGGGCACGCCGTGGGTTAACACGTGAAGACAGCTATAATTTGATTGAGCACCAATGCCCTTCGTGTGGAATGGGGCAGCTTGTTACTGTTGAAGGCTCATGGTGGGAGTAGAAGGCTCCTGGTGGGAGTAGAAGGCTCCTGGTGGGAGTAGAAGACTCCTGGTGGGAGTAGAAGGCTCCTGGTGGGAGTAGAAGGCTCATGGTGGGAGTAGAAGGCTCACGGAGTAGAAGGCTCATGGTAGGAGTTCACAGGGTCTAGCGAATATGGGTTTCCCAAGGCAGGCAGCCTAGGAGGCAGAGGGGTGATGTCTTGCTCCAAAGGCTGAGAAGCTGAAAAACCTGGTCTGCTCTCTGCAGCAGGGTCGCTGCATTCTGCAAAGGATCACGGGGGTTATTTCAGACTCTTCTCTGGGGGAGGCAGGCCAGCAGGGGCCCACAGGGGCCATGCTAGTGATGCCGCTGCTGTCCAGAATGCGGCGAGGAGCCCATGGGAGTTACCTGTGGTTGCTCAGCAAACCAACCAATGCTTGGTGGCTCAAATGACCCAGGGGTATGAATTCTCAGTCCAGCTGGGCTTTCTAGAGGGGCTGAGCTCCCTCATCTGGGCTGTTTCTCCAAGTGGCATCCCAGTGTCTGCTCCCTCCTAGCTGGCTTT
>CM053614.1:86909412-86928457 GCA_028646535.1 Procyon lotor | reverse complement strand
TTTATTTATTTACTCGACAGGGAGAGAGAGAGAGAGATAACAAGCAGGGGGAGAGGCAGGCAGAGAGAGAGGGGGAAGCAGGCTCCCTGCTGAGCAGAGAGCCCAATGCGGGGCTCCATCCCAGGACCCTGAGATCATGACCTGAGCCGAAGGCAGAGGCTTTAACCCACTGAGCCACCCAGGTGCCCCTCGCTGGACCATTAGTAGAGAGTCTACATTTATAGAAGGGCTATGACTTCCTCTGATTTAGACATGAAGCCAGGCAGTGGGGCTGCACACAGTGGACGACGTCATCTTGAAGAGTTAGAAGAACTCAAGTGGCAGGGTGAATCTTTCACTTACAACTCACTTGTGCCAGTGTGATATTTGGGGCATAAAGGCAAGAATTCATTACTCTGAATCCACTGCTAAGATGGTGAATCGAATAGGTCTCCGAAGACAGGGTTGAACTGGCAAGGTAGGAGCTAGGAACTCTCCAGTAATCTGAAAAGAGGTTGTTTTCCAAAAGCAAACTGAAGTCAGGATGAAGATTTTGTGTGTTGTGTGTGGAAAAAAATTGGAAATATACAAGAACTCAAAGGCTTTCATGGTTTAGAAACTATTTTTTATTTTCGTGGTGGCATATACCTAGCAATGCAGGTTAAGAAAGATGATAAAAAAATAAATTAAAGGGTGCCTGGGTGGCTGAGTGGGTTAAGTATCTGAGTCTTGACTTTAGCTCAGGTTTTGGTCTCAGGGTCATGAGATTGAGCTCTGCATTGGGGTCTGTACTCAGCGGGGAGTCTGCTTGAGATTCTCTCTTCCTCTCCCTCTGCTCCTCTGCCTCTCTCCCTCTCAAATAAATAAATGAATCTTTAAAAACAATAAATTTTCAAAAAGATTAAAAATATAAAAAAAGACAATAAAATTAAAAAACAAGAAATAAGGACAAAATGAATAAAAATATATGTGAAACGGAAGTGTTCCAAGCATAGACGCCCTCAATGAGTTTATGTGCCCCCTGAGAGCTACCCATCACAGGCGGAGAGGGAAGGGGGAGGTAAAAACAAAATTTTCAGCTGCTGCTGCAGTTAGGAGTCCTTATTCTGTCAGATGTGTAATTCGGTAATTTATGGAATAGGGACAGAGGAAGCCACAGTTTATTCAAACAGTAAATTCTAGGAGAATCCTTGGGAGAAATTGAAGAAATCAAAAGAAATTTCAACATTATTTTCTATTGGGAGGTAACAAGAGGTACATTACACTAAAACTTTAAAATATGTGTGTGTGGGGCGCCTGGGTGGCTCAGTGGGTTAAAGCCTCTGCCTTCGGCTCAGGTCATGATCTCAGGGTCCTGGGATTGAGCCCTGCATCGGGCTCTCTGCTCAGCGGGGAGCCTGCTTCCCCCTCTTTTCTGTCTGCCTCTCTGCCTGCTTGTGATCCCTCTCTCTGTGTCAAATAAATAAATAAATAAAATCTTTAAAAAATAAATTAATTAATAAAATAAAATATGTTTGTGTATTTGTGTGCATATGTGTGTGTGTCTGTATGTGTGTGTCTCCGTGGGTGTGTATGTGTGTGTGTGTATATATGCATGTGTATATATACATGTATGTGTATATGTGTCTATGCACCTCCATGTGTGTTTGTGCCTGTGTACATGTGTGTGCACACATATATATATGTGTGTACCTCTGTGTGTATGTGTATATGTGTGTATTTGTGTGCATATATGTGTGTGCACAATGGTGCATGTGTATGTGTGTGTGCATGTGTGTGCATATTTGCATCTCTGTGTGTATGTGTTTGTGCTTGTGTACGTGTGTGTACATGTACGTGCATATGCGTACCTCTCTGTGTATGTGTGTATATGCATATGCACGCATGTGTATATGTGTGTGCATATGTGTGTACCTCCTTATGTATGTGTTTGAACACACATGCATGTATATGCATGTATGTGTGCATGTGTGTATATGTGTGTGCCTATGTGTATATTTGTGTGGATATATGTGTGCATGTGTATATGTGTGTACCTCTGTGTGTGCATGCACGTGTGTGTGTATGAATCTGTGTGTATATGTGTGTGCATGTGCACGTGTGTGCATATGCATCTGTGTGTGTGTGTGCACCTCTGTGTGCGTGTATTGTGTGTCTGTGTATATGTGTGTATTTATACATGTACTTCAGGACAAGTCTTCAAGGGGCTATGAAGTTATGAACGTGGCCGCCAGGGGAGACCCTTCAGCATACCACGGCTCGCACAGAGCACATTATCACTACTCAACTCACTAGCCTGTCTTTGCTCAAATTTGAAAGTCAGAACATCAGCATTTTCTTACAAAGCCACTGGCTTCAAGAACCATCCAGTGTGTTGTACGACAGCATATCCAAAGGGGATTTTGTGATGTAGAGATCATCACTCAAATTTTGATTTACAACCCTATGAGAATTTTGTTCCCAATAAAACGTCTCATAAAATAGCTTTATAAATACAATCAATGACAGCTCATAAGAGTGACATGAGACCCTTCAGGATCCCTATTTCCCTGGAGAAATGATGGTGTGGGGAGTTTTATGGGGAGCGTGGAACTCTTGACAGATGATCCTGCTGTTGCCTCTCGTTTTTGGCACCTCTCAGACCGTGCTCCACGGCATCACACAGTGCTGGCTTCCTCTTGCCTCTACTTACCTCTTTTCAGTCTCCTTTGTGGACAGCTTTTCTACAGGATGTTTCTTTTTTTTAAAGATGTATTCATGTTTGAGCGGGAGAGAGAGCACATACCCGCACGGGGTGGTGGGGGGGTGGGGTGGGGGGCAGAAGGAGATGGAGAGAGTCTTAAGCAGAATCCACACAGAGCCCAGAGCCCAACACGGGACTCAATCTCACAACCCTGAGATCATGAGCTGAGCTGAAACCAAGAGTCAGAGGCTCAATCAACTGAGCCACCCAGGTGTTGCTACGGGGTGCCCCTTAGATGCCAGAGCTTTCCCCGTGTTCAAACTCACTGTTCTACCCAATGCACACATCCCCCCCGGAAAACTTCATACACTTCCACACCTACAAAAGCCCTCTCTATGCTAATGACTTCCAAATTTTGTCCCATCTACTGATGTCTCCTTAACTACAGTCACCGTGCGTCTGCCATTTTCACACATTCTGCTGCTGGTGTGTGGCCCACCAGAGAAGAGAGAAGAGAGAGAAAGAAAGGCATTTCTCTCCCTGTGCAGATTTCAAAGATGATCTCTCTCTACTTTCTCCCCAACGTTGGCTCCATTTCTATTGATCTGTGATCTGTTTGCAATTACTTTAATAGTTTATGTACTTGTTTGATACTGTGCACGCTGTTCACTCCACTCAGAATACATTTTCTCACTTATGTACCTTGTCGATTTATAGTCATTCTTTAAGTTGCAGCTCAAACACAGTCTCTTCTAGCAACGTTGTTTAAAAACCCATCCCCTGGAGAGCCCTGGGGGGCTCAGTTGGTAAGGGTCAGACTTTTGATTTTGGCTCAGGTCATGATCTCAGGGTTGTGAGATCCAGCCACACGTTGGGCTCCAGGCTCAACATGAATTCTTACTGAGATCCTCTCCCTCTGCCCCTCCCCCTGCTCCTGCATGCTCATTCTCTCCCTCTCTCGTTCTTCCAAATAAATTTAAATAAATCTTTAAAAAGCCCATTGTACTCTCAAACGCAGTGGGTGTATCTCTTTTGTAACCCTTACACACTAAATGCACTTGTCTGGGTAATTTTGTATTTCTGCTACCAGTTGTTTGGCTATTTGATATGAGTGAGTGCGTTGTATTCTCATTAGCATCCCAATGACTATACTAGCTTTTGCATGAGATAAGAGTTACTAAATATTTCTTGGACAAAGAAACTAATAGACCATGGAATGAATAAATTGGTAAACGAGGATGTCTGCCAAAGATACATTCCTTCTTGGGAAAATAATAGTTTCTATTACTATGACTATGGAGGTGTACCCTGAGAAAATGGTAATTATCTACAAAAATATTGCCTATATCTTAAGATATAGGTAATACTTTTTTAACTTTACCTTAAATTAACATGAGGCTTCTCTGTTAGAGCCATGCCTCTGGTTAGTTATTAGGTGAAAGTGGACTCATCACTGGCCAACATGATGAGAACCCTCTCTCCATTAAGGATCTTAAATCCATATGGCAATGACCCACAATTTTCAATATGGTGGTAGAGGTGATTAATGCCTTAATGGCAAGTAGTTGGTTAGGGTCTCCTACAAGGTTCCAGCTCACATGTAAAACAAATAGATCTTCCTCATATGTCAAGGAAGGTTTCAGAGGGTAGATGACATTGAGATAGTTCTTGGGGAATGCTGGAATAAATACGTAACGTCAAGATTTTGGAGAACAGCCTTCCAAGGAGAGACAGTGGAGAAGACCCGAGGAATGAAACATAGTGTGCGTGATGGGGGGTGGATAGGCATTGTGTAGGCAAGGAGAATGAAAAAGAAGTTAAAGATTAAACCATGAAATCCATACATGGTACAAAGTGAGGAAGACTGTATTCACCACTAGTCTTGTTGCTAACAGTCATCGCAATGTTATTATATGCCACAGATAAAGCTGAAACTTTCTACTTATTACTTTATTTGATTTCCTCATAAGTCATACAAGAGATATCTTATTTTTGTGCTTTCTTTACAGATGGGGAAACTTGGGCTTGGTCAAAACAAGTAACTTTCTTTAAGTCACCTGCTAGTATATGATAGAGCCGGAATCTGAAGCCAGTGGTCTTAATCACCATACTCCACAGTCACATTTCCTAGTCTGACTTTCACTTATTCTACCCACAGAGAAGTGTACAGACCTTAAAGATTTGCCAACATGGGCTGAAGTTACACCTTACCTCCAGCTCAATGGAGTGCACGTTGGTTCTTGCCAAGCTGAGAGTGACTGCTTGCTATTCAACTGGCCATGGAGCTCATGCACACTTAGTCCCACATGATACGCAGCAAAGCTCACACCGGCATGCTGACACTGAGCTCCCGGACCTGGAAGGATTTGTTCTCTTCTCTCTGAATACCGAAGTCTTCTCGGATCTCCGAACACTTCCTCAGGCCCCACTCACTCCAGAGCTCTTCTCCGACCACTTCATTTTTTCTTGAGTCTATGGCAGGGACTGTGGTAACGAGGCTTCATGAATATAGAGTTTTTAAACCCAAGTTCTTTGCCAAGGATTTGCCATACAGATTTAAGTTCAGATGGGAATGTAATAAGCTATGTGGAGATGCCCCAGTCTCAGGCCCCAGCCTCCATATGAGTCTAGTGTCCATAGGAAGGTCCTTGATAGGGTCCAGTATCTACAGGAAGAACTCCTTTCATGTTGGACCCACCAAGTCTCTCCTCATTGGTTCTTTCCATTGGCACCATTTGTCCCATATATTAAGGTAGATGTTCTTTCCATTACCTTCTTTTCCTTTTTATTCTCAAAACAATAAAACATACCTTTGGTGTTTAGGGCAAAAGTGAAACATGATGTTCAGCTTATCAGCTGAAGCTGGAAACATTTTATTTTGTAAGCAGGAATATTGTTAAATTATATTGCTGTTGTCTTATCTTAGGAAACATGAAAGTCTTCTTGAAGATGGAATTGGACTCAAAATTATATTCATCAATTGATGACATCTGTAAGATTATGGTTACTAAACCTTCTTTTTTTTTCCCCTAAGAGGTCAAGTATTTAATCAATAGGAATGAATTCTCTTCACTTCTAATAGATTTGTCTTTGGGAGAAACAAGACAATTATAAGACAGTGCTCTTTAAGGAGACTGAGCCCTGGAGATTGTTTAGACATGACACATGTGGCAGAGACTTGACTCTACTCTTAGCTTTCCTTTACACGCTGGTGGGGGACCCCCTGACCATCAAGTCACCACTCCTGCAGCTGTGGTGTACCCTAGGTCAGTGGTGGACCAGAGCCAAACACCAGAGGTGTGCACTCCCATAGCAGCAGGGAAAATGAGTCACAGAGAGTAGTACCTTCTTTGTCCATCTCACTTACTACAGCTTGATAAAAAGGATGATTTTAAAGAGGAGGGATATTGTGGGTACTTGATTCAGCCCGTCCACACCACTGGTTTAGTTAGAGGCAGATAAGAAGTATCTGTTTCTTTGGTAAACTGAGCAAAATACACTTGATATATAAATAAGGTCTAGGTTTCTGCTTGAAGAAATATGTTCTGGGGAGACCAAGACTATATTGTCTTAAGCTAAATGAGCATTAGTGACTCTAAACAAGTCCTGCTTTGTCAGTAAAAGCCAACATGAAATGGTTTCCGCTGCTTCATACCGGATCTTACCATGGTGACCCAGGGAAAGACCGCATGAGAGACTGGTGGCTTATCTATCACATCTTAGGAAGGCTGTATTCCAAAGACTTGACTGCACCTTCCAAAGACTTGACTGCACCTTCCATCCTCCAAGCTACAGAGAAACCTTTCCTGTTCTTCTCATCAATTTGGGGCCATCTAGAAAAAGCAGTGAATGGTGTTCCATGGTACAGTTTCACCAAGACATTCTAAAACCACAGGGCTATTGGTTGCTGAATTGCAGAGACGATGTACAGGGTCTAATGAGGGAAATGCAGGAAGAAGAGATCATCACATGGAATCACAGTGCCAAACATGACAAGAGTAAAGAATAGCTTGCCTTGCTAATCTCCCTCCAAATCCTTCTGTTGATAAGGATTCTTGCTAGTTATGACTGAATAGAATGATTTGTCAAGATGATGAGAAGAATCACTGATCCATGAAAGACTTTAAGAGGGATGGTGCGAAAGACTTTAAGAGGGATGGTGCACCGTGCACGTGGGTGAGACTAAAGATACTCCTAAAATCTTCCTTACTTATCCTGAACTTGCACCATCAAATACACAATGTTTTCACCACAATCGCTTCTACGGGATCAAAGAAAAACAAAAAAACAAAAATAAAACAAACAAAAAAACCACTTCTCATTATTCTCTTGCTAATCAGTCTTATCCCATCAAAGAGAAGGGCATGATACTGGAGGATTCTTACTTTATAGGCCAATCCAGCAACCATTTTATAAGGTACCTGCTATATTCTTGATACCATATTCAGTATTTTACAAATATGATCTCATATTTTATTTGCTCAGTGACTCATAGATAAATCAATTGAGGTTGTACTTACAGAATGACTTTGGTAAAACTTGTCTTTCCTGGTACTGGGCTTTAGAGGCTCTTACTTCCAGGATTTACTTGACACCAAGGAACAAATGGGATGACTCAGAGTATTTCCTGGGGTGAGGGATCATCTCCTCAATCATGTGCTCTGAGAAAACAGTGCTGCACACATGCCCCACCCCCTGAACTGTTATGTAGTATTGGGTTGGTCTGCTGAGGGAAGTCCCACTATCACATTGCACTTAGTCTGAACTAGAATCATCTTCAGTAGGAAATGTAGGAACGGACCTTCAGGGTAGACTTGTCTGGTTTCCGAAAGGGCTATCCATTGATCATAGATTCGTGGGCTGATTAAGCTTATTCTGGGAGGTGCCTCCATCATGAAATCAACCAAAACCTGGACATGCAAGTGAAGCCCAGAGACAACCAAAATGGGTCATGATTATGACTGAAATGAAAAGTAGCAGTGTAATGCATCAGCACAGACAGTCCTCCTGCATGAATTGCCCGTGGTGCCTCCCCTCCTTAGGGAGGAAGAAGAGTCTACGAGAGCTATTGCTCACACGTTGGGAGACCTGTGTTTTCTGGAAGGCCTGTTTTGCACGGCTCCCTTAAAATGCAGTTTAGTCTTCAGCATGAAGCTGGCCCATGCTGGAGAGTGACATAATATTTGAGGAGGCCCAGGGAGTTCCCCCTGTTCTAGAACATTCCATTCCCATTATCCTATGTTTTCAAGTCATTTGTTGTATCTGTATTTGCCCAAATGTTCTAAAGAGGTAGAGTGGAATATTATTCAGCCATGAAAAAGAATTGAAGCTTGCCATTTGCAAGGATATGGATGGGGCTAAAGTGTTTTAGGCTAAGTGAACTAAGTCAGTCAGAGAAAAATAAACACTGTATGATTTCAGTCATGTGTGGAATTTAAAAAACAAAAAGAAGAAAA
Organism: Procyon lotor; assembly: GCA_028646535.1. Lineage (NCBI taxonomy): Eukaryota > Metazoa > Chordata > Mammalia > Carnivora > Procyonidae > Procyon > Procyon lotor. The sequence goes on along the minus strand of CM053614.1, from coordinate 86,920,339 downwards.
AGGAGGAAAAAGAGAAACACACCAAGAAACAGACTCTTAACCACAGAGAACACACTGATGGTCACCAGAGGGGAGGTGGGTGAGGGAGGGCACCTGTCTCGATGAGAGCCGGCTGATGTAGGAATTGTTGATTCATTATATTGTACACCTAGGAGACTAATATTACACTGTATAATGACTAACTAGTATTTAAATAAAGACTTAAAAAAGCAAAGACATTGAGAAAAAAAAGAAAACATAAAAGCAGTAATTGATACCTTATTTGAAGTGTTTTCAACTTAGTCCCCTAAGTTCCTTACACGCGTTGTCTCGCCAAACCCCCCTAACAATCTCTGAGAAAGGAATGATTCTTAGCCCCATTTCACAGATAATGAAACCAGGATATTTAAAATAACTTGACTGATGTTTCATATCAATTAAGTAGCCGAACTGGGATTTTTAGTCTCAACACCCAGTAAACTATTAATTGGTTCAAACCAGCAGAGCTCATTTAGAATATCAATTTTGACATCTCGCCCTGTAAATCTATGATTAATTATTGAGACATTATGGGTGCTGATGAATCAGTTGATAATTTTCTTATTATGTAACTGTTTTGCCCTGAGAAAAAGTATACCACATGCAACCTATATTCAGATGCCAAGTTATAGTTGCGCTTTTCATCAGATGAATCAATTTCATATTTGTTTCCTGAATTAGCTGGGAATTCTTTTGTCAGTAATTAAATCTCATTTAATCAATTTAGGAGAGAAAAGCCATCTGTCAGGTGTGTGAACCTAATTAGCCACGGTGCTTTGAATGGACCAGTATATAATGGTAGTGATTTTATTATCAAGAGTTACACTTGAAACATACAGAATTTTATCATTACAATTTATGTGAATCTCAACAGCTCATCAAAAGTCTATTTCTGGGGGAATCTTCATATTTTGCCTTGTAAAAGAACATTTTATGGGAGATTGAATCCAAATGAAGACATCTGTAGTCAGAATTTATAGAATGCCTCTTATGGACGATAACATTCCCTTCATCCAAACACATTCACCTTCGATACATATCTGGGACGTGTCACACACTTTCACTGAGCACCCCTGTAGTAGGCACTGTGCAGGACATAGACACAGCAGTATTTAAGGGTGAGTGTGCAATACCTTATAGGATAACCGAGGGACATAGTGTCATAGATGAAGGGAAGAAATCTAAAACTTCCAGAATTTATTTTTTTATTTTTTAAAGATTTTATTTATTTATTGGACAGAGAGAGAGATCACAAGTAGGCAGAGAGGCAGGCAGGGGGGGCGGGGGGAAGCAGGCTCCCGCTGAGCAGAGAGCCCGATGCGGGGCTCGATCCCAGGACCCTGAGATCATGACCTGAGCCGAAGGCAGAGGCTTTAACCCACTGAGCCGTCCAGGCGGCCCTCAAACTTCCAGAATTTAATGTATCAAGGCTGCTCTAGAAAATTCTCAGTTAATCCTCACAGGCTGCTACAAGTGGGCATTTCTGTGTTTACATGAGGACATTCCAGTTGGTGAAGGCAGTGATGTAACAAGAGATAGAGTCAACAAAGTTGGCTTCCAAAAAGCCATCGGAACTTTGAAACAATGGTGAGTTTTCACATGTGGCACCAAATTAGAAGATTGTATTCTAGTGCCTACCATCGTAACAGAAGCGTGAAGAGAAGGTATTCTCTGGCAGGACATTATTTTTATCACTTGGAAAGAGAATAAGTGCCATTTCAGGATTTTCACAGATTTTTTTTTTTTTTTTTTTTTAAGAGAAAGAAGAGACGTATGTAGACAACGGGCACATAGATGATCACACCTGAAATGTATGGGCTGGAATTGTATCATTTCAGACAGACAGACACACGGCTGGTTTGACATACGTGAATATGTACAAGGGTAAGAGGAAACGGAAGCTATGGGTGACATCACGATCATACGTCAGGAGGACACAGACCTCGGGCACTCATTATCCCTGGATACTGAGTACTTCTTTGCATCAGGATAGACTCCTTCACACGTCTGGGGGTCTCCTCACTGTCATCCTGTCTCCCTCCCTCCTGAAAAGCTTGCTGTGGCTCAGACATACTGAGCGCCTTAGGGCTAAACAGCAATTTATTTGTATGTGGTGGACAATCCATTATTTATTTATTTTTTGCATCCATAAGAATTGTTAACAAATATAGTAGAGCTCATTTAAACGTCTTGAGCAGCTCGTCAAGAGAGCTGTAAGTAGCCCCAGATTTCCTACCAGTCTAGGTTATTTTTAGGTATCATTTATCACAAAGAAACAAAATTTTCATCACTTTAAGAGTAACTGCCAGCCTTTCTAGTGTGTGAGCCTCAACCTCCTGCCTCAGCAAAATTACAAATCACAGGACGTGTCGGCTCATGAATAGACAAACTCGGGCTACTAAATCTGCACATGTCAAGGGAATACTCTATCACAAATGCCAACAGTGCAACAGAGTTCCAGCTAATCCTTTTCCTTGAAATTTCAAGTCGATACCCACACCTTCCACATTGAGAATAAGAGACACAGTCAGTGAGAGCTGGCGCTCGTTGAGGTGGATGGCAGCTCGCGGTCTCACATTGGCACTGTACCTTACGGGCTCCTGTTGGGAAGGGATGGCCTTCCTTGACAAGTCGAGACAGCTACGCATTAATGAGAAATGCAGCAATTCTAAAAACTTTGACCAAGGGGAAGCGGTTTTGTCCACTCGCACAAAGTGCAATTACGGGACTAATTCTGAGAGCTACAAAGATGTACAAATGGACTCAGGGAATGGAATGAGAAGGATCTTAGATACTTGCAGAAATGGGGTTGCAGTGACCCTGGCTTATTTTTTATTGGTGAATGACTACTTTGGCCTGAGCTAGCCCAGACATACGCAAGGAGACTGTTCCTCACTCTTTCAGAGAATTCTACTTTTCCTTTCCTTTTTTTTTTTTTTAAGGTTTTATTTATTTCTTTGACAGAGAAAGACACAGCAAGAGAGGGAACACAAGCAGAGGGGGTGGAAGAGGGGGAAACAGGCTCCCCGCCGAGCAGAGAGCCCGATGCGGGGCTCGATCCCAGGACCCTGGGATCATAACCTGAACCGAAGGCACACGCTTAATGACTGAGCCACCCAGGCGCCCCTACTTTTTCCTTTTCATTGGAGAAATGATTTGCATTACAGGAGAGGCCCAGAGCGAGGAAAATGTGTTCAATCATCTCACTTCTGGAATTCCCTACAGGTAACCTGCACACCACGTTCTCAGGGAGCATTGAAGGACCTCAACTGGGCTGTTAGCAATTCATTTCTTCCTTGAGCCTGTAATTAACCTGATACATAGACCAAGTGCTGGAATCCCATGAGCCCTCACAGTGTCCTATTGGACCTGAGTCTGAACTCCACAAAGAATGCAGTAGATACTATATAATATCTTTGCATGTAAAACATTTCCATAATGTATGTACATATATAAACTGAGTTTCTATAACAAATTAGATAAAGCATCCATAGAGACCTTGTGACATATTATCTGTGCTTCATAATTCTTAACTCTCGCAATCTCCGTTTAACAAAGAAAGAAAGTGAAGCTTATGTTTGTGAAATAATTGCTCAGGGTTCATCGGTATCACGTAGCCACAGCTGAGAATGAGACGGCGGTCCAGCTGATGTCAGATTCAATCCATGTAGTCCTTGATATTCCTCTGTCCTGTGAAATGGGGTTGGACTGATTCTTCCCAAAGCGTTTGTTGATGCTTTAGGTCTGAGGGGGAAAATGAAGTTTTGATGCTGGAAGAGTTGAGAATCACAGCTTTATTCCTAGTTATAACCTAAATTGGAACTCAGAAGCTTCTCCTCTTACTGATGTTTTGCTCTAATTTACAAATTTTATTTAAAATCTACTCTTTCCTGGAAACTGCATTCATTCATTCAACAATTACATACAGAATTCTTTTTTTTTTTTAGAAAGAGAGAGAGACAGAGTTCATGAGTGAGGGAGGTGGAGGGAGGAAGGGCAAAGAGAGAGGGAGAGAGAGAATCTTAAGCAGGCTCCATGCTCCCGATGTGAAGTTCAATTTCATGACCTTGAGATCACGACCTGAGCTGAAATCAGGAGTCAGACACTCAACTGACTGGTCCACCTGGACACCCCTTAAATCCTCTTCTCGTAGAGAAAATTTGTTAGGCACGAGTCATGCTCTAGTGTATAAGATGGACACTATCCTGCCAACATAGACATTTCAAATTAGAAAGGTTAAAAATGGGGATGAAGAAATGATTTTAAAAATTATATATAGAAAGGCACACCTGGGTGGCTCAGTCAGTTAAGTGTCTGCCTTCTGTTCAGGTCATGATCCCAGTCCTGGGACTGAGTTTCACATTGGGCTCCCTGCTCAGTGGGGAGTCTGCTTCTCCCTCTGCCCCCCTTCATACTCATTCTCTCACTGTCTCCTCTCTCTTTCTCTCTCAAATAAATAAATCAATAAAATCTTAAAAAAAACTTACGTATATAAATATAAGAATATATACATGCATGTGAAAACATTTTATTTAATCAAATTATATTATATTTATTCATAATTTTATGATCATCTTTTATAAACTTGTTATTTGCTCCACAGAAGTTCTTTAAGACTCCATCCTATACAATTATCAGTCAATGAAATAGGAACCCTTTACAAATGCCCTGTTTGTGCACACAATCCCTGTTTAGGCATACTAACAAATCACAAGAGTGATACAGCATATTTTATATAAAAAAGAAATTAAAATACATGTGTCAATAACATATATATGTAACAACATATATTTGTTTATTATACAAAATGAAATTGCTGAAATAATAAAAATAAAACATGAAATTCTTATTTATAGGCAGCAGAAAGAAGAGGTTGAGATTTTTTTTGAAGATTTTATTTGTTTGTCAGAGGGACAAAGAGAGAGAGCACAAGCCGGGGAGTGGCAGGCAGAGGGAGAAGCAGGCTCCCCGCTGAGTGTGGAGTCAGACGGGGGATTGGATCCCAGGACCCCGGGGGTCATGATCTGAGTTGAAAGCAGGAGCTAAACCAACTGAGCCCCCCAGATGTCCCAAGACTTTTTTCATCATACATTTTTTAACATAGTTTTGATACTGAATGACAAAAATGTAGCCGTTTAACAGATTAAATTATGTAGAAGGCAAAATTTGAACACAAACTGAAAATGGAACACAGTTCTCTATCAACTTATTCTGATAACTGCAGGGAGGAAAGAATTGTTTCTGGTGACCTAAAACAGGTCTATAAACCATGTGCTTGATAATTTGGTGGGAAGAGCGCTAAGGGACGAAGGAACAGCAACATGAAATCACACAGTATATTCAGTAACCTTATTATTCATGGAATTATTGGCATTATTATATTGAAATTATTGCTATAGTGGAAGGTAAAGCAAATAAAGGATTAGGTTAATGTTATCAGCATAAGAGAGAAAAGCTACGAGTACAATACTAAAGAACACGTGCTAAGCTTCCCCAATTTAATTGGAATCTTTATCACGAATTCAGGGTATTTCTGACTCTCTATTGTGTAGGAAAAGGCCTAGGAACCATCGCACTCTGATAACAACGAGTAGGAAAACAGCAATAATCCTGAAGCCCACCTTGCTTTTTCTACACCTATTTCTCCACTAAGAGGAACCAGGGCTCATCTAAGGAATCCAGTTCTAGCTGGACCAGGAATGCGTAAGACATTGCTGGGGTGTTTTGTTGTGTCACAATACAGAGAAATTCTACCCTGCCCGACAAAGGGTCTTCTTAAGTTCGAGTAGATATTCAGACTCCCCGGATTATGATAGGTCTTACATGGGACTAATCGATCAGTAGAATATAAAGACAGGAATCCTGGCTTTGCCACCAGGCTCTCCTGGGCCTTTCTTTTTCAGTCTGAGTCCTGCAGCCACACATCAGACGGCTCAGGTACAAGGAGATGAGATCCACACGACAACGTGCGAGAGAGCTCCCCCGTCTAGAGACCTTCATTCCCTACAGAAGCTGAGCTCTTGGAACAGCCTTATAGACTATGTTATTGAAGATATTTCTAAAAGAGAGTGTCTTATTTATTTATTTATTTATTTTTGACTACACATCCTGAGCTCCAGAAGGATTCAGTCCCAAGAGTGATTGTACTCGGGGAAGCTGAAATATACGACTTTCTATCTCATTATTCTTCCAGGCTAAATCCAATTTCCCAATGAGTGTTGTTGTTGTTGTTGTTGTTGTTTTTTGTTTGTTTTTTTACTATAAGCAGTGTTACTTAGTAACTTACTTTCTTTATCTGTTTCCAGGGAAACATAGCTAGGAAGTTAACTGAAGGTCAAATTCTCATGCAGAAGGGGGGAAAAGGTTTGCTTTTTTCTTGCCTACATTTAAATACTTGCCTACGGAAGTATTCAAGTTAATGCTGTTTAAAAAATAGCAAGAAAATAGTAATGATTTGTTACTATTTGAGAGGATTATTGTTCTAACACTCTAAAAGTTGGTAATTAAAGGGGGGGATAAAGGTCTTTATCCACAGAATCCAAGAAGCACCAGCTGATAATGATGGCTAATGCATGTAGGAGCATCGGAATCGTACAATTTTGTTATCCTTAAGAAAATAGTTGTCTCGGGCAAGGCTGGTCAATAGAGGCTACAGTTATCAGGTGAGAGGGGATGGAGACTGGATATTAGCATGCTCTACAATCTCACCCACAGACTGCTTGATGTTCACAAGGATGATCCATTCCTTTGCAATGCAAGTTTTTGCCAGTCCAATGATCCAAGTCACTCTGTTTAGGGGAGACTGGTCTGTGTTTTTCAGCCACGCACATTACTAGTCGGACCAATCAAACTTGGAATGCAACATTAACATGAAATTGGGGGCCTGTACCTGGGCCAAATGTTTCAAGGGCGTCTTAATAATTTTGATGAAATGGTTCGATTTGTTCTTACAAATCAACTCTCCACTCTTCTTCACCTTGTATCGTATTAATTGTATGAAGTATATTAATTGTTCCTTAGCGCTCTGCTTCTCAGTAGGGTTAAGTTAGTGGTGAGTTTTTTGCAGGAGATTAGAGAAAAGAAGGAGAAAGGGGTGGGGTATTTATTTTCTTGGAGCCTTCTCTGCAGAATTGTCTTGAGCGGACTTCCTACTTCTTTCAAAGTCAGAAGGGTACATAGAATAAGAAATTTCACAAAAGTGATAGTTACTGGTTTTCGTATTGTTAAAGCTTATGCCCTGGAATTCTGATCAACTTGATTATGTATTATTCTCATTCTAAAAAGAAAAATATAAGAGGGTCAGAGGTAGAAACTTCCAGTTATAAAACAAATTAGTCATGGGAATGTAATGTATAGCATGGTGACTATAGTTAATAGTACTATAGTGCATGCACCTGAGTGGCTCAGTCAGTTGAGCATCTGACTCTTAATCTCAGTTCAGGTCTTGATCTTGGGGTCATGAGTTCAACCCCTGCATTGGGCTCAAAATATATATATATATATAATATTACATATAAATGTAATAAACATAATAAATATTACAATAAATATTATATATAATATTACATCTAAAACTATATATAAAATATAAATATATATATATACTATATATATAGTATTGTACTGCATATTTGAAAGTTGCTAAGAGAATAGATCTTAAAAGTTCTCATCACAAGAAAAAATAACTATGTATGAGGATATATACTAACTAGATTTATTATGGTGATGACTTCACAATATGTACAAATATCGAATCATATTGTTCACCTGAAATGAATATATTATGTTACTTATATCTCAATAAAAAATATAATAAAATACATATAAAATCTTTGCCTAGAAAGATAAGAGTATAAGTCAATAAACAACTATGGGTGGGTTCAAGACATTCCTACCATTTTTATATTAACATATAAATTATGTTAATTTATAAATTTTATAAGTTGAAAAACAAATTCACAGCTGGAACAGGTATTTGGATACAAAACCAAAAAAAAAAGAAAAAGAAAAAGAAAAGAAAAGAAAAAGAAGTTCTGCTTGCAAATGTTATTTGTAACAGAAGATTCTCTCAAGATTCCCGTACTCCGTATGTTAGGACCATGTTCTGTAGAATCCTGTAAAACTTTGAGCCTCAAAAGTGACTTCTTTATTAAATGATTTTCTTGCTTGATAATAATTGTTCTGGTAATAACATCTGGGTAAGCATGTGTTCTAAAGTTACAAATGCTTGAAAGATTTAGAAGTACTTATTTGTGCTTTCCCAAATTGGCAGACTCTATTGTTTAATTTAAAAAAAAAAACTTGTATGCACATGCAAGGGGGCAACAGGCAGAGGCAGAGAGAGAAGCAGACTTCCCACTGAGCAAGGAGCCCAATGTGGGGCTCAATCCCAGGACCCTGAGATCATGACCTGAGCCAAAGACAAATGCTTAACCCACTGAGCCACCTAGGTGCCCCAAACATATTTTCTAATTAAATGTTATTTTGTTTTTCAGATTTTCAAAGCAAAACTTTGATATAAGACATATAGGAAATAAAGTTAAAATGTAAAATATTGGCAAAAGTTCCATTATTAGTAGTAAGTCATGGATAAAATGTGCATGTCCTGTTTTCAGTATGCATGTTTTACAGAGATGCTAAACGTCTGTGGCTCTCATTTCATCTTTTATTTTCTGGAATCATAATAGAACACATTCTGCAAACATTGTCCTAATGACTATTACTGAGGCTATGTGCAAAAATTTAGTTTAGTGTTATCTCATATTTATATGTTTTGATTATTTCTGATCCATTGTTAGCATATCTGGTTCCTCAATAAACACTTTTCTGTATCAAATCAGTTTTGTTTTTATGATTATTACTGCCAATAATAGTATAAGTAGTAGTTATTTGCTGTGACAAACTAGTAAACAGAGATCAGACTTTTAGCAATACTTTATAAAACAGAACTCCCCACCTCAATAATGATAAAACCCAGCCCAGATGAGAGAATGAGAGAGGGTTCAGAATCAAGGTACAGAGGTCCAGATGATGTTCAGATGGGGGTCACCGCTGGGAAGCCGCCATTTTGAAGCCAAACCTGAGGTCATGGATTCTCACCTTTGCTCATGAACCTCTGTGCTTCTGTCAAGTTTGTAAACCAAAGATTAAAAAAATCTTTACAAAGATTTCTTTGTAAACCAAAGAAATTTAAAAAATTCTTTTTTTTTTCTTTCTTTCTTTCTTTCTTTCTTTCTTTCTTTCTTTCTTTCTTTCTTTCTTTCTTTCTTTCTTTCTCCTTCCTTCCTTTTTTCCTTCCTTCCTTTTTTCCTTCCTTCCTTTTTTCCTTCCTTCCTTCCTTCCTTCCTTCCTTCCTTCCTTCCTTCCTTCCTTCCTTCCTTCCTTCCTTCCTTCCTTCTTCCTTTCTCTTTCCTCTTTTTCCTTCTTGAGGGAGAGAGAATCTTAAGTAGTCTCCATGCTCATCCTGGAGCCCAAGCAGGACTCAATCCCACAACCCTGAGATCATGACCTGAGCCAAAATCAAAAGTCCAATGCTTAAACAACTGAGCCATCCAGGTGGCCCTAGAAAATGTTTCATCTTTATTTCTTCATTGTAATCCTAACTAAACATCATCCTGTAATGAATCACAAAACCTGCAGCTTTGCTCCTCTTCTAAGACCAGTCAAGCCTGGTCTTCAGGGGTCCTGGGCCCCTAGTCAACAACCTGCAGCTCGTTCTTGAGCCCTCCTGCCCCCTGGCCCTCTCCTGGGCCCCTAGTCAACAACCTGCAGCTCGTTCTTGAGCCCTCCTGCCCCCTGGCCCTCTCCTGGTCTGAGGCCCATCGCTGATGGAGAGTCTTAGGGAGGGCTGCCTGCTGCCCAGAGATAAAATTAGAAAAGCCAGGATGGATGGTGTTGGCTGGGAGACATAGGTTGGATGAGAGCTTGTTGGACAGCTGGGGAGTCAAGGACATGGACAGATGAGCTGCAGGGAGGGCATGTGCCAAACTGGAGAGCCAGGCCGGGAAACACGGGGCAAGAAGTGAAGACAAGACCTATGGAAGGTCATGGAAGGTCATGGTGTGATAAGTGGAGGAACAGGTGGATGGGGTCGGGGCAGGCCATTTAGGACCAAAGAAACCCAGAAATCTGACCTGTATCCCCCCCAATTCCCTGAGAGTGGACTCCTTTTCCCAGTTAGGAAATAGAATCTTCTTTCTTATTTATGACTCTAAAACAGAAGAGAGATGGATTATGCACAGACCCAAGCATTCTCAGGGCCAAATTGTAATGAAAAGATATTTACACTTGCAGACACCTTTTTCTCATATAGAAGTATTAAAAATTCAATCACAAAATACTTGAAATCATTTGGATTTGCCTAAAGGTCACACTCTGTGAATACACCTCCTAAAGCCTTACCTTCTTTGCTATTCAGATGAAGAATATGTAAATATATATGTGTTTTACTCACTGTTAGAGCTATAAAAACTTTTAGGGCATTTCAGGATAACTTGCAACTTAAAATAAGATTTTCTCAACATAACTGTCCTTCATAATTTTCTTACTCCCTTCCAGATATGCAAAAATGGGTTTTTCAACGGATGTTTTTTGTGCTTTTTATATTTAGATGAAGAGCAGGTTCATGTTTCGAGGTCTTCATGCATTTTGGTTGTGCCTCAGAGGATATTATTTCTCATCTACCCATCTCTGCCTTATTAGTTTCAAATAACAAGTTCCCTCTCTTTTTTGCCGAGAAGTACTGTGGTCCTGTCCGAAGCATCTAGGGTAATCAGCAAGTGCCTTGTGTAGGTCAGTAGGAGAGGTGCCCACCCAAGGTCAAATGTGCTCCCATGATGTTCTATTCAAGGTGCCCGCATGGGACTCCTGTGGGATCCTGAGGGCACAGGAGGCAGGCCCAGCAGGCAAG
>CM053614.1:86895463-86909312 GCA_028646535.1 Procyon lotor | reverse complement strand
AACAGAGATTCCCGTGCATTTCTATTTTAGGAGCAACCTGTTTCTTTTTATCTTATCAAAGATGCCCAGGGGGGAAAAAATGGGGGCAGGGGTTAAGGTTGAAAATTGAGGGAGGAAGTGTTTAAGCAGAATGGAGAACACCTTCCTGCCATGCAAGTTGCAACAGGATATTGGAACATTTATTACCATTTCAACTAAAAATGTATTTATGTATATACATACACACGTAGACCTTATACATCTTATTGCAATAATTTCATTTCTTTGTTTCATGGCCAAAACTTGTTGGGGAATAATTAACTTTGGTAATATATACCCCTCCAGCAGGTACATTCCATTCTAAGCAGGATGAAGCCTTAATTCAGCTATTTTTGTAGAAAAGTATATGCCGTACCTGCTTTTCCATGTGCATATAGGCAAATTTTAATTGGCTTTAATATGGGTATTCATATTACGAATATGTATTTCACACCTGATTAAGTTTTAAAACATTATATAAATAGTTTATCAAAGCCTATATGTGAATTTTGTTATTTGTCAGAGGCTTCCATACTGCACAGAAGTTTGATACATAAACGATGAAATTTATTTATGAGGTTTTCCATCATTCCTGTTTGTGATATTTAAAATCATTAATTTATTTAGCTCTCTGAAACAGATAAGCAGTTTGAGACAAAATTATACACAAAATACAAAGTTAAAAAAAGTTCTTAGTTTAATAACTGTTCCATGAAAATTGATATAAAAACCCTACTTTTATTCCATCTTAGAGGAAATATTATAGTTTAAGACACATTTTGTGTTTCAAGCAGCGTTCACTATGGGTACCAACTTGGTTAATTGGATGGTGGTGTTATTAAAGTACTCAAAATGCTTTCTCACTCTCTGCCCATATTTTCTGTCAATTATTGAAAGGGGGTGTGGAAATCACCAATTTCATTTTTGATATGTCTATTTTTTTCTTCGCTTTCTATCAGTTATTTTTATTTCATGTATTTCAAAGCTCTCTTATTAGGTGTTGGTACATTAAGAATATTCTCTTAAAATATTGGCCTCTTCATCATTATGAAATGACCTTCTCTATACCTGGCAAGATTTCTTGCTCTGAAACTTACTTTGTTTGGCATCCATAGAGCCACTCTGTTTCTTTGATTAGTTTTAGTTTGATTTATTGCTTTCCATCACTTATTTTTTTACTGCTCAGTGTCTTTATATGAAAAAAAGATTTCTGGTCATCAACATATATTTGGGTCTCAGTTTTTATGCAGTGAAAAATGGGGCCTTTTTACTTGAAATGCGTGAACCACTCATGTAATTAATTTAATTTAGTTTAGTTTAGTTTTGATTTACCCAGTATATTTTGTCCTTTCCCACTCCCTTTCTACTTTATTTTTGTAACTGAGAGTCTTTATGACTCCCGCCTTTTTCCATTATTATTAGCTTATTAGATATTTGTTTTATTCTTTAAAAATGCTTATTTAAAAGTTGCAGCTCCAACTTTGCGATATATATCTTTTACCTGTCACAATCCGTTTTCACATAAGATGATACTATCGTGCATGTGCTTTAAGAAACAATTCCCTTTAATTTCTCTCCTCCTGACCTTTGCCATACATTTGAAAAATAATCAGTAAATTCTCTTTTAAAGACATTCTTACATTAAAAACTGTCTCTCGCTCTCTCTTTTTTTTTAAGATTTTATTTATTTATTTGAGGGGTGGAGAGAGAAAGAGCATGGCCATGCCGGGAGAAGGGTAGAAGGAGAGGGGGCAGCAGACTCCCCACGGAGCAGGGAGCCCATGCAGGGCTTGATCCTAGGACTGTGGGATCATGACCTGAGCCGAAGGCAGACGCCTGACCGACTGAGCCCCTCAGGCGCCCTAAAAACTGTATATTTACCTACATAATTACTATTTCTGCTAATAATAGACCCAATTGGTCAATAGACCCAAATTCTTATGTTTTTCTTTCCTTCTGCCTGAGGAACTTTCTTTCATTTTGTTTGCCTGGAAAATAGGTTGGTGACATATTCTCTCAGGTTTTATTTTTTTCTAAACGTCTCTTCATTTCACCTTTATTTTATTTTATTTTTTTTAAGATTCTATTTATTAATTTGACAGAGAGAGATAACAAGTAGGCAGAGAGGCAGGCAGAGAGGGGGGGGAAGCAGGATCCCTGCTGAGCAGAGAGCCCGATGCGGGGCTCGATCCCAGGACCCCGAGATCATGACCTGCACCGAAGGCAGAGGCTTTAATCCACTGAGCCACCCAGATGCCCCTCACCTTTATTTTTTAAAGAGAGTTTGTTCAGATATCCCATAAGAATTTAGTTTATGTTATGTACAAAATACATCTGTTTTACTTAACCATAATTTACACTTTCCCATCTCCCTCGTCTTTAATTTACTTGTGAAACAATTAGAGTCACAGAACATGGCCAGGAAAGTTACAGAGAGGTCTAGGGGCCCTTGGTCCAGACTCTCCTGGCTCCGCCCTTCATAGCTGGGGTACAACCTCAACACCACGCATTTGACCTTGATGCAGCCCATGGACATGCTCTCAGATTCTATCAGTGGTAACGGATGGACAGGCACCAGCTGGCGTGTGACTGGGAGCGTTCAGCTCTGGGCCATCTGATGACACAAATAGCCACAGAACTTCAAAATGGACCAAAAGAACGAGAAACACAGTTTACACACTGCCTTGTCCACTTTGTTAGCCTGCAGGGTTTATGAATGTTTGCCCAAAGTTCAACAGGCAGATTGTGTTCTCAGATACGTCTGTATTTTTCCAGAGAAATGGTGTCTCTGCGGAGTTGGCGTCCCATCGAATGGTCTCAGCTGTAACACTTTGGCCTAGCACCTCTGTGTAAATCCCCGGCCCCCGTGGTCACTGTGCTGAGGACCACATTGTATTTCCTTGTGGACCCTGAGCCCTTCAGATACTGAAGCCCTATTGCAGTCAGTGTGGGGAAAATTATGCTCCCCATAATTACAGATCACGCCTGGCTTTACAAATCGCACAGACAAACTCAAGATAACTTTTCTGGGGGTGGGGGGGTCTGTTTGGATAATTATTTCATAATTATATTTTTATTTTGTAATTTTAAATTATAAAGTATAACTTATATTTTGTAAATATAAAATTCATAATTTTATAATTTTTCGAATGAGTTTTCACAGTCTTTTTTTCCATGACACTGATTTTCCAGAAGCAGCTTTTTATCAGTTTTAAATCTGTCCACCCCAATTTTCTCTCCACTTTTGTTTCGATTAATTCATTCCTTCTGCTTTCTTTTCATTCACTTCATTGGCTCTTTTCTTTTTTAAGTTTTCAAGATTTTCACATTTTTTGGTTGGGTGATTTTTTATTTTAAAAAAAATCTATTGATACAAGTTGATATAATTATTGTTTAATTATTAATTGTGTTTAACCATCGTCTGAATACTGCTTCAGCTGTGTACCAAAAATTCTGATATATCTAGTTGTTAGTCACTTTCTAGAAATCCTCCAATTGCACTTTTATTTTTTTAAACATTTCTTTGATCCCTGATATCCAAGATGTGTTTAATATCATCATTTCCAAGTGGAACAATTTTTCTCTAAATGATTTTTTTCTTAGAATTTTAGTTGTTGACTTTCCTAGTTGCTACCAACTTGGACTAAAGGAGGTCCTTTTTACACGAAGTGTTCTTAAAATACTTGTATTGACATGGCCCATGCCATATGCCTACTATCTGAAGAAATGTTACATTCTCTCTCTCTCTCTTCAATGTCGTTTGAATGCCTTCCATTAAGGTGCCTGACAGAAGGATTTCCCAAAGTTCTCTGAAGGATAGGGTTCTCCAGGATGCCAGTCCAGGCTCCTTTCCTAGAATACGGAGCGTTTTTGCTGGTAGAGTTACTTCCTGTATCTTACTATCAGGAGGTCCCTAGTTCTACTGTCAAATACCAGAGAACGACATTGGCGAGAGTCTTGAAGCAGATCCGTGCAGATTGTCTAAGTGAGGAATAGGATTCTGCATTGCAGAATTGTAACATTCTGCAGTTACAGCATTGGCACAATCCAACTCTCTGCCGTCAAGATTAAATAGTCGAACTACTACACAATTGTCAGATTTAAAAAAAAAGGTATCCAGGTGTTATGCTGATGAATCAAGCTTCAAACATTCTAGAGAGCCATTTGTTAGATCCACATCGCTGAAACGGGTTATTTGCAGGAAGCTGGAGAGACAAGTACACATCAAAGAGATTTCAATGTGCAGGGAAATGGTAGCTCAGTTATGATGACCGCCATGATAGAATCGCAAGAGAAAATCAAAACAAATTGATATCACCATAAGTTTTAACCAGCAGACTCTCTGGGTTGTTGTTCTTCTGTGCTATGTACCTACCTCACCATCAGCTGGGACCTTCAAGCAGGAACTTGTGTCGAGGATCTGCATTCGGAGGCAGTAAGTTTGTCTGTATTTTCCCGTTAGCTGCAGGTGGTTAAGGGTAGATGGTCCAGGGCCTACATTTCGAGAACACTGTTTACAGGACTATTAACATTACCAACTTGGGTGCATGAAGTCTGGTATTCCCAGCTAAGATGCTAAGGTTTTGCTCTTTCAATCCTGGAGACCCTTACAACCTATCAAACGCATTGGCCATCGTTGGTCCATCCATTGTAATGGTAGGCTGTGCTTTCTTCAACAGGCACCATGGACTACCTGCCCTCAGGTCTTACGGCTGCTGAGAAGTTTCTGCTCCACCCTTCCTTGATTTGATTAGCTGGATCACCTGAAAATAACCCCCACGCACATAATGGGCACACCAATCTATGGACTATCACTTAATTTAGGTCTCTTGACCTAAATTAATTAAAGTATGCCTTGTGAAAGTGAAAACAAATAAGAAAAACTTCCAGGAAACTGGAAAATAGATTTCAAGTCAGGAATGCAGTAATATAGATCTAGGTGGCCAGACATGGAGATACATACAGATGTAGGCACAAATATAGACGCAGACATGGTCTATCCCTCTGCTGGGGTTGCCATAAGAGAATACCACAGCCCGACAAGTTCTCAACAACAGAAATGTGTTTTTCACGCTCCTGGAGGCGACAAGTGCAAAATCCATGTGCCTTTGGGATAGGTGTCTGGTGAGATCTCTCTTCCTAACTTGTGAACAATGTTTATACTGTGTCCTCACATGGCTTTTCCTCTATGTGTGTGGAGACAAGGAAGAGAGAAATCTCTGGTGGTTTTCCCTCTCCTTATAAGGACACCAGTCCCATCGAATTAGGATCTGCCTTCATGTTAGCTTTCTTACTTCCTTATAAGCCCTGTCTCCAAATACAGTCACCCTGGCGGGTTAGGGCTCCAACATCTGGATTTTGGGAGAATACAATTCAGTCCTAACATAAAGGCACAGACATTGGTTTGTATGCTGCTAAACAATTTAGAAAGAATGCTTACATATTGTAGTTTACCTTAGTATTACAAGGTATACGTTTTTTCTTACGTTTCTTCTGTAGATACTATTTTATGTTAAATACCCCCATTCCTAATATCTTTCCCACTAGATGGATGTCTAGGACAGAGGTCTTACTTAGATTCCATAGCATCTTATTTAGTTTTGTATCCATGCTGTGGAGTTGGAGAATATTCTCTCTTGTTTCTTCCTAAAGAATATTTGAAAAGCAAACTTTGGTTCCTTTTTATATTGGAAAAACATCTCGATCATGTTCTCACTCACTGATTAGTCCTTGGAACATGACAGACGTTTGTTCTTGATTATGGTTTTATACAGAGGGGAACTCTGGGAGGACAAGGTAGATGCCCCGGTTTGCTCCAGTGGAAGATAGTAGATTCTAGAGACAGAACTCAAACCCTAGTCTTTAAACGATTTTATTCATGAAACTCATTCTTTTACTCACTTGGGACTTTCACATAGCTTTTACTTCCCGGGTTCTATTGCTACAAAGATAAGCAAAGACATTCTCTGCTGCTGAGAATTTCACAGTATGATAGAGACAGAAATATTCTTTATCCTTTTTCATTTCTCCCATCCTTTGACCAGCCAGAATTGTTGTTCACCTTCCACGCCATATGCTTCCTTGGCCTTTGCACTAGGCCACACATTTCAACACCTTCCCCAAGTACAATTACTCTTAAAAGGCCCACTTGACCTTGGGTCTCCACATCTTCCATTACAGGAAGCTTTCGTGTCAACTTCTCCCCCAACCTGAAGGTCTTCTCTCTCTATGTCTGCGATTAACCAAAATATTATTTCTACTTCTCATATCACGGGACACTCACTACTTTGCATTGTGTTTATAATGTGTAATCTCACTATGTTGAGAAAACCTTTAAGGACTTACACGTATCTGTTCATCGTCTCCCCAACTGAGCTTGGCAAACCCCTCCCTTATGCATTGACTGTCTTGTGCCTTTAATCCATTATCACTCCTTGTCTGCTAACATGACAGTTTCTCAGAAAGGCTTTCAGACTTGGGGCACCTGGGTAGCTCAGTTGGTTGAGCCTCTGACTCTTGATTTTTGCTCAGGTCACGATCTCAGGATCATGGGATCGAGCCCCATGTCGGGCTCTGTGCTCAGTGGGGAGTCTGCTTGAGAGTGTCTCCCCTGCCCCTCCCCGTACTCCCATGTGCTCAAATAAATAAATCTTAAAAAACAAAACAAAGAAAGGCCATCCCTAAAATAGCTGTTGGCATTATAACTCATCCACATATACTGCTAGTTCTCTTTAAAATCTCTGTTCTTACTGGGTGTTGGACATAACCAATGAATCTGGGAACACTGCATCAAAAACTAATGATGTATTTTATGGTGACTAAAATAACACAATAAAAATAAATAAATAAATAAATAGATAGATAGATAGATAGATAGATAAATAAATAATAAACAAACAAACATGGAATGGCCAACTAAGGTCATTTTACCTTTAAAAAAATTTAAAAATGAAATAAAACAAAATCCCTGCTCTTATATTATATAATTATTGACTGTAATGTACAGTACATTGTGCTCTCCTGAAGAGTAAGGTCCTCGTTTATTTCATCATTGTATCTCATGATGTTAACAGGATCTGACATTTAAATGCACTTGAAAATATTTGTGAATAAATGAATTGATTACTATTGATATAGGTGGAAAAAATATCAGAGTGACATTTGAAAAAAAAATCCGAGTATAAGCAAGTACTTAGAAGTGTCAGATAAATTCAAAGACAAATCAGGTTAAGCATTTAAGGTTAAACATTTTCTCTGTCTTGCTCTCCATTATTAGGTATGGGATGAACACCTGCTAATTTCCACCTGGCAAAGCCCCAAGCTTCCATGATGAATGAATAGATTTCTTTATATTACTGAACCAAGGTTTAAGCTTAAGTTTTTCTTTCTTTCTTTTTCTTTTCTTTTTTCTTTTTCTTTCTTTTTTTTTTAAAGAGAGAGAGCGAAGTGGAGGGGCAGAGGGTAAGGGAGAGAAAGAATCCCAAGCAGACTCCCCATCGAACACAGAACTCAATGAAGGGTTTGATCTCATGACCCCAAGATCACAACCTGAGCCAAAATCAGGAGTTGGATGCCACACAGGCGCCCCTGAGCTTAAGTTTTTCCAGAGGCACTGCACATAACAAATAGAAGTTAGAGTTTGTAATAACCCAAGAATTATCACCAAAGGGAATTTTTGTATCAAAACTTATGATTTTTTCTTTAAAAAAAAACAAAAAACAAAAAAAACTTATGATTTTTTTAAAGGAGTCTGCTATAAGAAACACTGCCCTCATTCTCAGAAATAATAGAAGCTAACATTTCTCAACAAATATTTATTGAACACTCATTATGGACAATGATGTGGGTGTTTCATAAACATCTGACTTAAGCATGGAGTAGTTTCCATCCTTCACACGTGGGAACTACCCATGAGTGAGATTGACAGAATTTACCCAGCTTCGTAGTGGCTGTAGAAATAGTCACAGAAAAATTTCCAAAATAATTCTTTAGCTTTCTTTTATATTGATCAGCAACCAAATCCTACTGCTCATTGTAGGAAAGCTTTAAAAAGTTGTGCAAATGGCTGTCAGGAACCCAAGTGAGCCAGTGAGCGCTGGGCGGATCTCTAGGGACCAATTTGTGATGGAAAATATGACCAATGATATTTCTGTGGTGCCACAGACCGGTTCTAAAGCAGCTACCTGCGACCCAGGACTCCAAATCCAAGTGATTTTGTTTCTTTCCTATTCACCAGCTTGGTTTGGTCCAACGCAGTGACTATAATAGAAAGGCAAGCCTGAAGGAAGGGACCCATCCGGGTGAGCTGGTCTTCCCTCACCTTATCAGTGCTTTTGCCAAGGTATCTGGGGACACTCTCACATAAGAATTTAGAGTCAAGTAATTTCTTTAGGAAGCAGTCCTGGTTAATGGAGGAGTGAGGCAGAAAGACCATGGCAGAATGCATGAACGTGTATGCTACCTACTGGGGGCAATCCCATTGGAGACCTGCCCAAAACAATCCTCAGTGTTAACTGAAAGCCACAGAAGCTGGAGTATTGATTGTTCATTGGTTGAGGGCTGCTTCCTGGGATATCAACACACAGGCACTTCCAGCCTGCCTAGTGCAGTGGCTACGCCTGTTCATGTGGCCAGGAGAAGACTTCAGGCAGGTGCCTGGGATAGGAGATCCACAACGTGACTACCAACAGTGAAAAGAAAGAGAAATATCCCATGTGTGTTGGCTCTGGCTTTCCATCCACCTTCATTTACTTCTGCCTGAAAGCTGACACAATCATTCAAATTCTTTGGATGCAACTTTGTTCCATCCTAATAATAATAATAATAATAATAATAATAATAATAATAATTTTAGAATGTATTTACTGAGTTTCTTTACTAACACAGTCACGTTGTTGGGTATCTCTACTATAAATATGAACAAGAGAGCATCCCCATCCAGAAGATGGGAAGATGAGAACACACATTTTACTAATCTTTGCAATCTCAGAAGAGCCAAAATACTGACACGAACAAGTTGCAAGGGGACATTGGGGAAGGAGACAGGAACAATTCTCAGGAACTCCTGAGATGGCTTTCTTAAGCTAACATTTGAACTGAGTCCTGGTGCCTGAACGATATCCAACATGTGCAAGTTGAAAGGACCTTGGAGATCAAATTGCTTATTAGTACATAAATAATTCTTTTCAAGAATTTATATGGGAGCCTAGGTGGCTCAGTCAGTTGAGCATCTGACTCTTGGTTTTGGCTCAGGTCATGCTCTCAGGGTCATTAGATTGAGCCTTGCATTGGTCTCCACACTCAATGTGAAGTCTACTTGAGATTCATTCTCTCTCTCCACCTCTACCCTTCCCTCCCCCTGACCCCACTTGTGCTCTCTCTCTAATAAGTAAATATAAAATCTTTTTAAAAAAGAATTTATATAACATGATTTCAGACAAGGAATAGAATATGGAGCAAATTTATTAGGGTCTTGGGTCCCACAACATGAAAGTGATGTATGAGTTAAAATAGTTTCCATCCACTGGATGATTGAATATGAGCAGCAGGCATGTATTGAAGACCCCCCTGCTTCAACGGCCTCATCTGGAAGATGAAATGAAGACATTTCCACCAAGATGGCTACTTTGGGGGCTAAAGCCATTGACCAGATGCTCCCAATGATATGGCCTCCTCTACAGCAGGGTCAGTGAGGATAAAGCACAGGGCACAGCCCAGACATTTCTAATTTATAGACAACTTGCTTTTGTCTTTCATCTGTCTGATTGAATTCAAATTTAGTGTCTGTAATTTATTACCCATGAAACTTGGGCACATTAATTATTCTTTGGCTTTCTCTTGGGTTGTGTAGAGATTAGAGCAGCACTAACCTCCTAGGGTTGATGAGGATTAGATTAGAGAAAGTTCTTCATTTATCACTGAGCATGGCACCGAATACTCAGTGAGTGGTTCATAGATGTCAGATAATGTTATCATTGCTATTATCCTATTTATTTTTAGAAGAACTATCACAAATGAAATTTGCAGCCATAATGTGCACATTAATTTTGCATAGGACAGAGCCTTATTTTCTCAACTAATTCTAGTCCTTTCCAAATCAGACACACCATACAATTGTATAATCATAGATCAACTGAGTAAAAACATAATTAAATGTGATTAATGTGTTTTTGCTTAATTATGTAAGTACAGCATATTTTTCCTGACTGGTGTAAACAGTTAATAGTTAATAGGTCATTAAAATTCCCTAACATGGAAATATACCACACATCAGTGGCTCATCTACTACTGTGAGTAAAATCCTTAAGAAAAAATAAATAATGTAAATTAATCACATCATTAAGGAATTTTCTGGTTTTTGAAATAATTCATAATTATCTAATATTCAATTGTAAATTACAAGTTTTGTTCATCATAACCCCGTGAATCAAGAGGGTTTAAATGGCTTGATGATTAACTAAGTTCCTACAATCTCAACTACTTTTCTTATTTATACCCTGACTCTTTTTGGGAGCTTTAACAGGAAATATGTGTATCAAAAGATTAGTAAAAGGGTGATTGACATAGAAATAAAGGCCCAGGAAAGGGAGGAAAAAGCCTAAAACTCTCAAGGAAGTCATGCATGCGTGGAAAAGTATCAGAAGTGGTACAGCTCCAAGGTAGCAATGTGAAAATACAATAATACAAAATACAGTGAATTACGAACTCTCGTTATTACAAAGAGTGGACTACCGCTTTGAAGATCCAATTTTTTTTGTTCTACAACTGACTCAAATGTACTCTCTTTGGCAATCTCACCAATTCCTCTGAGTGCTGCTTATATCTTTAAATATAACTCTAGCATATACTCCGGTCGCGTGCCATTAGTTGCCTGTGAACTTCTGACGCCTAATCCTACCGAGGTGTGTGGGATGCTCCCCCAGCACCGGGTCATTCTCAGCAATACCCGTGCCCTGACACTGCCCATCCTGGAAAAACAAACAAACCAAAAACCCAAAGCAAAACAGTCATGGACAAGAAAACACCGAAATACGCAAGAGCTGCTGTGGGGTCTCATCTCCACCAGCCTCTGTCACTATTCCTCCGCTGACTTGTCAGCATGGTCTACACATATGGCTTCCATGTGTTCACTTCTCCTCATGGCACTCTGGCTGATTCTGATTCTGATTCTGTGCCCTCTGAGGGTCACCTTGGCCTGGGCTCTGATGAGCTGTGTGGACATCTTCCTCCTTACTCAGCCCCCTGACACCATCGCCCAAGACGGCCCCTCTTCCTCCTTACTCAGCCTCCTGACTCATTGCCCAAGATGGCTCTTCGAAGCGTTCCCAAGAGCCCCTCCCTTCCATTCCTTTTTTCCAGTTTTCTTTTAGTCCCCAGGCTTTCTTTCTCGGTGTTCTTTTGTCCTCTTCCTGCCACCTGAATTCAGCTTTAATCCCCTCCTGTGACCCTGTGGATGCAAATGTGTTCTCTCTTCTAACAGCTCCCACAGGCTCGCAGCAAGCTGGGCTGGGCAGCCCCTTTGTGGGGCTTCCCGATCCTCTATACAGCATTAGGATCTGTCTCAGCCAGCAGATTTCTGAACCAAAACATCCCCAAACCTATTTTATCTACATCAATATGGACTCGTTGCTTTATCGAGAAACCAGTGGGTCAACTTTTGTTACTAATATCTTCTTGCCTGCTCTATGCAACCCATCTCCAAATCTTGCCAAACCTACCTTCGGCTTACATAGCAAATCTGGCTTTCACTAGTATTTCCCCATGGTTCGAGCTGGCTTCTGGGTTTGGGGGAATAATCCACAGGAGTGAAGTGCGCTCATCATGACACACAGCCCTGCAGTCTACATTATCAATATGACTTATTAGCGGTGCTGTTAGCCTTGATCCCATGGTTAAGATGTCTCTGCCAGCACTTTCCATCGTTTGTTTATATTTGTTATAGTTGTTTCTTTTTTTGAAAAGTTATATTTGTTTCTTTTTTTGAAAAGATTTTATTTATTTATGAGAGAGAGAGAGAGATCACGAGCAGGGGGGAGGGTTAGAGGGAGAAACAGACTCCCCACTGAGCAGGGAGCTCAATGTGGGACTCGATCCCAGGACCCTGATCTGAGCCTAAGGCAGACGCTACACCAACTGAGCTACCCGGGCACCCAAGTTATATTTGTTTCTTTACTTACTTTCTTCTACTGTGAGTGCATCCCTGTGTTCAGTCCATACTCAGGGGGAGAAGAGTTATGTCCTATTTCCTAGAAGGAAGTGTATCCAGCCATTTCATTTAACATTTTCTCTAAAGAAAATTAAAACACCATCTCTTTTTGCCTTTAGACTTCAAATTTAAAGTGACCTCTTAGATTTAAGTACCTGTTTATTTTCTGTCTCTTCTACCTTTTTTATGTTCCATGAACACAGAGATTATCTTTTGTGCTCACTCAGTAATGCACAGGTCTGTACCCAGTGCTTGGTACATAGTAAACATTCAGCAAATATTTGTTAAAAGTGAATTTAGAGAAAGAATGGTTAATAAAAATACTGAAAACATTGAAATATATATATACAACATATTTGGTTTTCAGTTTATAAATGGCTTGTCATACTTTATTTCATTAAAAATGTGTTACCATGAACTGTATGCTAAAAGAAAAATCTTTTTTTAAAAAAGATTTTATTTATTTATTTGACAGAGAGAGAGAGAGAGAGAGAGAGAGAGGCAGACTCCTCACTGAGTAGGGACCAAAGGAAGACGCTTAACCAACTGAGCCATTCAGGTGGCCCAAGAATCCTTCTTTTTTAAATCATTGTTTTGCTTGTATCCCATTACCTTGGAAAATTGACCGATGTTAATTTTCAACATCAGTTAATTTGGATTCTTCATATCCCTCTTTTGAAATGCAGGGTCCATAAAGACAGCAGATTTCCTGAGGCTCTTGAGAGTGGCAGCAAAACCCTCCTTTACTCACTCTGATTGGCGATTATCCGATAGGAATACTTTCCTTAATTCCTCCAAAAAGAGTTGTAAATGCATTGTCTTCGTGAGAACGTCTGGGGTCAGCTTGGAGCCTGGGGAGCTGGGGCATAATTGTATTACAGATATTCTAACACTGGTCTGGAGGAAACATCCTTGGATGGCTGGAAACACCTACTTTCAAATGCACTAAACCAGTGAAAGGGTGGGGAGAAGTCAGTGTCGTGTAAGACATGAACTCTTTCAGAGAGCCCGAAAGCCTATCATTTAGCAGGGCAAGTCAGCTCTGGAGCACCTCCTTTGTTACAGGAATCCAGAATCTTCCATAGTGAAGATCTTGTTTAATCTTTATTTGATCCCTGCTAATATTCAGAAGAAAATCTATATTTACCTCGACATAAAGCAATATAATGCACTAATAATTTAATTAATTATGAAATGTATGTTCTGGAAACATGAGAACATAGCTTCCAGGCCCTTATTGTCTCCATCTCTTATTTCTGTAGATTTTGCACTATTTTCCCCATTTTTTTTAAAGTCTCAATCTTGCTTCTTTTCAGGCCTAATTCACAGGAGTGTTTGCAGCTGTGGTTTAGATCCACCAGGAAGCATCCTTCCCCTGACTCTGGGCTCACCTTTCTCTCTGCACCATACTGCTTGGTTCTTTGAAGGTCCACACAGCTGTGAATGCAACGTCTCTAACAAAATCTTTGAATAAAAGAGTACAGAGCAAAAATGCTAAATAAGGACAAAAGAAAATAGAAAACAGAATGGAAGAATAGTGAACACCATAAAGGTAAAAAATATTCATAAAAATGTCATTTCATTTTAATAAAATATATACTCAATAGTAAAATGATCACAATAATT
>CM053614.1:86859765-86894963 GCA_028646535.1 Procyon lotor | reverse complement strand
CCCTCTCCCTCTGCCTCTCCCCCCTCCTCACCCTCTCTCTCTCACTCTCTCAAATAAATAAATAAAATCTTTCAATAAATAAATAAATAAATAAATAAGTGAGTGCTGCAGGTCGCAGGTCCTCACTGCATGAATGCTTGGACCCAGGAAGTAGCGTACCTCCTGGCTGGGAAGCTGGTCATCCGTGTTATAACGGAATGAAAGGCAGGGCCTCAATGTCCCCAGCGAGGCAATCATCTGCAGGGCAGATCGCACACAGACCATGGCTATAGTCTTGGGGGACAGAACAGGAAGAGTACAGCATGTTGGTCTGCATTGGCTTCTTTACGAATTATTTTCCCAGCTCCTGCAAAAGAAGTAGGAGATTAGGTACAGGTGGCAGGTCGGGAAGTAGAAAGGTGGAAAGAAAAGGATTTGCTGAAGTTTATCCCCTAATGTAAAGCCTTACAAGAATACAGTATACGTAATGCTTGGACAGAGGACCGCGTAATCCTTTCAAGCAGGTTTTATTTCCATTCCCTACCAGCCTGAAGAGGTGAGCCTGCTAGCAAGAGTCACCTACAGAAGTGGGGGGGCCTTCTACATGGGGGCTGTAATTCCTTAGTGCTTGTAAGTGGTGCCATTTACGTAAAGACTAGGGTTAATGAACAGAGCATGGAGCCAGCCACTGGCTGGTGGGTACCCAGCTTAAGCTCACGTCCTGTCCATACAAGTGTTTGGTTGTGGTTGGAATGACATAGAATCTTCTGGGTGCAAACAGACAAGGATCCTACGAGGTCTGACAGGCGGCATACGATGACTGCCCACCCCCTCAGCTGACCCCTTAGCTCTGGAGCTCACACCCTTAGGAATTGGGCTACAAACACCACGCAGACCCCAGGGGCACTCAGGGTGTCCTCCAGTGTTCCACGGCTGGGGAGGAGGACGGACACTCGATGCCAGGACTCTGATACGGAGCCACTAAGGGGCCCTGGAACACCTACCTCAAGCCTCACCGGCCATGGAGTCTGCAAACATCTCCAGCATTTAATCCACCATAAGGTACTTTGCTACTGGGCACCTGGGTGGCTCAGTAGGTTAAGCGCCTGCCTGCGGCTCAGGTCATGATCTCAGGGTCCTGGGATCGAGACCCATGTCTGACTCTCTGCTCGGCCAAGAGTCTGTTTTTCCTTCTGTTCCTGTTCCTGCTAGTGTGCTTTCTTTCTCTCTCTGGCTCAAATAAATAAACGACATCTTTTTTTTAAAAAACTAAAAAAAAGAAAGGTACTTTGCTACTAAAGACAAAAGACTCTCAACTGCCCAAGTCATGTTCTACACTGTTGAGGCTTATATGGCTTTTTGCTTTTTATAGCCATTTGGATGGGGTGTTAGTCAGAAGAAGAGGTGAACAAGCGTCTACTATGTGATCCATTATATAAAAAGCCCCAAAATATCAAGCATGTAATGACTGTGTTTTTCTGACCACTAAAGGATGAATTAGTTAAAGAACAGTCTTTGAGAAACGAGCTAGCCATTTGGGAAAATGGAGCCCTAAAACATTTTACCTCAATTTCATGATTTAACTTGATTTCTGAGCTGAAAGGCATTGTAATTTGTGACTAACTCAGGGAATTTGAACTCAAGCCCTTTCGGTTCTTATCTCAGGAGTGTGGCACATGAGCTCAGTCATCCTGAGAAAACCTCACTTAACCTCCACCTTGGTTTCCTTGTCTCAAGTTGGTGAGGATATTTATGTTATGGGGATCAAAGCACCCGTGGGCATTCAGGACAAATCCAGTAGGCCCTGGTCTTCTAAATGCTGAAGCTTGGCTACGTGAGATTTTGCGTCTCTTCCACAAAATACACCATAAGATCCAGAGAATCTCTCTCTCTTTCTCCTATTTGACTTTTCACCTTTCTCTTGTTTAAGGTCCAGTAAAATTCTGGATTATAGTCATGACTGTTTCTAGTTTACATACAGAAAAACCAAAGAACAGAGAGTAATTAAATGACTTTCCCAACATCCCCTAGCTGATAAGACATAGAGCCACCATGATTTTTCTACCAGATAGTGAAATACATATATACATTCTAAAATGATCCTAATCGCCGAATGCTATCTCAACACTGTATCATTAATTGAAATCTACATCTTTTTGTCCCATGCTCCTCATTTTAGAGAAGAATGCTGACTTGCGTGGTATCCAGGTAGAATGGGAGCACTTTGACTTAGCAAAAATTACTCCTCAAATTTCCCCACTGGCTGTGAATTTTCACTTGCAAAGATTTTTTTGCACCTGTCCCACATTTCATCTCTGCAGATGTGATGCTTCCAACCCTTGCCTGCGAGCTTAGCGTAGCCAGTAACACACAGATGCTCTCTGAGTACAAAATGAAGTGAGTCCAGTGAGTCAGCATTAATGGGAAATCAGTACTCAGTAAGAGGAAAATACCACAAGCGCCACGAGTGCTCATGGTATTAATGCAACCTTTAAAGGACACCTTCTGGCACATTCGGGGCACACTTATTTCAAATCATTGTAGCATGGTATTTTAGTTGACTAAGCATGCAAAGAAATATGTGCAGGAGATGGTATTACTATTTGTATTCTTCACTAACCTTTGGGATATTCCCAGAAAACCCCTCCTTCCAAATATGACGCCTCCAGCGTTCCCATTCATTGTATGCAGAAGATTGAAACTGGATATTCCAACAGTGTTGAGAGCTATTGGATCTCAAATTGGGGTTAGTGCTTGGGCTTGATGGAGTAATTTTAATAATTTAAAAGAAAAAAGAAATATTTATGCCTGATCATCGTTTTCCATCCAACGGTCAGCAATAGTTTGGGCCTCTTTTCATTTATACACTTAACATTTATTTGAATTAGTGTCTCTTTATATGTATTAAATAATTTCAACCCAGATCTTTAGAGTTCTGCTCCTAAGAGTAGAAGATTATTTGAATATAAGACCTATCCCCCGACCCCTGAAAAAGAAGTTTCTAGAAAAATAGGCATGGTTCCCCAGCCTGGGTCTCCTTTCAGGGCCAGGATGGTGGAGTATTCATGTGTGCCTCCTCAGAAGCTAACATAGGGCAGAGATGTGCATATTGTAGAAACTTATAAAAAATGATTAAGGAATAAAATAAGATATACTGTATAACAAGGTCTCACTGGTTCCCAGTAAGAGGCTGCAGGGTGTTGATTACATCATGGACCATGTGTGCTGGAGGACCTGTGGTCAATTCAGCATCGTGACCACCCCTCCCAAGGCCACAGCTGCCTTGTAGAGCAGAAGCCAGAAACCACATTCCCAATAAGATTTTGGGTTCGAGGGAGGCTGAAAGGAGAGGTTATTCTTCTCGAACAGTTTCAGCCAGCCTTGTGGCTTCCAACCTTCCTGAGAGCCACCACGCACTGCCACAGACTGACCCATGAGCACGTCTCATATTTGTGAGCCCAGCTGCGATTGTCCTTAGCACATTTCCAGCTCTTCCAAACTATTTCCCTGTATTAAAATCATCAACACTTTGATCTACTTTGACCTCAAGAGTGGCTTCTCTTTTCCCCGACCAAACATGGACTAAACCACTGCCACCATCCTCTACCCTTGGAACTGCCATGCTTCCATGTATATTAGCATAGAGACCTCTTAAACACCCAGTTCTGGCAGATCTTGGCAGCCATCTGATGGTATGGACTCTTGAGCCCGTCAACCAAAGTCAAATCGTTCTTGAAACCAGAGTTGCTCTGTGCCTCGTCTTCTACCCCATCATTTCTCCTGAGCTTCCCCAACATAATGTCTTCTCACAGCCAAACCCTTTGTGAGAACTTTCTACACGCTCAGATTTTAATTAAACATTGGCCCTTTTCCAGACTTACTGGATAATTTCCAGTTGCTTCAGGGAAGAGTCAAGATGCAAGTACAACCCAGTCACCAAAGCAACTGCCTCTTGTTTGCACTCCTTCTTGTTTCTAGGTCATTGGTTTTCAACACTCTGGTCAACCTCACCCTGAAAAACAAGACCTATCTGATATCCTCACGATCTACCCTTCCTCCTCTTCGTTGTCCCCACCTGTGAACCACTCCCTCTAGTTCACAAATAACATAAGCATTTCTCTCCACCCTAAGGACTGCCCTTATCTGAGGTAGAAGACCCATCTTGGTATTCAGGCAATGCCCTGTAGATGTAGATTCCTGACTTTCTCACCTCTGAGAGTTGCTTGAACCACAATCATGGAACCGCAATCCCTTACACTAGGAATTTCTTGTATTTGGGGGGGATTCCAACTTGAACCCTATAGGGCCTTCTTCTCTGGAACCACCATCAATAATGTCAAACTCTCCCTTTCAGATACCCAGTGCACCTCTGTTTTAACTATGAAGACATCTGGTCTGTGGAGCACGAAACTTACCTGATCTCCTAATGCAGTTATTCTAGATGGTTCCACTTCATCTCACACCTGAGCTGTAGTGAGGATTAAAACCATCACAGTTCCACACTAAGCAGTATCTGGTGAGCATGAAAACTTCCTGTCAACTCCTTCAAGCCCACAAGCAGGTCCTGTGCCCATTTCCCACACCTGAGGGGCACACTTCTGAGATTTTTCCTCCTATGTTCCCAGTGCCCAGAGCTGTGACCGTGTGCACTGCACACTCAGGGGATATTTGGATGAGTTGAACGAAGATCATTTTAACAGTTTTTCTAAAGTTTTACCTCTAGCTTCTAAGGCTCCTGTCCACACCATCTCAAGAAGATGAGTTCTCCTTGATGAGGAGACAGCTATTTGATAGACACGGTTTTATGTTAATAACCACACATTTTTATGGCAAGATGAGTCCTCATTTTAAGAAATACGTGTAGGAAGTTCCCCTTTTCTCCTTTTCTATAAATCCATGTAGTTTTGTGTGTCACTGGCTGGGAGGAACAGGATTCTCAGATATTTTGGGGCCCCCATACTGCATGGGCTGCCCTCCATAGAAGTACTAGGGACAAGGAGAAGCTGGATGCCACCAAGAGCCCCTGCAGAAGGTGCGGACTCCAGGTCACCGAGCATCCCCTGAGGTCCCACGCTGAGGCCCCCCTGCTCTGAATTCAGTCCATCTGTCCTGGGAGGGATTCTTTCTATCACGCTCATCATCTCCATGACTTATTATTATTTTTATTTCCTCACGCCCCTCTTCTTCAGGGCATACAGGCCTTCGGGAACAAGTGTGTTCTGAGTCTGGAATCACTGTTCATGTGGCCTGATGAAGCAGGGGACATGAAGGGAGGAGAACACAGAGAAGGCACACACCAGTATCTCAGACATAATTCTATGCAAGACATTACCTAGAAATTACTTTGGTCCCCTGTCCTTCCTTTTCTTAGAGGGATGCATCTAGATGGCCTGGTCATCAGCAGGGGGCAGGACCCCCTCCACCCCGCCAAGCACACCGTGGGTGTGGCTCCATCCTCCATAAGCCCTCTTTGTCCCATTTCACCAATCTGTCTGTTTCCACTGGGATTTTTCCATCAACATGTTAGTCCTTGCCCTACGGACTCCAACTTTAAAGCAACATTCCTCAGTCATGTCCCGCTAGCATCACGTGTCCCGTACGCCACTCTACAGCCGCGAGTTTAGAAGACAGGTTGATGTCCCCATGTCCCACTCTCAGCACACAGTCAGCCCTCCTTCACTGTGGCCCTGATGCCACTGAGCTGATCTGCCCAGGTCAGTGAGCCTGCCTGTTCCTTCTCTAACCGCATTGGACTTCAAACACAAGCGAGTACAAGGAAGGACTGTCCCACCATGTGAAATCCTCTGTCCCATCGCTTGGTCTCCTGCCTGCCTCTCTGGTCACTGTTCCCTCAGAATTTTCATGAGGTCTGTGTGCCTACTGGTGTCACAGCAGGACGTGTGGTCCGGGACTCAGCATCCTCGACTTGGCTCACCGCCCGTTTCTGTCTCACAACGTGCAGACACAACTGCAGGGGGCTTTCTGTAAACATGAGTCTTCGCTGCTCAGTACTTGTGAAAAAACTAAAAACCCTTGATAAAATCAACTTAGTATTCCTTTTATGTAACAAGCATTTCTCATATAATTATTCCCTGTCGTTGTTAACACCTATTTCAACATATTTTCTCCTTTTAAAACTATGTTATGTAATAATTGACCATTTTTAAAACATATTTTATTTATTTATTTGACAGAGAGAGAGAGAGAGAGAGATCGCAAGTAGGCAGAGAAGCAGGCAGAGAGAGAGGGGGAAGCAGGCTCCCTGATTAGCAGAGAGTCCGATGTGGGGCTCAATTCCAGGACCCTGAGATCATGACCTGAGCCGAAGGTAGAGGCTTTAACCCACTGAGTCACCCAGGTGCCCCAATAATTGACCATATTTTCAGAATAAAAAGAGCCCAGTCATCCAGGAGTTTATAGATTCAAAAAGTTATGTTCCCATTTACCATCCCTGCATGTGGTCACCTCACCCAAAATACTTTCCTTACCCCGAGGGGAACAACCATCCACATTCAGTGAGTGACTTTACAGAAATTGTTTTGTCCTTTCAAATCTGGACTCTAACATCGTATACATGCATGTCGTGTGCATGAGTGTGCACATGGTTTGTACAAGAATCCTCCCTCCCCACCCGCATCCAGGGTACACATGTGCTGAAAATCTATCCCTATACCCTGGGAGGAGGAACCAGCGGGAGGTTAGTTAAAATATGTTGTTTTTTTGCTTTATTTGCATTTCAATAGAATTTTTTTTTAAAGTTTTGAAAGTGTTGAAAAGATGTGCTATCTCTGTTTATAACTTGTGTTCTTATTCCTTATGTATATGAGAAAGGAAATTGAGTCCAGTGCTTAACAGAAGGATCAAACGCCCGCTCAGGACACCTGGACGAGAAAGTGGACCCAGGGCTGCCGAGCTGGGCTGATTCCCATTGACTCTCTTAGAGGGGCATTGCTTCCCGTACCAGGTACCTTAAGCAGAAGAAACTAGGGACTCCGGGACATCAAGACCCCTCTTTGATGAATTCCCCAGGATAGGGCAAACGTGGTCACTAGGCTACTACGCAGAAAGGGACTTTGCTAGGAGGAGCTGTGTGCCTACAGCAGAGGAGGCCTCCTGCAAGAGCATGAAGGCTTCAGTGCGGTCCAGCAGGGGGTCCCCGCCGGCACCCTGTCCATCTGCGCCACGGAGGAAGGGACTTTTCCTCAGCCGCGGCATGAATGGTACGGCTCTGGGTCCAGGACTACTCACAAGAGGAGCAATTCGCTGGAAAAGCAGCTCCTGCTGCCATCATTGGATGGTTACTATAATTAACTCCTAAAGGAAAATAAAACCGTGGAGATGGCTTTCTTATTGCAAATGGATCACACGGAGGCTTTACTTAACAAATGCATAATTTTCGGGGCGTTTGATGACCTGCTCGAGAGCACTGAGAGCAACTAAGATGGGCAG
The DNA here is from genome assembly GCA_028646535.1 of Procyon lotor. Lineage (NCBI taxonomy): Eukaryota > Metazoa > Chordata > Mammalia > Carnivora > Procyonidae > Procyon > Procyon lotor. The sequence continues at coordinate 86,887,535 of CM053614.1, read as the reverse complement.
CCCAGAGGGTGAGCCTGGCATGCACGGGCCGCGGACCCCAGGCTGCAGACCTGGGCTTCTTGCTCAAGGAAGCCGTGATTTTGTGTCACAGCAGCACCGTGGTGGCCCAGGTCACTACAGATGAGTGGGAGGACTCGTGTCCCCATATTAGACCTTTCAAATGCTAAGCATCTGTTTTTCTCTTGCATAAAATGGGGATAGAAAATATTCCTCCCGGAATGCCCTTGGTGAGCAGGCGGCATTAGTGATGTGCGGTGGGGCCCGGGGCGGTCCCCTGGGTGGATATGTCCGGAGACCCAGGAGGGTGGAGTGCAGAGTCCCTGCTGTGATTGAGACCTTTCAAGGCAGAAATCCAGGTCTTAAACTCAAGGAGGAGGCTGGGGAGAAAGCCATCTGGGATCACACTGTGAAAAATGCCTTCACAAGTCACAGGGAGACCAAAAACTAAAGTGTAAGCCCCGCCCCTGCCCCCTCCCCCCCAGGGGTTTTGTATTTCCTTGGGAGTGAACAGGCACAATGGCCAGTTCGGGATCACGTCCTACACACGACTCTTCATCACACCCCTCTGGGTCTGGCTTTGGGGCTTCATATTTCCGTTCCCTCATCTGGACCCGTTATGACCCAGGGGCTTCATGCTAGCGTTTTTCTTTAGTTTCTCACATTAAGATCTCAGATCAGATGGAGGTCCTCTCTCGGACCTCAATCAAAAGCATCCCTTCCTCTCCCCACCTTTGCATGCTGTCATTTTGTCCCAGAGGTTGTCCGGAATTGTCTCGTCTATGTATTTGCTTCCTTGTGTTTATTTACTGCTCCCTTCCCAGGTACATGAGCTCCAGGACATTAGGGATTCTGTGTTGTCCAGTGCCTGCTTACAACAGCGCCTGGCACTCAATGCTGAGATGAAGGATTGCGTGTTCCAAGGAGGACACAGTGCTGATGGGTATTTGCTATTTAGTTATCTGCACAAGTGATGGCATTCACTGAGCCCTTCGTCCGAAAAATGCACAGTTAATCGATGTTGGTGCCAAGGCTAAGATCATGGTTCTTCTGTGGTCACCACGGGCAGGTTATACAGAAGAAGCCACTGTCATCATAGCAAAGAGTGTAGGCATCACTTCCAGAAATCGTCTCGTTGTGAAAGCAGTGAGACTTTCAAACTAAGCAGCAGGCTGATTTCAAGCCCCATCTGTGTCATGAGATGGCTGCAGTAGAGAAAATTACATAATTTTTGGGGGGAATTTGTATCAAACACATCAAATTTCACAGAATACTTTCCCATGGGCTTTCCAAGTACTTGTCAGAATGGAACCAACTCTAACATTTCCAAGCGACAGGGGGTCTTGATTCCAGCCTCTCCACTTACCAGTTGATTGACTTTGAAATAATTTCTTAATGCTTTGGATCTTCAAGGTCCTCATTAAAATGGAGATGGCCACATGACCTTGATGTAGGCTGAGAAGATTATGGGTTATAATAGACCCAGTGCCTGGCCCCATGTCTGGCTCTGAGGAAGTACTCAACACAAAGCAGATCCCATTTGTAGTTCCTGGATTTCTTCTCATGCCAACCTTAGCAGGCAGGCAGGTTCGGGTGGTAATTGAGGGAGACGCAGCATAGTGGAGAGGTGCCCCACAGCTGAAGAGCGTAATAGTGCACTCCATTTCAATGCCCTGCTTCGGTGCTCCTCCTCAAGAACATAACTCACCTTGACCTTTCTTTTGGTTTTTTAAAATTTGTTTGCGCCTATGTGTCAACCATTTTACACATAGAAGGAATTACATAAACACCTTTACAAGGTCCAGAGAAAACTAAAAGAGATAGCAGATGAACACATAACCACCAGCCAGTTTAAGAAAGAGACCCTAACCATCGTTGAGCATTTCCTGTCCCATATATCTGTCTCCATCCTTCACCGGGGACCACCCCTCTGAAATCTGTGTTTATAATGAACTGGAGTTTAGATATGATCTTTTTTTACACATGCACTTTATCTTCAACAATGTAACATTTCATCTTTGTCATTTTTTAAAAATTTAAATAAGTATTTAAATACTTCATATAGGGGTGCCTGGGTGGCTCAGTCGTTAAGCGTCTGCCTTTGGCTCAGGTCATGATCCCAGGGTCCTGGGATCGAGCCCTGCATCGGGCTCTCTGCTCTGCAGGAAGCCTGCTTCTCCCGCTACCATCCCCTCGGCTTGTGTTCCCTCTCTCGCTGTGTTTCCCTCTGTCAAATAAATAAAATCTTAAAAATAAATAAATAAATAAATAAATAAATACTTCATATATTTTTCTTTGACTTGCTTTTTTCCACTTGATACTGTATTCCTGAGATCCCAGCATGCTACTGAAAACGGTCGTTCATTCTTTTTCGCAAATTATTCTTTTATGCTCCTGCCCCTCCCTTGTGAGAAAATAACACAGTGATTTTTCTATTAAGCAAATGATAGACTTTGTAGTTGTTGTCATTTTTGCTTATGAGTTTTTGTTTCTCAATGACAATTTGCCATAAGCTCTCTTGTATCCATTTCTAGTTAGCTGTGTGAAGATTTCTTTAGGATATACAACTGGTAAGAAGACATCTCTTCAGTTTTCACCCAACTATGTAGTTTTGAGAATCATCTCTGTGACATGAACTATTTAGGCACTGAAACTGGAGCAGGGGAGGAAACACAATTCCTTCCCTACGGTGTTTACATCTTTATGGAAAAGGCACATTATAAATAAGACAAAACATTAAACATTATGTTCATCAGCACAGGCCTAGTTATACTGTGTGACAAAAAATCCTTAAACCTAAATGGCCTAAAATTATGTTACTTCATTTAATTACCATTTATTTTTTCCACTTTTACGGAAAAATAATTGACGCGTGTAGTTGCGTAAGTTTGAGATATGGGGAGCCAAGGACAGGCCACCCCAGAATGTGCCACTTTGCATATTAATTATTCTAAATAGAAGTTCTAATGAAACAGTCAATGCAAAAGAACACTCTGACCCCCTCCCTTTGTCTCCAGAAAGCCAGAAATGAATCTCTCATGTAGAGGCATGCTCCTCGCACCAGGCAGTAGAGAGACATCCTTATCGTGGACATGGGAAACTTAGAGCTAAGAAGGCTATATAAACAATCCTCGTGACATTTACTAATTTGCTACCCCGGCCTAACCCCACCTAAATTCTTCTTAGAATTCCTCACTCACAGAAGCTCCCAAAATGAAGTTTTCTCTGTCTTGTTAATTCTTCACAAGTTTACTGCCTCTCTGTCTAAGAAGTGTAAAAACAGCCTGCCACGGTCATTCCTTTAGGTCTCAATGTCTTTATAGGACCTCTGTGTGTACGTAATTACACTTTGGGTTTTTCTCTTATTAATCTGGCTCCTGTCAATTTCCCTCTTAGGCCAGATGGAGATCACTGAAGGGTAGAAAAACATTATTCTTCCCCTCCAAGGTCTACAGCAGAATGGTATGACTTACATATATTGTAAAATGATGACCGCAAGAGGTTTAGTTCACATTGATCACTTCGTATAGGTACAATAGAGGAAAAGAAATAAACAAACCCTCTTTGTGATGGGAAGTCTTAGGATCCCCTCCCTCAGCCCTCCCGACGCACCACACAGCAGTGCTAGCTCTGGGCAGCATGCTATGTATTGCATCCCTGGTCATCATGAGTCTTACACCTGGATGTTTGTGCCCTTCCTCCCATTCCCCTTCCTCCTACCCACCTCTGGAAGCACAGATCTGGTCTCTTTCTACTGAGTTGTGTGCTTTGTGGTTTTTTGGTTTTGTTTTGTTTTGTTTTGTTTTATCTATCTATTTTTTTGCATTGTTTTTGTTTTGTCTTGTTTTTGGTGGTTTGTTTGTCTTAGTTTCTATACATAAGTAAGACTATACAGTGTTTGTTTTTCTCCGTGTGACATTTCACTTACCAGAATGCCCTCAAGGCCCATTCATGTTGTTGCAAATAGTAAGAGTTCCCCATTTTTTATGGCTGAATAATATTCCAGTGTGTGTGTGTGTGTGTGTGTGTGTGCGTGCAAAGTTATATAGATATAGATATCTTTATCCCTATCAAAAGCCCAAAGGCATGGTTTACAGAAACAGGAAAAAAATAATAGGGCACTTGGTTGGTTCAGTCAGTTAAGTGTCTGCCTTCAGCTCAGGTCATGTCAGGGCCTGGGATCGAGCCCTGCATCAGGCTCCCTGCTCAGCAGAGAGTCTGTTTTTTGTCTCCCTCTGCCCCTCTCCCACTCTTTCTGTCAAAGAAATAAGTAAATAAACTTTTTACAAAAAGAAATAGGAAAAAAACACTAAAGTTTATGTGAAACTACAAAAGACTCTGGATGGCCAAACAAATCCTAAAACAAAAAGCAGGGTGATGCATCACACTCTATGATTTCAAGCTATACTAAAATGATATAGTAACTAAAACCATATGGTGCTGGCATAAAAACAAAAAAACACTGATGGAAGAGAATCAAGAGTATCAAAATGAACCCAAGAACACGTGGCTGACTCAGATTTGACAAGAGCCAAGAACACACGATGGAGAAAAGATAGTCTCTGATACGTCGTGCTGGCAAAACTGACATCCACATGCAGAGGAATGAAAGTGGACCCCCATCCTACACCTCTTACAAAAGTTAACTCTAAATGGATTAAGGACTTAAGTGTAAGACCTACAGCCATAAAACTCTCAAAAGAAAAGATAGGGAAAGAAGCTCCTTCACATGGGTCCTGGTGATGATTTTTTGGAAATCATACCTGACATATAAGCGCCAAGATAAATATCAACAAGTTGGACCACATCAGACAAAAAAGTTTCTGCACAGGAAAAGAAACTGCCAACAAAAGGAGAAGACAACCTACAAAATAATGGAAAAAAATATTTGCAAGCCAAGTATCTGAGAAGGGGTTCATTTCCAAAATGTGTAATGATCTCATTCAACTCAATAGCAAAACAGAACCAAACAACAGCAAATAAAGCAATTTGAAATGGACAAAGGACCTGAGTAAACATTTTCCAAAGAGAATATATGATGAATGGCCAGCAAGTACAAAAAAAGGTGCTCAACATCATTAGTCATCAAGGAAATGCAAATCAAAACCACCATATCACCTTATATCTATTAAAATGGACACCATCAAGAAGGCAAAAGACAATGCGCATCGGGGAGGATGTGAAGAAGAAGGAACCACGGTATAGTGTCGGTGGGAATGCAAACTGGTACAATATGCAGGTTCCTCCAAAATTCACAGAAATTAGAAACAATTGGGAATTAATCTGGGATCATATCCAAAGAAACAAAACACTAATTCCAAAAGATACTTGCTCCCCCATGTACATAATAACATTATTCACAATAGTTAAGATAGGGAAAAAAAAATCAAAAATTAAAAAATAAATAAAATAAAATTTAAAAATCAACATGTCTATTGATAGATGAGTGGATAAAAATATTAGCTTTTGATCACATTACATGTTCTTTGGAGGCTCGCAAGGGCCTCTCCCTATGTTGGCAACTCTTATTTTAAGACTCATGTTGGGGGACAGGGTGACCAGTGGCTCAGTCAGTTAAGCTTCCAACTCTTAATTTCCACTTGGGTTGTGATCTCAGGGTCATGGGATTGAGCCCCATGTCAGACTCCACCCTCAGCATGGAGTCTGCTTGAGATTCTCTCTCTCTCTCTTCCTCTGTGCAGCTCCCCCCTCCCCGTTTTCTCTCTCCCCTCCCCTTTCTCTCACTCCCTCTCAAATCAATCAATCAATCAATCAATCAAAACAAAACAAAACAAAGACTCAGGTTGGCCATTGTCTGGAATGCCAGACACTAAGGAAGAAACAGAATGGAGGCAAAATCTACCCATGTTCTTCAAGCTCCTGCACAGAATAGATACTTACCCACTATCTCACTTGGGTTTTGCGACCTAAAGAAAGTGCCATGACCCTGCTCAAGGTGTGGCCATGAGTTCCTACCATGCCCGGAGGGAAGGAGATGCTCGAATATTTGCAAGCAGCCCCAGGGACCAGCACAAATGGTTTCTTAGAAGACAGAATGACATGAGGACAAATGCAAGAGCAAGAGGACTGGTCTGAGAGCACAGGAATGGAAACAGAGTTGAGGAGAGTAAGTAGCACTTTTATAAACGCGGTCAGAGATGGTCCCTTGGGAAGTCAGCTTCAGAGTAAATAAACAAGGTGGACAAAGGCCTGAGTCATTTTAAGGGGTACATAGAAGGAAGAGCACAATTCTTGTCCAAGTCATAAGAATTGGGGGGTTGAGGGTCTCAGTCCAAAACAAGCCCCCAAACCAGAGAACCCATGAACCCTGACATCTGAAGGCAGGAGAAGATAAATGTCCCACCTTAAGCACAGAGAGGAAATTTACCTTTTCTCTGTCATTTGGTCCTACTTAGGCCCTCAATGGATTGGATGATGCCCATCCACACTGGCAAGGGCCATTTTCACTCAATTTACCAACTCAAATCCTGATCTTTCCTGGAGATGCCAACAGAGACACCCCCAGGTATTATAAAGTTTGGCCAGCCATCAGGGCATCCCTCAGCCTGGTTCAGGGGGCACATAAAGTTAACCATCACTGTTTTTATAAAATGTCATTGTTAACATCAGCGTTTGCTTTCTTCTTTCCAATTTTTACACCTTTCATGTGTATCTTTAGAAGTTCAGTACACCGTGTAGACAGGTTTGGCAATTCTGCTCACCCGGGAATAGTTAGCCCTACCATGCTTGCCCCCTCTTCTGCTTTGTTTCATTCCCGGGGAGATGTCCTTAGGATTTGAAAAGGAAGAACCGCTGTTTTTCCTAATTTTCAGCTACACAGAGGAGAGCACGATCTATCTCCAAAAGTTAGATTAGAGTAAGAACATACGAGGTTAAGGTTGGAGTTAGCGGATTACAGTCTTGCAGACATTTTATTTCATGCCTCGATAATGCCCTCCATCGGCACACTCGAGGGCGGGCCCCACCAGAGGATAGATCAGGTGAAAAGAAAGGAAGCCTCCCTGAGATGAGAAGACAAATGCTGAGTGTTTCCTTCAACCTGAGAACACATATTTCTACTTGATTTAGTTGATTCATCAATCCATTCTCGCTGTCTGTTTTAATTCCCTCTTCCAATTTTCATAAGACTATAAAAGACTGGGATGCCTGGGCGGCTCAGTCGGTTAAGCATCCGCTTTCAGCTCAGGTCATGATGTCAGGTCCTGGGTTCAAGCCCCTCACTGGGCTCCCTGCTCAGCGGGGAGTCTGCTTGTCCATCTCCTCCTGACCCTCCTGACCCCCGCTTATGCATGCTCTCTCCCTCTCAAATAAGATAAATAAAAACCTCAAAAAAAAAAAAAAGACTATGAAAGATTGTGAAAAAAATGATACATACTATGGAAGGTCCATGACATCTCCTTGCCCATTTTTGCACATTGGCCACAGCGAAATGCACACCTCCAACACAGCTAGGTGGGTCCGATTGATAGCTGCAGTAAATACTTTGACTGTAGTATTAGATTATATTTTCTTAGTCTCAGAGCTTCTGTGGTTGCTTCTGTTCTGTGGCAGAAGAAGCAAAGTCTCGATTAGACAAGGTGTCAACTCCAACTGACATACCTTTGTTTCCAAGCATCCCTGCCTTATTCACGGACACACATCTCTACATTCAAATTAATTCTCTTACCAGCTATGTGAGTCTTTGGCCTTTGGGACTTCAGTTCTACCTAAAATCATCCTGATTATTTTCTACTGTCCCTGAATTCGGTTTCTTACTACACTGGTTGTTTCAATCTGTGCAAGAGGATTGTGCCATCTTTGTTGTATCTACTGTGTTTAAGCACACGCACGCGTGCTCATTTAACAAACCCAGTTGTGAGATTTGATCAAGGTGTCTGCATTAGTATTCCAATTTCCTTCTGAACCAGTATATGCATGACTTATCTTAATTTTTCTTCTCAATTTACATAGAAATTTACTTTGGCTATATCTTACCATACCATCTCCCGGGGCTGCATTCACAATAGGGAGTCTGTAGGCATTGGCTTAAGCTTCCCTAAAAACTCAAGAGTCCCCTGAAGACATAAATCCCCTTAGTCTCGGTCACCCAGCGCATGGCTTCAGCTCTGCTCAGCCTGCACACTTACCACGACCTTCCTCTACCACAGCTTTAAGGCACAGGACCCTGAATGCAGCAACTGCGCTGTGTCACACAAGGAAGTCATTTTGTCTTGGCTGCAAAGAATTCTAGTTCAGACCAATATGGTAGCGGAGGCTGGGAACTTAGTTCTACAAGCAACGAAGCTGCATGCTCATGAAAGAGGTGAACTCTCCACCATGTTTCCCCTGCTCTTGAGCTTTGGGACACACTGTCTTTTTTTATTTCTGGTCTCAGGATTATGGACCTGTCTCTATGGTACAAGCATCTCTCCTAACATCCAGCGGTAAGCGGGTAACTGTCTTCCAACAGAGCTCCGTGAAGGAACTGTCCCAGACTAACCACTGCATTTGCTGAGTAACAGTCCTGGATCTCTGCCAGGGGCCTGGATGTCTTGCAGGCACTTCAAAAAGCATCTGAGTGGATATTTACAGCCCAACTACACTGCCTTCTCAGCAACCCTTTGTAAACATTGATTCTTATTTCTGCTCAGGGCTCAATGTAAATTTAGATGTCTTCCTTGTGACTTTGTAAATAGGGCTCAGCAGGATTCCTACGTGGGGGGATGTGGTTTTGCCCAAACTCAAAGGAGGCTGCCAATCTACTCCCTTCCTCTATAGGGTTGGATCAATGAAAGACAACCCTTTATTTCTTAGAGTTTGAAGGATGTTCCTACCTGTTCGGTCTCATGCCATTTCCAACACCTCTCAGACTTGGCCCGGCATTGAGCTTTGGTTGGGTGTGTCCTCCGGCCTTTATTTGTCATATGGTTGATTACAGTCTTGACATCCTCCTGCCCCCCTTCCTCCAACGAGGCGATGCTACTGACAAATCAGTGAAGATCACCAACTTATCCTGAAGGGTCATCAAGACCAACTCTCGCTCCAGTAGTTTCTGAGAATCTGATGCTGGATTTAAATATCCCTGCAGCCAGGATGTGAAAGTGAATTGGAGGTCATTCTACACAAATGCAAATTGCGCTCGGCTGGATTCCAAAGCAGGAAGGAAAAGAAGGAAGGAAGATCTGGTGTGAAAGCCGGTCACCCTTGGCCTCGAGAGCCTCTGCCACAATCTTTATTGTACTGGGCACTATCAAGAAATCACTTTTGTCTGGGCAGTCAGTGGTCTCTGAGCCCAGCCCTCTGCCTCAGCTGCCACACTGAGTTTAATAAAATCGGGAATAGTGAGGGAATAATTCTCCCAATTTAACCCTTTTCTTCGTGAAAGAAGAGGTTTCTTGTTTCAGCCTTGTCCTTCTCTCTTGCTTTGTTCTTCTGCAGAAGAATGTTCCGGGCAGTCCCGGAGGTCGCATGGATTGGGGAAAGGGTGAACTTGGCTATTATCCTTGTGGGCAGAGCCCCAGGATTTTAACCCCAATTCTGTTCTCCAAAGGCAAGCAGATATTGAATGTCCTATCAATTCTTTTCAGATTTGAAGGATTACATTGAAATACACGATGTAGTGCATTAAGTACATTCGCAATGGTTTATAACCATCACAAGTATTTCCAGAATGAGTTCATCATCCCAAATAGAAACCGTACCCATTAACTAGTGACTCCTCCATGTCCCCACTCCCCAGGCTCTGGTAACCTATGTTCTCCCCTGGGGCTCTGCACTCAGCAGGGAGTCTGCTCGGGATTTTCTCTCCCTCTCTCCCTCTGCCTCTACCTCCCCTTCCCTGTGCCTACACGCGTTGTCTCTCTAAAATACAAAAACGAATCTTAAAAAAAAACAAAATGACAAGAGCTAACAAGGTCAGTACAGTTGAAATCATTTAGATTTGATTAGTAACATAAAGTCACACTACGTGACCAACTTCTACTCATAATATATTGAATCAATTATACAGATCTGGAGATTCATAGTGATTAGGTCTAGGTCAGCATTTGCTTGGTTGATCCAAGAAGAAAAAGGCGGGTGAATTACAGACCTACTGTTCACACTTCTCTTTTAAGGTCTGGTAGTGCCTTAGCTATGTCATATGGTAGGTGTACGCCCCTTTTGGTAGAAAATTTCCCATAGTTTTCCCAGCTGGTTGTACCAACTAGCACCAGCACAAACAACAGTGTATGAGATTTCTTATTTTTCTACATTATCAGCAACAAATAGGTATTGTCATTTATCCTAATGTTGCTTATTTTGATGGTGTGTCATAGTGTCTGATTGTGGGTTTAATTTTATTTTCTCTTTTCTGCACTTTTTTTGAACTCCTTGTTGAATCCATTACCTACTTTTTTCTGTTAAGATATATGTCATTTAACTACAGGCAGAAAGTCTTTTATTGATGTTACCGATAAAAATTCCTTTCCATTTTATGTAAGGGAAATACCTTCTGTATAGATATTTCTATATATACAGATATATCTTCTGAAAGATATTTCTGTATAGAAATAGAGAAAAATATCTTTTTCTGTTACTTCCAATAATGCCCCTTGATGAACAGAAATCCAGAATGTTCAAGAGTTATGATTCATCAGTAATTACCTTTACAATTTTGTGGATGTTTTCCTGTTTTAAAAAGAAGTTTATCTATGTGTTATTAATCAAATCTAAATGACTTCAATTGTACTGACCTTGTTAGCTCTTGTCGTTTTTTTTTTTTTTTTCCTGTTTAAAGAGATTTGTCTGTCTCAGAATCAGGATGCTGTTCTGCTAAGCTACCTTCTAGGAACTTTATCTTCTAGACAATAAGTATTTACATGCATACTCTGTTTATAATTGCAGTGTGTATATGGTCTTATGTTGGTGTCAAGGTCAAATTACTATTTTTCATATGGTTATCCACCTGATTTCAACCTATTATTAAACAGACTGTCCTTCCGTCTTCTGCTCTAAAGTATCAGAATGTCATTAATAAAATCATAATTGCGCAGATCTGTATTTGGTATCTTACGGACTTATCAGTATATTTGCTACCTATAGTCGAAATGACACTGCTTTGATTAACGTCACTTTGAGAAACACCTTGAAATTAGGGAGTGTAGGAATTCTAGTCTAGCGTTATTCCTCTTCGGTATGGATTCGGCTAGTCTTTGTTTTTTGTTTTCATTTTGTTTTGTTTTGTTTTTGCATTTTCATATGATTTTTTTTAAAAGCAGCTTCTCAGTTTCCACACTTAAAAATCCGTTTTGTTTTCCATCGGAATATCTATAGGCTGATGGGAGAATATACACATCTTTATAATATTTATCTTCCGATTTAGAAAAATGATGCATTTTTTCCCTCTGTTTGGGTCCTTTAAATTTTTCTCAATAATCTTTCAGTTAATTGAATTTAAATAAAAATAAAAAAATTAAATACTGCAATATGCTCTTCCAAAAAATTTTCTTCCTTCATAATCTTATATATTTTTCTGTGTAGAGATCTTGAAGCTTTTCTGCAGCTCTATTCCTGGGAATGTGATATTTCTTGATGCACTTGTACATTGTATACATAAAAAGGTACTTTACAACTGCTGATCTCTAATAACATGGCTAAATCTTGTGACCTGGCTAATTCAACATATTGATCTTCATTGTTTATCTAAAAATCTCTAAGTTGCATGCATAACTCTAAATATAGTAACATTGTATTTCTTCATTTAAAATCCTTATAAACCTCGTTTCTGTTTCTTGTCTTATTGCATTGACTGGGAACTCCAATAAAAATGTTTAAATTAGGTGGCTATTGTTATTCTGTGGGCATTCCTGTCACATTTGTGATTTCAAAGAGGAGACTATTCAGACACTACCGTTAAGCAGGGGTACTCTAAGTTTGTGTGTGGTTATCCTTGGGGCAGGAAGATTTCTAAGATAACCCCCAGGACTCCCATGCCGGCGATGTACATCGATACAATCTCTTCCCGTCGCGCACGGGTGGGTCTATGCACATGATGGCTTTTCTCTCCAGCCGATGTGTGCACACCTCTCTGCTGTCATTCCTGCTATACTCTCTTTCTGAGTGCTCACACGGATTCTTACGATGCCAGCCCCACACCTCGGGGCTTACTCTGGCTTTCCCTCCTGCACATCTGCAACTTCTCTAACAGTCGGAAACCTGACTCTCAGGGCGCCTGGGTGGTTCAGTCGGTTAAGCGTCTGCCTTCGACTCAAGGTATGATCCCGGGGTCCTGGGATTAAGCCTCGTGTCCAGCTTCCCCCTGCTCAGTGGGAAGTCTGCTTCTCCCTCTCCATCTGCCCCTTCCCCCTGGTCTTTCTCTCTCTCTCTCTCTCTCTCTCTCTCTCTCTCTCTCAAATGAATAAACAAAACCTTAAAAAAACCCAAAAAACCCTGACTTTCATCATTGTTGATACATTTCCCTATTTATTCAACCCAGCATGCAGTATTTCTAACATACACCCTCTCAAGGAGCAAATTTACCAACAAGAGTATAGTATTTCTACATAGTTCTTTGTCTTTAGACTCAGCGTATCCAAGTCAACCAACATTCCTTTCCCCCCCTCTCTCTATAGTCTAGTTCTATCTTCATTTGAAATGCAGTTAGGCTAACTTTTTTTTTTTAACTGACTTTTTTTAGTATTATTTGGTGGTATGATTCATCATGATTTGAGGGTTTTTTTTTAAGATTTTATTTATTTATTTGACAGAGAGAGAGAGGTCACAAGCAGGCAGAGAGGCAGGCAGAGAGAGAGGGGGAAGCAGGCTCCCTGCTGAGCAGAGAGCCCGATGTGGGGCTCGATCCCAGGACCCTGAGATCATGACCTGAGCCGAAGGCAGAGGCTTTACCCCACAGAGCCACTCAGGCGCCCCATGATTTGAGTTTTGTTTTGAAACTTTAATTGAGGGTCAAGTGCTAGACCCAGAGCATGTTATTTTGGGAGCTACACTGTCTAATGAAGCAACGAGCCATCCCCCATGCAGGCGGCATTGAGAAGTACACCACACAGAAGGAAAACCCAAAGTGAAGATCTTTTCGAAAGAAAGAAGATTACATTCAAGAGTCAACAGATACCTTACACATAGCATTTCTTTTCTATAACACACTTGCCAACACATCAGGACCCTTCCCTGGAGGAGCTGGGGCAGGGGGGCTGCACACTGTCAGCCCCGTTGTGACCACGGCCGCCTCCCAACACAGATGTGGCTAACTTGGCACTTCTCTCCGAGGATGTGTTATTTGAACTTGACGGCAAAATAGAGGAAAATTGATGCTGAGTTTTTTTTTTTCAGTTCTGATTCTGACAAACACAACGAGCTCTAAACTACATAAACTACAAAATATTACTCTATCACCAGATGTGGTTTGGAGTTTAAGTGCTGTGTAGATGATTGTTGACATGACACAGATAAAATGGCGAGAACGTTCTGGGTGTTCACCCAGATTGTGGAGCTGCCTCAAAATGTGAATCAAGTTATCCTGGCCCAGAGAAGACCTTGTCTCCGCACGCCAAGTGAGCTGAGCTAAAGTGCAAAGGGATCCATAGAGAAATCCATGACCTGTATACCATCTAACACTTTGGGTTTTAGGTTATTGTGATCATCATTTGATAATGTAGGCATTGATTATGAATAACTATTATGAAGGCTAAGACCTGATAGTGATCCCTGGGAAAAAAATCAGTTGAGAAAATTTTTTTTTAGAAATTTATTTATTTGAGAGACATAGTGAGAGAGAGAGAGATAGAGAGAGAGAGAGAGAGAGAGAGAGTACATGTGCAAGCCGGGGGAGGACAGAAGGAGAGGAAGGAGAGGCACACTCCCTGGAGCTCTCTGGCCAGGCTCTATCCCACGACCCTGAGATCATGACCCTGAGATCATGAATTGAGCCGGAGTCAAGAGTCAGAGGCTCAAAGACTGAGCCACCCAGTGCCTCCCCCGCCCCTTATTTTTTAAGATTTACTGATCTGACAATGTTTGCACTACAGAATGTCCTATCAGTGTTCTGAGATAAGAAATGATCATAAACAAGTAAACTGAACAGTGGGACCTGCGTGTTGTTTGATATCCTTGGCGTTTTTAATCATCTGAATATATCCATGCTGGGAAGGAATGAAATGCTTTTCGATGAAAGATATAATTAAAAAGCAGAATTAAAAACTTTTAAAGAAGAGAATTTCTACAAATTACTATGACAAGTTCTGGGATGTAACAATTTTGGATCAACTAAATGATGATCTTCACGTTGAGTATCTATGCGAAATTGTCAACAAGCACTCTATAAATTTGGTAAAATATTTTGAAAATTATTTTCCAACAAAAGGAGATTTATGGACAGGAAATTATAGTTTTACAGATACATTTATAAATGAAAAATTGTAGTTACATTTAAATGATCTTTGAATGATTCAGAATTCATTTCTTTCATTGAAAGATTATTTAAATTTAGCCATAATTTTACAGGATGCTTTGCTTAAATTAGCTATTAATGTATTAAGAATGATTTTTGAAAATTTCTTTGTTTCCTTTTGAATCATCCTTTGATTCATTTTGGATTAAAGTTAAAAATAAATATCCTAGGTCTACAGAAACTGATTTAAATATTTTTCCTTTTCCCATTCCTGTCACTGTGCTTCTGAAAGACTGGTTTCTGTGCCAAAATTTGGATTACAATAAAACACAGACAATTTAGGTGTTTATTGCTTGTATCAATAGTTAGTATGTTGTCAGTCCAAACTGGAGAAGATTGGTCAGCAGACAAGAATTTCATCGGCCACATTAAAAACTTTACATATTGATATATCATTGTTTGTTAAAAACTCACCTATATGCATTGATATGCGAAATCAATGCCACAACAATTTCAATTATAATTTTTATTTAGTTGCTATTGAACGATCCTAGGAAGCCATGATTGAAGGTTCATACACTTCTCTATATTGATCACTTATAAGTATATTTTCAAGGAACAAAGTGTATAATTTTTAAAATTCTTTTTATTTATGTAATTCTTTTTATAGTATATAATTTTTATGTATACTATATTATATATAGTATAATATGTAGTATATTATATTATATATTTTTTATATTATACTTGGTTGGACTCTATTTAACAAAAAGTAAACACATTTTTGTTGAACCAAGTTATAAAACTATCAGGGCATAGTAGGTGTATGTCTTTTAAGTTCTTTTTTTTTTTTAAGATTTATTTATTTGTCAGAGAGAGAGAGAGAGAGCACAAGCAGGGGGAGGGGCAGACAGAAGGAGAAGCAGGCTCCCCCCTGAGCAGAGAGCCTCACTTGGGGCTCAATCCCAGGACCTTGGGATCAAAACCTGAGCCAAAAGCAGACACTTACCCAACTGAGCCATCAGACATCCCAAAGTTCTTCAGATCGTTCTAATAATTCATTTTATTGTATTTCACAAATGATCGATCTAGTATAGACTGAAAACAAAGAAGCAAAAAAAAAAGTAGATCATGGAAAATCTGTCTTTAGAGGTAGACAGTTTGAGGACACAAGGAAGGCCCTTCTGGTCACAGTGGGACCCATCTGGGTCACTGGCTAATGACACTGACTTGCTCTCACAGCCACGATGGGCTAGTGTCTATGGCCAAGTCTGACTCTGTCTGGACAGTCATCGCTGAGTGGTCCAGCCAAGAGGAAGGGAACAGGAGGAGAGGACCATCCCCCAGGATGTCTGGGTACCTGAAAGGTCTTAGTTCCCAGACCACCTGGGAGGACACGGGGAGCATCTGCACTCTCTGGGCTCCACACCTGCCTTTGTGGAGAGTTCTACCTCCTGTCTGCCCCACTTCGGCTTGGAGCTCATCAAGGGTGGAATTTGTTCCAGAAGAGGACGGCGATGAAACAGGGGACAAAATAAATGATTAAGTCCAACTAAGTAGGACAAAATAATTTATTATCAGGATTTGAGAATATTGGGTTAAATCTTTGCCTTTTTCCCCCCTAAATCTTCTAGAAATTTCTTTCTAGAAATTTCTCTAGAAATGAGCTGATTAAAGGAGGACTGTCATGAACTCTGTAGTATCTACTTCATCCTCCAAACGGCAATACTGGAGTCAGAGATGTAAGGAGAGCCCATGACAAATATCTTCTGAAGAAGAGACCAGAAAAAAAGCTGGTTTTTCTGCCTTTGTTCGTGTCATCAGGTTATTCGGCCAGTGGACGATGCTGTATTGTTGTTTTAATATCAACGACAGTGACAAGCAGGCTGAGTCCCACCAAATATGTAAAGTTAATTTAGTTGCAAACCGGAGAATGCAAATGGACCTAAATTATTCTTTGCTTCCGGTGAAGAATCTGCACTTTATTTTAATTTCTGCCTTCAAAAATGCTTTTAAGCTTGGTTGTGATTCATCTTAACGTGGCTTTTATATACTTCCAGGAAGGGCATTTTCATCTACCATTGGAAATGGTAAGTGATGGGGGAAATCATCCACGATAATGTGCTCCAGAAGGGAAATACACCGAGCTATTGTTCCAGCTTCTTAAATCATGTTTTATCTAGCCTGATAAGAAGGCTAATTTACCTTGGAAAGAGCAAATGTGCTTGCTGCAAAGTGGGTTTCCTTTCGCCAGGAAGATAAATGCCAGGCCAAGCCAGAGAGGTATAGCTGTCTTATATTTTAATATCTAAATAGGGAGAATGAAGCATTAAAAGACGACATTCCTCCAGAAAAAGGGGGCTGGATCATTTGCTCATCAAATATTCTTGAAAACCCATGCTATTGTCAGAGACTGATCTTGGAGTTGGGTCCTACAACTGGGAAGTAAGCAAAGATCCCTGCTCGTGGGTCACATTAAACCAAAATACTAATGTCTTTGACATAAATAGTTGAGGGGCCATTTAGATCTCGGAGTGCAGTAAACGCACCACCAACTAGAATAAGTGGCATATTCCTCGCTGAACTCTAAAGCTGCCTTGGAAATGCGACGATGTCATGAAAGCGATGTCATGAAATCACACAGCGGTGGCAGAGCTGGGTTTTCCTCCAAGTGCTGAGGTGATTCTGGAAAAGCTTATCACACATGGAAACAGTATTCTTTAAAAATTGTGGCTGTTCATTTGAACCTGTAGTTCTAGAAGTTTCCAGGGCTTCCGGAAACATGGGTCAGTTGGCAGCTGTAGGTCTCCTGGCCGATCTTCGGATGCGGTTCGCTATCTAGATCGGATATCAGCACTTCTAGGTTGGAGTGAGGACAGTCTGACCCTAGACAGCACGTTGAAGGAAGTCTTGTTTCTGATTCATATGTTTTAAGTTTCCCTTTGTCTTTTATTTGAGAATACAGATATTTCTTGTCTTTCATGACTTAATGAATCAATAGAACACACGAGGAGGTTTGCTTTCTTAATTAAGGCAAGTCTTACTAAAATTTGCATGTAAACATTTTCCTACATAAAAATGTCTTTCAATTCCTCTTTTTGGGGGGATATCGTTTAATCATTCGAGAGTACTTTAAATTTTAGCTTTATGAAATCAAGAAAAATACAGACATTTTAGTATTGAAAAGTAAAGTCCAAACAGATTCTTTAGACTCCCATGTTTCTTCTAAAGATTATAAGATTAAGAGAGTAGGGACCAAGGTTTTTATCTTAATTCTCTTATCTCTTACTTCTGAGATCTTACCTAAGACACCTAACATCCTGAGAAAATTAACTTTCTAAATCAGCATCCTATTGAAAGACTATCTAATAACTGTTGGTAGCTATCAGTTATGATAATAGAAAGTTTTAATAAAAGTCACCATAGTAAAATCAACATTTTCATATTATGATGACTTAATAATTAATCACTGAAACAAAATCTTTCATATTTATATAAGTTAATATGTGATTGAATCAATAGGTGATGCTTATTACAACCATAGTATGGAGAGAAAGTAGATAAAAGCATAAGAAAAAGTGTGCAGATGTCTTTTTTTGGTCTCGATATTGGAAGAGGAAGGGTATGGAAAGTAGTTAATGTTGTGCTTTAATGACTTGCTTACATGATGATGTACAAAGAGTTTTGTGTAGAAATTTCTTTGAAACAAACCACCTCCCCTACACAGCCCAGAATTGAACAGCACTACAACTGGAATGTGCTTATTTTCCTTTGATGTTGACCAGAAAAAATTTAGGGAGACTGCACATTATCGAGTTCATACCATCTAGGTCTTAGGTTGGTTTGCTTTTCACACCGAGAGATATTTTTCAAAATATTGCCACTTCTGCGTCCAGCATGGCTGAAGCTACCTCCGTTCTACCCTGTGTTTTGGCTCATCTGGTGACTAGAAACCACGGCTGTACAACAGATGTGTGTGCACGTGTGTGTGAATACAAACATCCATGCACGAATGCACTTTATGGATACAGCACGTCCTATCAATTAGACATTGGTGATTGGTGACTTTAACATTTTGTTCTGAGTTCTCAGGTTGTAGAAGAGTTTCCATGGCTTCATTTGAACATCAAACAAACCTCATTTGTTTGATAGATTGTAACGAATAAATTGCGATGGGGAAAGATAGGAGGAAAAGGAACCGATCATCACTGGACACCCCATTATGGTCCACACAATTTGCAAAGTCCCTTATAATCAGTTAGCAGAACTTTATATGGTCATGTTCAATATTATTCAAATATCATGGATGACAGAATCAAGCACGGTGCGGTTAAATAACTTACGTGAGGTAATCCATGAGTGACTCTTGTTCTGATGTTTAAAAAATATTTCTGGGAAAAACTCTAGCTTTTATCCTGTATCCTCACATGGCCTCAATATATCAGGAAGCATTAAAACGACATTATCTGTTTGTGGCTATCCTCCATGATTTAATTATTATATAACTCCTAATGTGCAGTGAAGCGGTAACTACACAACCATGGCATTATTTAGGAATGAGTCCATCTGCAAAAAACAAGGCAAACACTAAAGCAAAAGAAAACAAAACATCTGACTAACAAAGTCTAAACACAAAGAGTCCTCACCTCCTGCCGCCAGAAGTCACCGTGCTGGGAGTCTAGGTTACATATAGATGGAATCTAAAAAAGTTAAACTTGGAAAAGACAGGAAAAATGTTGGTTACCAGGACATGGAAGTACAAAGTTGTAACAAGTAGCAAATAAGCCATGGAGATCTAATGCCCAATATCATAAACACAGAGGATAATATTGTACTATAATTGTAGTATAATTATATAATTGTACTATAATTGTATAGACAATCATATTACAACATGTAAGTGTACCAAAGTAATACATTGCATACCTCAAACTTACACAAAGTTACCTGTCAAATTTGTTTCATAATAATAAGAAAAAAAAGAAGGCCAGTGATGACATAGATGTGCCAGGCATTTCTTATCTCCCTCCTCTGCTGAGATATGTGTATGGCTTTCTTCCTTCTGGACACCGAATGACTGCTGGGTGCCTCTGTTCTAGATACTTTAAGGAAGAAAGGAGTGGGGGAGCAGAATTCACGATCCTAGAATGTGCCACTTGAGCGTGTGGGTTATCTTGAGTTGAAGACAATCAAAGCCCAATAGACTTTAGGAAAGCTTTTGACTGCCCCTCAACTGCCTAACAGAATTTAGACAGGCAATCTGTCTAAAAAAGAGAGCTATTACCAGAGAGAACTTTTCCATCAGAAAGACTCTGAAATGTTCTCCTCTCCTTTGAAGCCCCAGATCTTACCCCCTTCTCCTTGGCTCAGGAGAGCACATCAGCCTCAATTGCCTGACTGTCTGAGAGCTTCTCTTGTCTTTGTAGGGCTCCTGTAGGTACAAAATTCAACTTGTTTGTCTCCTGGTAATCTGTCTTGAGCGGATTTCATTTTTGGGCCAACTGAAGAACCTAGAAGGGATGAAGGAGAAAGTATTCCTCCCCCACGAAGGGAAAGAAAAGTATCAACAGCGCATTCTGCCTTTGTCTGGATCACTGATCAGATCATAGGTCACATGGTCTCTTCTAGTGGCAAAAGCATCTTAATATGTGGATATATTTAATTGGCTATATTGATATTCTAAACCCAAATGGGCTTCAGTCTACAGGGAAAAAAAAAGAAGAAGGGAGCCTGGGTGGCTCAGTGGGTTAAAGCCTCTGCCTTCGGCTCAGGTCATGGTCTCAGGGTCCTGGGATTGTGCCCCACATCGGGCTCTCTGCTCAGCGGGGAGCCTGCTTCCCCCTTTCCCTCTGCCTGCCTCTCTGCCTGATCATGATCTCTCTCCTCTTTGTCAAATAAATAAATAAATAAATAAATAAATAAATAAATAAATAATCAATCTGAAAAAAAGAAGAAGAAGAAAGAATTTTGGCAGGAAGTGAATAATGTTTATGTCACTGAAAATTTCAACTCTAATTGATGACCTAAAGCATCTCCAGCCAAAGAAACTCTTACTTTCATGTCCCCCAAAATATCACAGATGTTTAGATGTTGATTTGAGAGAACTTAAACTCTTAACTACAAGGGAAGCTAATCACTTGCCCAAAATCACATGCAAGTGTTAATTTTAGCATACAAAGAGGAATGTTGACATAAAAATGCTGGGGTTTAGATTTTAGCTCCTGGTTCATTTATTTTAAGTACTTTTGATCTGATTAATTTTTGAACACTAGTATTTTAAGTGGTCATTCTATTTCTAACCATTCCATCTGCGAACATATTCTGGGGAACTCATAAATATAGACTGGTGTTACGTCATAAAGCACAAGACCTTGGGGTACTCACTCATGTGAGCAGTCAGCATGGCTTTCCCTGCTGGAAAGTCCGCATGCACTCACCCTCTCTTCCCCTGCTCCTGAGGCCCTAAGGAGGCTCCAATTGCCGGTCACTTGATAAATGATCAGTAACCACATTTCCACTGACAAACAAGATTATTGGAAAGATAATCTAGAAGTGCAGTCTAGAAAGACTAGGGTAAGAGATCCGTTATCTCCCTCAGTGGTTGAAAACTTCATTTTACCCACATTTACAGCAATTGGAGCTAATGTGCTGACATATTCAATCGTAGGATCTTTCAAATAAGATCTGGCAGTGGACAGTATCTGGCCAATTTGCAGGTACCAGAACTATCAGCTGGAATGGATGCACACTAATGAAATCTATTATCTGGACCTTTGATCCATAGCTGCCTCATTGAAAACCAAGTGAATTTGGCTTTTAATGGTAACACATTCTTTCTTCAAATGATTCTTACTTCTAGATATTGAAACAACAAGACCCTGCCTTGATGCTTTTGTCTTATCTTTTATTCACTACCATGCATGCAAATACTTTTAAGATCTTTATATGAATATTTAGAACACTGAGATTCTATTCGAATAGCTAATGATCCAGTAACTGGAAGGACGAGCACACAAGACCTCCTCTTCTTTTTTATTCTTTGTAGCCTTTGAGAGTCAAGTAGATGAATGCAGCCATTAGGTAAGATAATGTCTCTCCTCTCCAAGTTTGGGTATGCCTTTCATATCTACCCTTTGAAAGACTCTTGGACACGCATTCCTTGAATCGCTATTGCTTTCAAAGACTGATTTCTTCATGTCGTTATGCTCAGAATATTACCGAACGACACACTTAAACTTACACCTGGGACTGGGGACAGGATATTTCGACAACGTCCCAGATCATCTTGCATTGTATAGTTGTCCCGTCTTTGCTTGCATTGTGACATGTAAAATTCTTTTCTTAATTAGAGGTAAATTGGCCCCCTTTTGTGTCCAGTTTCACAATCTTTTCTTTTCTTTTTTTTTTTTTTTTAAGATTTTATTTGGAAGAGAGCAAGCTAGAAAGAGAAAGAGAGACCCACAAGCAGGAGGAGGGGCAGAGGGAGAAGCAGACTCCCTGGCGAGCAGAAAGCCCGATGTGGGGCTCGATCCCAGGACACCAGGATCACGGTGGCTCAACTGACTGAGCCACCTGGGCACCCCCACAATCTTTTCTTGAATTGGGTCCCAACCTATTAATAGTTGATGCAAGGATGATGCTTCATGTCAATACTCTTCCGGGTGTTTCCATTTCTCCCAAGAGAGAGAAGGATGAGGCAAATAGCTGGAAATCTGACCTCTGTCTTCCTTCTCCTTTGTCACCACACTGGGCTTTCACTTCTCTGCGGGGTTCTGTGGCTAAATGATGTAACTCCGCCTTCAGGATCTGCTTCCCTTTTTGGAACGTCCACGTTTCTTGTACCTTAACTGCCTCTTTTTTTTTGACATCATGACCCAACCCAACCCAGAGCAAATTATTCTTCGACACAAAGAAGTGGGGAGGTCTGCAGAGCCCCTGCCAGAGCCTCTTATGAGCCTGTAGGACTCTACCAGTCTATTGGCTGCATGGGACACTAGGGGGTTCCCTGGACACCACCTGGTCGTGATTCCGAAAATACCCTGCCCATCTGCCTTTTTCCTGCTCCTGCTCTGGCCCTCCACAATACCATTGCAGGCTTCTTTCTGGACAAAAAGTGTGTGTGTGTGTGTGTGTGTTTCCTGTATTCTGCTAATGCAGAACCCCATTTTGTAAGTTTGTCTCTTACACGCCAGCAGGCCTGGCTTCGTTTTTAGTAAGGACGGAGAGTGGCACCAAATCATGCTAGGATTGGGAGGCACCAAAGGTTGTAGAGAATTTTTGATTGAGAAGCAAAGGGTCTGATCCAGACACAAAAAAACCCGTTATCTCCACATGCAAACCCTCCTGGGCAGCGAAACGTGCCCTTCGCAGGATGGATTTCCAGATTTTATCATGTTCTCACAATTAAGGACAGTTACAACTGAGTGCACAGCATGTGACCACCGGCCAGATAAAAGTACATCATTACGTGCTCTAGGTAGATTGGGTACTCGTGTGCGTGAATAATTTATACATTTCTTGAGGGAGCTTCTTATGGGCAGACACTTCATACTGCATCTCTAATGCCTTGCTCTGTATTGAGACTGAGTGCATTCTGAATACAGGAGAAGTTTCAGCAGCGTGCTTCCAGGTAAGTACCACCCTGGCTTGCAGATGTGATGAAGCCCAGACAAGGGATGGCATTTCACTAGTTTTTACCTGTGAGAAGAGAGCCCATTAACACCTAGGGCGCTGGTGAGCTTGGAAACACTGATGAGTGTCTGCATTTCCCTTCAATAAGCTAATCAGCTAACTTTTATACAGAGTCAATAAGAAAATAGTTCAGGTATTTTCCCCTTCTGCAATGGGGTCTTTTGAGATCAGCTTTGGAAGCAGCATCTTCAAGCATCTTTATTGTGCTCAAAAATTCATTCAGATTTCAGCTATACTAGAAAAACCTAGAGGCAAAATTGATGATCCTTTCTTCTCGTTGTTTTGTTTTGTTTTGAGGGGGTGAATGGGGAAAATTGCAATTGATATGAATGCATTAGAAATTCTGGCTACCGAAGTCAAAACGAAGGGTTGTCTGTAGAAGGCTTTTCTGCCCGGGTCCCCCTGAACAGGAAAAGCCTCCATGGTCTTGACCACGTGACCGTTAACTGCAGCGGCCAGGAAATTCGCGGATCCCCGTCCTCACCTTTACCTTCTGCTCCCAGCCCCCCGGTTGGGGTCAGGGCGGGCTGTTGACAAAAGGAGACCAGAGATCTTTCCTTGCTTCCATTTGGATTTGCTTTAATGCTCTCTTTGTTTTTTTTTTTTTTTTTTAGTCTTTTTTTTTTTAATTTTATTTATTTTTTTCGTTTTAATTGAAAACCTAGGAGGTCAGAGTCGGCTCCCACTGTGGTGGACCAGGAAAACCTCGCAAGCTGTGGCCCGCACCAGAGCTCCTGCTGCAACGTAGCTCCTGCAAACACGGGATCTCCTGCACACGTGGGAGCTTCTGCACACGTGGGAGCTTCTCCCTTCGCGAGGAGCACCGGGCGCCACGCAGAGAGCCGCGTGAGACCTTGTGCGCCGGGTACCCATGCGCATGCGCATCAGAGCAGCGCCCCCCTCACCAGGGGTGGGGGGCGGGGCTTGGCAGCCTGCGGGCCTCCACACCCATCGACTGTTTGCAGCTCCCTAAGGTAAAATGCAGGAATGCCATAAAAATGGAAAGAACAAACTTGAGAGTTTTCCTTTGCTTTGCATCATGCCCAATTTAAGAAAATAATATCTAGAAGACAAGATCAAGCAGAGAGAAAAAAGCAGTTATCCCTGTTGGGCCTCTCCAAGGATGGATGATGGTCCTGCCGGGGTACAGGCGGGGCATGGGGCAGCCCAGCAGGGTGCAGGCAGAAGCCAAGAGTGAGGTAGGGGACACCCTGTCATGCTTGCGCTCCGTACCTGGGAGCCCGGGGAAGCTGCCTGCTGGGGAGATCACAGGACTTGGCAGCTCCTGGTCTCTGAAGGCGGGGTGGTCTGCATGCTGAGAGCTGCTGGACCAGCGCCGTGGGAAGTGCATCAGACTTCAACAGACACAGTTGGAGACCCCGAGACTTCCACCTGGGCTGGGGGGGCTGGGGGCGGGGTCGGGATGGCTAGAACTAGCCAGGACTTTTCTTTGTCGTGTCCATTAGAATCACGACGATGCTTCCTCCTTTACCCACTTTGGCAGGTGAATCTTGTGGATAAAATTGCCCCATGTCTGTGTTAAGATTTCTATTTTCCCAGGTTCCTGTTTGCTTTTATTTTTTTCCCCCCTTTGGATTCTACTTCAAATGAACTCTGCAGGAAAAAAAAAATACTAAGCTATTATCTGAATGTGTTATAGATCCAATTGAATTTCTATTGAGGCAGACGGAGTTAAGCCAGAGGTAATTAACTTCAGCATAATCATGGTGTTGTAAGAAAAGAGAAATTTGTTGAGCAGTGGAAAATTGATTTTAAGGGACTACACCTGGCAGTGAGTTCCTGATCCCTGCTTTCCTCGGAAAAGACTGGGTAATTTAACATCTTTGTTCCAAGCCGTTGCTTCTGGGGGTGGGGGGGTGTTTCATTCATTGGTTTTTCAATATGGGTCTCCCTTTTTGGACCCATGGGACATGCAAGGTAGTGGTCAGGATGGGGTGGAGTAAGGGCGAGGCTTGGTTTGAGGTATAGGGCTTATGGCGGCAGAGAGGTCCGGTGTGCACCAGAGCCGGTAAGCTCTTGACCTATCGTTTCCTATTCTCCCTCTTTAGCTGCTCATAAGGGGTAGATGGGGGTCTTCCGCTGGTTTCCTGTTCTACTCTCACTTCCTATTGACATACAAGACTGTGAGAAGTTCCATGGGGGCCTCTAAATATCAAACTTGGAGAAAGAATTACCACTGTGGGGACCCTGTTTCGCTAGTCATACCTGGAGTCCCAATGGATGGTCAGTTACAACACTTTTGCACATAGGGAGCTCAAGTCCACTAGATTTGAACTGGTAATTATGACTCATTTCTTCCCCAACATTAGAGTTGAATATAGATCCCAGAGTAAGACAATCATCACCGCTGATTGATTCATTTATCTAATAAGCGACTGTTGGCTCGTTCAGTGCCCTTGGCATTATGCAGGGTGATGGGGACAAAAAGGTGGGGGACAATTAAGCATTTTTCCTGGATGCTTGATCCTGAACCAAAACCCCCAATCAGATGGATGATATCCTCAATCCAGTAAAGATAACTTCATTACATCATAGCAATACATAATTAGGTACTTCATTCTGTATTCCAGTCATTGGGACCTTGATAATTTAATGCTCTGTATTTGAGCAGGTGATGCGTTGCATGATTACCCAATGCTCTGTCTTAGTTGGGCAATCTTAGAGGAATTAATTCCTCCCCTTAGAGGAATATTTGATGATTGACTTTAATAGAATGCAATGGTCCTAATGTGCCGAATATCTCTGGCTTCTCCATTTTCATCTGCTGTCCCCATTGTTCTACGCCCTGAGAGGCTGACCTGAAGGTTATCATTGTTTGTCTCAGCCACTGAAAGACCCACCATGGAATCAGAGGGAAGAGAAGAGCAAATCAGGTTCTTTTTCTTCCAACTCCCTCCTTGTCCGTTGGCTTTGGGTCCTGGCAGTGTTCCTTTCTTCTTTCCTTTGGATGGCTCTATGAAATTCAAATGAATCTTGACTTTTAACTTCCATAAAGGTAGAAAACAATTCTAGGTGGAACCCAAAAGTGGAACACAAAGTCTTTATAAAATAAAATAGAACAATATCTTCATGAACTTTGGGAAGGCAAAGATTTCTTATAATCTTTGCAAATCTATACAAAAAGTATAGCCCACGCAGAAGGAGAATGAAGACTATGACGACATTAAAAGTAGAATCCCGCTGGGGTGCCTCGGTGGCTCAGTTGGTTTGGCTCAGGTCATGATCTTAGTGTCCTGGGATCGAGCCCTGGGTTAGGCTTAGCAGGGAATCTGAGTCTCTCTCTCCCTCTGCCCCTCCCCTCGCTTGTTCCCACTCTTTCTCCCTCAAATAAATAAATAAAATCTTAATTTTTTTTTTTTAAATTAGAATCCTTCTTTAACAGTAGACATAAACAAAGGAGAGAAAAACCTAGCCAAGTCTGGTGAGAGATACTCATAACACAAATAGCAGAAGACTGCAATCCAGAATACTTAAATAATCAGTTAACAGTAACAACGAACAAAAGGTACAGTGAAAAATGGGCAGGAGAGGTGTCATTTTCTAAAGCAGGATGTTTACATAGCCACTGAAAATTATTTTTAAAACTTTTTTCTTTTTTAAAGATTTTATTTATTTATTTGACAGAGAGATCACAAGGAGGCAGAGAGGCAGGCAGAGAGAGAGAGGGAAGCAGGCTCCCCGCTGAGCAGAGAGCCCGATGCGGGGCTCGATCCCAGGACCCTGAGATCATGACCTGAGCTGAAGGCAGTCGCTTGACCAACTGAGCCACCCAGGTGCCTCTATTTTAAAAACTTTTGCTTCACCTCTTTAGTTATAAAGCAAATTAAAATTAAGATCACAATAGGATAACACTGTATACTCAGCCAGATGGCTAAGAAAAAAAAAATGCTAAATGTTTGGCAAGTAGGTAGCTCAATGAGAATCCAGAATACAGAAAACTAATGATAGAACTGTAACTCGTGTGATAACTTTGGATAACAGTCAGTCATTATTTTTTGTTTTATTTTATGCATTTATTTGGGAGGGAGAGAGAGAGGAGGAGCGGGGCGGGGGGAGGGACAAGCGGAGCATGGATCCCAACTCAGGACTTGATCTCAGGACCCAGAGAAGATGACCTGAGCCTAAACCAAAAGCCAGAAGCTTAACCAACTGAGCCACCCAAGCATTCCCATATCAGCCATTATTTACTAACTATGAACTTACGTATATTCTGTGACCCAGTAATTTCAATCCTGAGGACTTTCTTTTCTTTCTTTTTTTTTTTTTAATTTTTATTTATTTGACAGAGAGAGAGAGAGAGATCAGAAGTAGGCAGAGAGGCAGGCAGAGAGAGAGGGGGAAGCAAGCTCCTTGCCGAGCAGAGAGCCCGATGTGGGGCTCGATCCCAGGACCCTGAGATCATGACGTGAGCTGAAGGCAGAGGTTTTAACCCATTGAGCCACCCAGGCGCCCCAATCCTGAGGAATTTCAAAGCAGAAGTACATACACGTGTGCACCAAGAGAAATCAATACGAATGTTCATGGGAGCATTAGTCTTATTGACCCCCCAAACTTGGAAACAACCCAGTGCACATCAGCAGTAGATGGGTCATGCAGATCGTGGTGTGTTCATCAACAAACTATTTCACAGCAATGAAAATCAAGGAGCTGAGAACCGTGCAACATAGAGGAATCT
>CM053614.1:86839251-86859265 GCA_028646535.1 Procyon lotor | reverse complement strand
TTTTTTTTTTTCCCTCCAATAATCTATTCCCAAGTTCTGATCAGGCTGTTTTGAAATGAAGGTCTAGATGAATTTAACAAATAATTTTGGAATGTGGTTTCATACTGTTCATTGCAGAGTACTTTTGACAAGTGGCATTATATAGCTTCAAAAATCTTCATAAGTACTTCCTATTTCCAGGGAGTTGTTGAAGAAAAAAAATTCAGTAAGCATATTTCAAGTAATATATTCTCTCCTTTGCTCCTGCCAAGCCTCCTATAAATAGAAAACTCAGAATATTTCTGCCAATTTCCTGTATCCGTGCTTTCCACTAGCAAAATTCTCTTGCAGGAGTAGATTAAACTATTTTTCTTGATGTTGGCATTTGAGGTTGAGTCAGCATAATTACTCTGAATTTTCCCCCAAATAACCCTTCCTTTAGAAAACGAATTCAAAGCATGCAATCTGTGCTAGTCTGTGTGGACTCTATCCATGGACATGCTGATCTTGCTCTGAGCCCCAAGTTGGGGGACTCCTGGCACCGGCCGACCTCTTCTGGAGTCTGTCCCCCATGGTCAGCAAATGTCTCAGAAATGCGACGGCCTCATTCACAAGAAAGACACTACAATATTGGGCAACTCAATATTCTCTATGGAAATTCCAGGGCCACTAACGGAATTTCCCCTAAATTTCCCCATTCTCTGCTCTGGTATCTACAAAGCAGGTACTAACCCATGGACTTCTTTTGTCTGCCGTACTATTCCCCCCATTCAACCTGATATGTGAATAAAAACAAGACCATTTCAGGGACACTTTTCTGAAGAGCAGAGCTGGTTCAAAGAAGTACTAACCTAGGATTTCATATTTTCTATTAAAACTTTTATATTCTGCCTTCTCAGTCACGCTTTTGTAATAGCCCTTAGAGATTAAAGAAAGAAAACAGTGATGTAAGCTGGAAATAACCCTACCATGTATTGAATGTAATCTTCACAAAACACAACTAACCAGGCACTGTTTTCTCCTCTTAACTAATGTACAAATTAAGACTGAAGGAGACAAGCCGTATTTAACAGAAATTCCTTAACGATTTGCATAAGTTAGACACAAATGTATGTTGTCTGATGAAAACTCAGACTCTTCCCCACGCATTTTGTTTTTTTATTTTTTTAAGATTTTACTTATTTATCTGAGAGAGAGAGAAATCACACTTAAGGGGAAGGGCACAGGGAGAGGAAGAAGCAGTCTCCGCTGAGCAGGGAGCCCGACTATGCAGGGCTCGATCCCAGGACCCTGAGATCATGACCTGAGCTGAAGGCAGACACTTAACAGACTGAGCCACCCAGGGGCCCTTACGCATTTTCTTTAGAAGGGGTAGTAGATGACTAGGTTAGTATTACATGGGGACAGAAGAAGGTGATATTACCAAGGGCTGGAGGGTAACCAAAACTGGATTTAGATAAGATTTTAGTAAAATTATTTCTTCTTCCTTTTTTCAAAATAATAGGAATTCCCAACATAGAGCTATAATCCTCTCAGTGAAGCAGCTGCAATACCTTCAGACTATGGGAAAGACAAAAAGAAATAAAAAAAGATCTGGCAACAAAAATAGCAAAAAAATCCGAAGTAATTGTTATGTGCATTTATTGAGACTAAAAACCAAACCAATAAAAGGCATAGCAAAAAAAAAAAAAAGAGAGAGAGAGAGAGAGAGAGATAGGATGTACAAAAACCCATTGTACGTTATAATAAAAAATGTGAATGTCAATGTATTGACTCTACACAGAAAAATTCTTTCTACCAACGGAATATCGATGCGGAGCTGGAAGTCCAACCTGATTCCTCACTAAAAAGCAAGGATTTGAAACAAAGGACATTCGTGAGTTTGTGGGGCTTCAGTTGCACTTTATGATAATAAATAATAAATAAATGCCATTTACTTTGTCTGAGGCAACCTCTTCTTTTTTGAAATCACGTCTTCTGGGGCGCCTGGGGGGCTCAGTCTTTATGCCTCTGCCTTGGGCTCAGGTCAGGTTCCCAGGATCCTGGGATCGAGCCCCGCACTGGGCTTTCCGCTCAGTGGGAAGCCTGCTTCTCCCTCTCCCGCTCCCCCTACTTGTGTTCCCCCCCCCCCCCGCCGGCCTCTCTGTCTACTTGTGGTTTCTCTCCTCTCTGTCAAATAAATAAATAAAATCTTTAAAAAAAAAAAAAAGCACTTCTTCTGATGACACAATGATGTCTTGTCCCCTGCAACAGAAGCCTGGAGGGATGGGCATTTGGGTGGGGGGCTGCTTAGGCGATCACATTAAGGCCTCCAGAAAATCATTCCCTTCTCCCATGGACTTTGTTTTGTCTTTCCTTCCCTCCATAAGAGACTCCCAGAGTCTGGGGGAGTGAGTTAAGAACTCCATTGGGCCATAGCACCCACAGTGGAGCCCTTAGGTGGTTACACAAGGTCGGTCCACATATGGCGTAGCCTCCTTCCAGCCCTGTGCTGTCCTCTGTCTGCCCTTCAAGATCCACACTCCACTCTGTGTGCTGGAGGCCGGGGCCATGCCTGTTTCAGCCATCCTTCTGGAACCCTGGGCTCCAGCGGGCACCGGCAAGAGACAGGAGCCGGAGGAGAGCGTTGGGGTATTCCCTCCACCAGCAGCCTCCCCTCTGAGAGAGACTCCCCATGAAAGGCCACCCTCTGAGAGATACCTCGTACTTACAGCTACCCTCTTGCCCTGTTCTACCCCTTTCCCTTGTCACTTCAGCCCTGAGGGGTATAAAGGTTTCTTCTGTGACTTTTCTCGGTCACTCGGACATCTCCTACTGGTTTCCTCTGACCCCCTTCCTCACCTGGAAAATACTCCCTTCATTAAAGCCCTTTCCAGTTATGTCCGTTAGTGGGCTTTGCTCTTCTGGCACGACCCTACACTTGTTGTAATGACTTTAATTCCCCATTCTTTATTAGCTCACGGATTGATTTGCCACACATTTATCAACCAAGGGCTCTCAATGAGACTATATCCTTAAAACAGTAATAAGGAAGAGTAACCTATCACTATTGTAGCTAACAGTTATTGAACATGTCCCAGGTGCCAGACATAATGCGAGCTAGCTCTCTATTTTTGACCTTGACCCTGCCAGGATGGCCGAGGCTGAGCCCTGGGAGCCGGGCAGGGCCCAGGAGCCCTGCCCTCGTTCTGTACCCTCCTTCTGCCCTGCCATATCCCACCCTCCCTTCCTGGGGCCTCACCCCTGTGCAGGTGCTTGGCCTGAGCCTACGCCACTGGGGGCTCCTGCCTCCCTGGGGGCTGAGTCTTGCTCTCCAGCCCTGATTCGGGGGCACTGCCTGTGGAGGACAGACCATGCCCAGCCGCTGCCCGATGTGTGTGAAGGGCTACCTTAGCTGCCTATCTTCAGTGGGACTGCAAGCCATTCCCAACGGCAGACCTCAACCTTTGTGATGAATGGCGAGTCTTTTCCTGCATTTGATCATGGACTCAATAAATAGCACTGGACAAGGCAAAAAAAAAAAAAAAATGCACATTATATGTGTAAGCAAATTATAACCCAGAGCATCATGTCAATAACCCCGTGTGGTATGTATGTTACTCAGGCTAGGCTAGGGTATGTCACATTAAAAACGGAAGTCTCAAATCTCAGACTCTTGAGTATAACAAAGATCTATTTTATTTTATTATTTTATTTTATCTTATTTTAAAGATTTTATTTATTTATATGAGAGAGTGAGCGAGCCAGAGAGATAACATGAGCAGGGGGAGAGGGAAAGGGAGAGGGAGACAGAGCCTCCCCACTGAGCAGGGAGCCCAATGTGGGGCTCGATCCCAGGACCCTGGGATTATAACCTGAGCCAAAGGCAGATGCTTAACTGACTGAGCCACCCAGGCGCCCCCAAAGATTTATTTTAGTAACATCATAATTCTCTTTTTAAAAAAGTTCTCAATACAGAGGTGCACGTCATTTGTGCACACGTGTGCACGCACATACAAACACACACACACACACACACACACACACACACACACACACACACACACTTTAACACCGTAGTCATGATCTGTACTCAGTCAGATTCTGAGTGTCTTGATCAGTTCAGGCTGATGTGAGAAAGCATCGTGGACTGAATGGCTTATAAACAACAGACATTTCTCTCGGCTCCTCCGGAGAATGGGAAGTCTGAGATCAAGGCTCCAGCAGGTGCAGCGTCTGGAGATAAACTGCTTCTTGGTTCATCTTCTCATGGGGCAGAAAGGGGAAGAAAGCTCCCTGGAGTCTCTTAGAAGGACACTAATCCCATCATGAGGGCTCTGCCCTGAAACCCTAAGCACTTCACAAAGACCTCACCTACTAATACTACTACATTGCAGATTAGGATCTCAACATGGGAATTTGGGGGTAGGGTGGGAACACAATGCTTATTAGTCTATTAGCATATGCTTATTAGACTATTAGCATAGTCTTTTGTAAAGAAACTATAGATATATATATATTTAAATCAAGGTTTTATATATATATGTAATATATAATAAATGTAATATATAATATGAATAATATATAATAAATGTAATATATGTAATATATGATAAATGTAATATATAATAAACGTTATATACATAATATATATATATACACACGTTCTGAGAGAATAGACTCCTATTTGTGATTTATGACTAATGCTCTAAGCCTGCATTGTATTGAACCTGTGTTGAAATATGTCTATTAAAATCTCTGAGATAATTACTGCTCACCTTAAGGCAATCCTTCAAAATAAAAGTGTAGCCAAACCTCGAGGTAGCATAGACATTAGTTTAATAATATTCTTTCCCCACCACATTAGGTTGATTTAAGGTAGGAAATAAAATATTGCTTCAGGCCAATACCTAAAGTCATTTTTGTGAATGACCAACCTTCGGTGGTCATAAGACACAGGACATTGAACAAGGAATAAAAATCTGGAGATGGACACTCTTAATAAAAGTTTTTAAAGGGAACCTTGGCTCAAGGAGGCTAAAATAAAGCCTTGGGATCAGAATTTAGCATGTTCACATGAAAACCCAAAAGAAAAAAGGGGGATAGAAAAGGCATATCTGAAACTTCTAGATCTAATGAATATGATTATTTCCAGATTTGAAATAAAGAAAGATGATGGTAATTCTGAGAAAAAACATCTGATCTCTAATATTTCTGGAAGCCATTCAAAGAGCTACAGGAGTCTTATATTTGCTCTATAAATTGCCACTAATTTACGAGTCTTAGACTTCAGATGAGGAGATTTTACAAAGCAACCCATGCTACAGAATTTTGAGACGTGGTATCAAATCCCACGTTTGGAAAAACGGGTGAGTGGGTGGGAACCTGTCAAGGAAATTCTATTTGAAAAATAATGACATCCATTATTATTAGAGAGAGAGGGTCACTCCCTCTCTCTCACTCTCAAAATAAATAAATAAGATTTTTTTTAAAAAATGGGGGCGCCTGGGTGGCTCAGTCGGTGAAGCCTCTGCCTTCGTCTTAGGTCATGATCTTAGGGTCCTGGGATCGAGCCCCACATCGGGCTCCCTGCTCATTGAGGAGCCTGCTTCTCCCTCTACCCCTCCCCCCAACTGTGCTCGCTCTCTTTCTCTCTCTCTCAAAAATAAATAAATAAAAATACTTAAAAAAAAAAGAAGGAAATGGCTCGTTCAACCTAGGTTTTATTTTCAGGTTAAACAAGGGGTTAGGAACAGTGACTTTATGTAGAGACACTCAGTAAGAATTATTTTTTGTTGCTGTCACCAGTCCCCAAACCATCGTCATCTTGTCAGCAAAGACATTTCTGGGGTAACAGGAAATAAAGCATCCCTGGCGACTTACTTTCTCCCTGGAGCGGGTGCTGAGTGGGTTTCTGTAAATCACGGTCTCTAGAAAGTTCCCTCATTTGGTTGAGTTCCAAAAGTGTACGCTGTCAACGACCAGTGGAAACTTTTGCTCAAGACTTCAGAAAGATCATAAATGAAACGCCCATGATCTCGCCTAGTAATTCCCATTCATCCTCGGGATGCAGATTAGATGTCATCTGTAGGCAGCCCTCTCCCACTTAAGAGCGGCTTCCTGTGCCTACCCACCGCTTGCGGTCACTATTTCTAATCCAGTGCCTGACAGTGTGTATATAAAATGTTTCCACATATTGTTCCCTCCACTCTATGTTCCTTACACACAGGACGTGTAAGGGGCAGGTGTGTTTGCCTTTCCATTCCCAGCACCTAAGCCAGAATGGAAAACACCAAATACTCATTGCGGAAATGTATTCGGGGCTTAGCTATTAACAACTAAGTGAAGATCATCCCAATACGTCCTAGTAGGAGACATAATTCTATTTCCTGGAACACTACAGTCGTATTTATTTTTCACCTAAAAATACTTTATAACCTTAAGAATATCAAGCAGATCCTGTTCTCACTGCCACTCCCGGACCTTGAATCACCTGTCATGTCCTATTGATTACACGTCTGAAATATTTCACATTTATTCCCTCCTCTCCATTTTCTCAGCACTGACTTGGTTTAAGAACTTCTATGCCGCCCTTCTTACTTTCCTAAAAGCCTCCCAATTAGTCTTCTTTAAGCACAGATTTTTCCCTTTTCGATTCTCCAGCCAGGGTAATTTTTCAAAGTAATGAAGTAATTCTATCACTCTCAGAATCAAAGTCATCCCACGGAGCCTCAATGACTTTGAGGTGAAGTCCAAAGTCCTTAGAGCTTCAATAACTTTCTGACTGAAACAAGAACGATTCTCTTCGATCCCTGACACCCTGGTCCTTGGGCACATGGTAGGCGAGGCTGTTGAGGTGTATTTCTCATCAGTTACTCAACAGCCACATGGAGTGGGGACCGATGCTGTCCCCTGAGTGCCTCTCTGCACGAGACGTTTCATTGAAGAAATCCACCAATTTTCCTAGATGGCATAACGCTTTCGATTTGTTTCCTGAGTGGCTATGGAATTTGAAAACACCTTCTTAAAGGAATAATTGATTTCACCGAAGGATCTCTCAACTCGTTTTGCGTACAGATCAAGGACTTTTTGATATTTTCCATGTATTATGTCTTTAAATACGACATATCTTTTTTGCTTCCGTAACTATATATAAAAATATCCGAGGGAGAGAGAGAGAGAGAGAGAGAAATCTATGTTCATTTTGTCTCATATATTTATATTTTTGTAATTTTCTTTTATGTCCTGGAGCACTTACTTTAACACAGGCTAGAATTTCTTCAATGTCTAGTCTGGCCAGCAGTGCCGCCATGACTTGAATTTGTTCGGTGATAATGTTTTCCCCTGTCAAGACATACTCTTAAGTTGTTTCTTACCCTTTAACAATTCCTTCAGCTCTCAGTGCTCTGTCTTTAGTTAGTTTTATCTATTTGCTTTTATCGAAGTATAATATACAGTACTATGTCAGGTTGAGATGCACAAGATAGCGATTCAACACTTGCATACATTGCAAAATAATCTTTCTCAGCCCTACGAGGTAGACCAGACTCCCAGCCAGGAGGCCTGTAACTGGCTGGCCTTTTGGTTATTTTCAGCCAAATCCCTCACTAAAGCTTTCACTGGTAACATGACACTTATTCTCCACGTATCTGACATCATCAGTTTGGAAGTTGACCCACGGCCCCCAGCAGCCTCCTTCTTTGCAATTGCTCTATCTTTGCATAGAGCTGGTCTATGGTTTTCCATCTTTAATAAAGTACTTTAATGTTGGCCAGTATCACAGTTGAGATGGGGCGCATTAGAGATCATGTGGTTCTCAGATCAAGAATTTTGGCCCCCTTTGAGGGCAGAATATCAATGATCAGAATGACGAAAGTGCTCGTCCCTTTGGAGACTGAGAATGAGTGGCCATGGGGGGGAAGCCAGGCAATTGGCAGAACCAAATATCATTCCAAATGCGCTCTTTTCTCAAATCCCTTGGTAGTTCCACCTATTTCTCTTTTAAATAATCCATCTAGAATCAATTCTCCAAAAGCCTAGTCTCATCCGAAGATCTAGCTGCCCAGTGACTAATCCTAAAATCTAACACTACAACCCTTGGTGAAAAATGCCTCTTTTATATTTTATGAATG
Source organism: Procyon lotor (assembly GCA_028646535.1). Lineage (NCBI taxonomy): Eukaryota > Metazoa > Chordata > Mammalia > Carnivora > Procyonidae > Procyon > Procyon lotor. The sequence continues at coordinate 86,851,175 of CM053614.1, read as the reverse complement.
TGGTTTTAATGTTCTATCTACTATTTAACCTTTTAAAGTATTTTTAGTCAGTCGATTTAAAAATCTTTATTTCGTAATGTCAGATTCTTGCTTCCCATTTGTCTGGCAATGATGTTTTAAGATACCAATTTGTGTTTATGATCTAGTTTTTTTTTCAAATTATAAAGAGTAAAAATAAAGAAGTGACATTTATAAAAATATGGCTCAGCCCTCTCACTTATTAATTTTTCCTGTCAAAGAATCAGTGTCTCACTAAATAAAATCCACTGGTAATTTAACTAATAAATACAGAAATTAGGAAAAGTTACAGATTAAAAAAAAAAAAAGCAAGAAAGAAGCTTGTACATCCAGAGAAGACATATATTATAAATGCAGTTAAAAATCATTCCATGTATTATTTTCCATTTCTAAGTATTTTATGTGAGCTAAATATAGAAAAAATATTATTTTGTACCCAACAAGAGAATAGTGAAATAATTTCATGTCATCCAAATGATGGGTAATTAGGAATGGATTAAATCATTTTTAATGGCTAATAATACCGTGAACCTTGTGTTTAGACTTCTTATTACCGCTGATATGCCATGGCTCCTAACAGACTCCTACCCACAGCATGCGAACATTATCCTAATTTGCCCTCGGAGAGAATGAGCGTGATCCGGCTGCGTGGTGAGCTGTGTAGTCATCAGAAAATGGCAAGGAAGTCATAATACGCACGAAAGTGAAATAGGGCTTTGAGAAATAGAAGGAAAGACATATGAAAATTAAATCAAAAGAGCCAATATGATTAATAGAAGTTAAAGCCATTGTGAAGCAGAGCAAGGAAGACGGATCTGGCTGCAGAAAAAGACAAAGTTCCGGATCTAAGGGAAGATACAGTAATTTAGACCTTGGGGAGGGGGCGCAGGGATGGCCAAGGAGGCGACGGAATAGCAGTTGGGGAACCGAGCAGGAGCCCGCGCATGCGCACGCACCATCCCCATCCCCCTCCATCCCCCCGCCACCAGGAGACCAGGGACTTGGCTGGGATGCTTTTCTTCCCACCTCCCAGCGCACGCCACCTTCCTGCTAAATTCTTCTTCTTCGTCTCCAAATACTCCATTCTCCAGTCCTGAGGCCACTGGACCTCTTTTTGATCTTTATTTATAATTATTCCTTGGACAGTTCCCTCATGTTGTTCTATTTCCATGCTAGTGCCTTCCTCTCTTGTAACTCCAATCCTGCTGTTCTCTCGCATCTCCCGACCTCTGTCTCCAGCCTCCACCTCTGTCTTCACTTGTTTGTCTAGTAAGGATGTAAAACGTATCCAAATAAACTCCCGATTGGCACCTCCAAGCTCCTTTCTCACCTCTCTATTTTCCTTTCACAATAAATGGACACATTTGTTCATCCACGTGCACAAGCCACAATCCCTAGGATCTGTCCTCAATTTTCACCTTATGCAATTGGAAAGCAGTAGCTAAACTGAATGAATTAAATCAATATACGTGAGCATGTACAGTGATTACATAAATAATTTGAATTTTAAAAAGATGGAGGATTTCTACAATGCTACAATGCCCATAGTCTTTAAAACGCACCGTTAATATTATATAGTATTTTAAGAGCATGGATACGCAGTTTAAAAAAGAACAATTTTGACTTTGTGATTTTCCACCACGGAGAGAGAAAATTGAGGTTGGGTTTGAATGAAACTTTAAATATATCTGTGGTTTAGCTTCTTAAAGATAATCTAACTCAAACATGGCAAAATGTGACTACGTATTCAGTTGGTGTGTTTGTAACGTTACCTTCTGTTCTTTTATTTCGCTCTTAGTAATATATTGCAAGATGTAAATAAAGTCCGAGGAGCAAAGAGAAAGCATTGCCACAGGTGTCCCATTCGCCAGGTCCTGTGAGGTCTTCCAAGGAATGAACTTTGCAGAACTAAAAGGTTTTATGAGGGCAGGCGAATAAACCCAGAATGGGATTGCTGGTTTATATAATGATCGGCAGTGTTATAAATATTTCATTGAACAGCACTCAGGGAGGAATAGCTCTGAATGCACAATAAAAATCAAACCAGAAATACTACAGAGGAAAATGTGCACTAGATAAGCCTAGGTCTGCCATTTTCCAGTCACGTATCAAGGTAGCCGTGGCACAGGGCAACTTGCCGAAGAGGCAAACGTGGTGGCTCTCAGGTTAGGCAAAAGTGCATTTTTGTCTTTAGTTTGCCTATGGGTAAGTCATCTTATTGTTTCACCCTCCTGGCTTATATTTAGTGGGCACTTTTAAAAGATGTTATTTATGTATGTATTTTAAAGGGACAGAGAGCGAAAGAGCATGAGCAGGGGAGTGGACTGAGGGAGAGAGAGAGAGAGAACCTCAAGCATACTCTGCGCTGACCGTGGAGACCAAGGCGGGACTCAATGCCAACCCTGAGATCATGACCCCAGCTCAAATCAAGAGTCCCATGCTTAACCAAAGGAGCCACCTAGGCGCCCCTAGTGGGCACTTTGAAATTCTTTATAAGCATAAGTTATACCTAGATAATAGTAGGTGTTCAAAAAAGAAAAAAAAGCTGGGATTTTTTTATTTTTGATAATTTTCTTTTTAATTGCCATCCTCTCCTCTTTCACTTACTGCAGGACATCGGGACACTCACTTTGAGGAATCTGGAACTGTGACAGCGACAGCAAACGGAAGCCTTGTCTGTGCATTAACTGTAACTTGTTTGGAGATAATTGATAGCAGGACATCTATCCGGCATTATCATCATGAAATTTGTGTTCTTTCTCTCAGAACTTCCTCGCAACACGTAACCTTTCCTGGCAGAAATGTATCTGGCTGAGGGAGCATTGCAGAAAGGGTGTTTAGCTGTTTTTCTCATTTTGGGTGTCACAGTCGTGATGCATTTAGGAAGGTGTTCATCACAAGTCCTGCAGGCATTAGGAAGAGGATATGATAAGTTACATGGTACGAATATACCGGTGCAACAGATTTAAATTAATACACAGATTATTACAGATCTGATTAAGAAGTACACATATGCGGTAATCGCCAAGGCTGTTTGTCAAGGATCTACTGTAAACTTTTTGATTAGTATATTAATCAAGGCGATTAGCATCAGCTGATATAAAAATAAGAGGCCTCACTGGCTTAATAGAGCAAAGTTTCTATATCATTTGTGTTTCGCTGATGGGCTTTGGTAACTCCGATGGGTGACTGTCAGATCTGGTCCCTTCTACTCTGTGCTGCCGCCATGTTGAAAAGGACGTGTGGGGATGGAAAAGATGGAAGGGTGGGGCTCAGAGATTTCCAGAACGGGAAGGGTGGAAGCTGCGTTCTACCTAGAGCTTCACATGGGCTCCATGCACTTATGGCTTCCAGCTGGGGTCAACTGGGCTCTGACAGGCTATCAGAAGTCAGGAGGAGGGAGGGGTTCGGCTACCTACTCATTTATTCCTCTCCACCCACCTCCAAGCAAGGATGACTTGCTCGTGGCAGCTCGAGTCACATGGTTTGCACAGTTGTAAGTGTCCCTGTGCCCTTCCTCCCTCAGGGCTGAATGACAGTGGCTCTCTACTCATCCATTCCCTATCCCATCACCTGTTGGTGTCCTAGCCTTGCCCATATCTCTGTAAGTAGCCTCTTCTTTAGATTCTCTTCAACAACGTATGAGAAGCTTCAACACGGTGCTGGCTACAGTAAACTACTCACTTCCGCTCACCTGCCATCATCCAGAACATATTGAGTTGGTCCAGTCTTAGAGGCTGGACGTGTCACTCCTGGTACCCCAAGGAAGAGGACACCAGGTTCCTGAGCAGCTCACCCGTCTTCGTTCCAACCTGCCATAGCAAAGGGTCCCACTGGGGGCCATTGGTGTCCTAGTGTATTAACAAAACTTAACTCTGCAGTGAAGGTGTTGGGTGACTGAAGACATTTGAGAAACGTCGAGCTAAAGAAGCTTGAAGTGTTTCTAAGAGTTTAATCAAAGACCAGCAGAAACATAGGGTGTCAATATGCAGGAAGCAGTCTCCAAGATTGAAATATTGTCTGCATATTTTCACTCTGAGAACCCGTATCTTTCAGGAAGCAGCTGATATGTCTGAAGTTCTTTCCCGGGAAGTCAGTTTTAGAAACGCTATTGTGGTTTTTTTCTCAGTAAGCAGCTGGTGGGTCTATCAGTAACTTTGTCTCAGAGAATATTTTCTGAGCTGGTCCCATCAGGTTTCTCTTCTTCCAATATCTGCCTAATTTCTCCCATGGGTCGCATACTATTCTTGTCCTATGTCATCCTAACTGGGTCCTCATAATGCTTCATTTTGCAGCCCATGTAAAAGGTTCATTCTTAATTCTTACGTTTACAACTTCTTAGACTTACACGCAGCATAACCTTTATTGATGACAATGGATTCGTCAGGTATGATCAGCAAATCCTGCCCCTCTTCATCAGTTATTGACTCGTCATTTGTAGGCCATGGAGATGAAGAAAACAGGGGTTAATATAATCATTTTAAAATCATGTGTTTACCACTTTCCCAACCTCCTCTGAGAGCTCAAGGAGTTCAGAGAGTCAAGGATCTTATTTGACAGAGAGAGAGAGAGAGAGAGAGAGAGAGCACGCACAAGCAGGGGGAAGGGAAGAGGGCGAAGCAGGGCTTGATCCCAGGATCCTGAGACCATGACCTGAGCTGAAGGGAGATGTTTAACCGACTGAACCACCTACACGCCCAGCAGCTATGTTTTTAAAATGCTTATTTCAAAAAAAATTTTAAAAATCTTATTTCAATCAGGTCCTTTTGTGTCATTATATAAGCATTATCTCTTTTAATACCCCAAATAACCTCATAGGGTAGCTTCTATTAATTCCATGCTACGGTATCACTGAACACGGCTTATTGACCTTGAAGAAATCCTTCTAGTAACATCACTAATAAATAACAGAAGTAGGGTCTAACAACAACAAATTATTGCTGCCCCAACAGAGTCACGGGAGAGGGGTGGGCTCATTGCAATCAGGGGGACAGAAGAAATTTTTTTTTTTAAACATCACTTACCGGAGACAATGTTCACATCTCGGGACTAAAAACAGCATGTGAAAAAGATAAGCAACGGGAAGAAAATGAACCCATGCAGCAGACAAAGCAAAACTTTACAGGAACTTTAAATAATACAACACAGAAGCCAAACAAGCAGCTCTGAGGAGAATCAATTAGAGACACAGACTTTGATAAATATAAATATTGAAATGAAGTGCTCAAAGTATGAGTTGAATAGCAAAATGGATCCGCTGAAATAAAATCAGTCCACTAGCAGACAAGGTCAAAAATCCTATCAAAATTCTTCTGGTAATGGGTAAAGGACAAAGAGAGAAAAGCTAAGAGCCAGGAGAGGCAAACATACAAGTATTTCATGCATTAAAAAGGATTTACAGAATGTATGAAACACATAAGAATTCAAACCAAATGCACACACAAAGTTCAAGCAGAAGAGATAAAGAAACACAGAAATACCACCCGATAGAATTAAATTTTAACATAGGAAAAAAAATAGGAAGTTTCAGAGAATGAGGATATCACAAAAATTGTAAAATAAAAAAAGATTACTAAAAGCTTAGCATGGACAAGGAAGAGGGGATACCAGTACGAGTGAAATATATAGGGGGGGACAGGGCAGTGAGACCAAGGGGGGAAGAGAGCCCATAAAGGTCATTGATGGAACCGTAATTGTCTTGTAAAGTTAGAGATAACTTTATTGAGTGAACAAGCAGTTCCACTGCTTCATAAGTAAACCAGAGAAAGGAAATCTTCGGTGCACAAAATATTTGCTCATAGAAGCTTTCTTTATAATAGCCCAAACTGGGAAAGACCGAAGACCAAATGTCCCATCCTCGGATGGAATGACTCAGTGTAGTCTTAGAGAATAAAGGGTTGAAAACTGATTACTGATATGCATAATATACGGATGCTCGTCCAAAGCACTCTTCCGAGTTAAAGGGGAATCTCGAGGGTATACAGCACATGGGGCCCCACAGTGAGCGCAAGGGGGAGAGAGAGACAGAGAAAGACAGAGAGCATGCAAGCCTGGGGTTCCCCCTTTATTGGGGTCCAGAGTGAGGACCTAGGGTTTTCTGGGTTCACTTTTTGTTGGCGAATGTATGTATTTATTTTTAAGGTTTTATTTATTTTTCAAGAGAGAGAAAGATAGAAAATGTGAGCAGGGGAGGGGCAGAGGGAGAGGGAGGGAGAGAATCTCAAGGAAACTCTGTACTGAACATGAAGCCCGATGCAGGGCTCGATCTCCCAGCCCTGAGGTCATGACCTGAGCTGAAGTCAACAGTCTGAAGTGCCACCCAGGCATCCCTTTACTGGCAAATTTAAAACATAAGAGCAAGTGTTAGGGAATCAGGGGCTCCTGGGTGGCTCAGTGGGTTAAAGCCTCTGCCTTCGGCTCAGGTCATGATCTCAGGGTCCTGGGATCGAGCCCCACATCGGGCTCTCTGCTCAGCAGGTGCCTGCCTCCCCCTCTCTCTGTGCCTGCTTGTGATCTCTCTGTGTCAGATAAATAAATAAAATCTTAAAAAAAAAAAAAGAATTAGGGAATTAGAAAAGGAAAAGTGGGACACCTAAGGGGATCTGTGACTCCAGTCACACAGGGCTTTCCACGAGGGGACTGCAGCAAAACAAGATGGAGACATTTGCCCAGGGCATACATCACATGTGTGTCTCGGGAGCGGCACCCGGTGGGTGTCTCCAGCCCCTGTTCCACAATTGCTACATGAAGCCAAGAATTGTTCGTCACTCTGGGACCACAGAGAGGGAAAAACAAAACAAAAAAATCCCCCAAAATTTATTTCACTAAGGAAGGGGAGAAAACGTTTCAGAGAGAAAGAAGCCTGTGAGCTTTTTTCTTTTTACTGTCAAGTTTAGTTTTCAAGTTCAGTGAATCTTAGTGCTCCGTGACCTGTACTCTGAAAAACCCCAGGGACTCCCTCAAGTGTCTACAGAGGCAGCTCAGGGGGGTTTTGAGGTGTGGGGTGCAGGGTGCTTCAACCAGAACTCTCCTCTGGCCTGTTTGACAAATGCAAATCCCTCGTACTCGGAAAACAAGATTCCAGTGCGTTTGCAGAAGGATTGTTGAGACCCACAGAGTCATTTCAGGATGGAGGGGACAAGTGAAGGGTTTCAGGGGTCCCGGTAACTACCGTCTGAGGACGTAAACCTTACCATTTCCACCCTCTCCGTGAAGACTGACCTCAGATGAAATAAAAACCCCAATCAAGTCTTTTAATCCAAACCTATTGAGTGGGAAATTTAAAAATACATAGAGAGCATCCCTTTAATGCCCCATGTAATTTCTGCTTGTCTTGCTGGTTGTAAAGTGACTCACGTGTGTGGCTGAGATTTGGAGCGGTCACTGGTGCCCGTGAACTGTGCCACGGGACGGGCGAGGATTTGGGAATGCTGGACGATGATCTCAAGGCAACCAAACAGCCTTAGTGAGGCTTAGCACGATGGTGCTTGCAGGAAAAAATGACCATTCTCTTCGTTGATGTCACTCATCCGAATCCCTGAGATGTTTTGCCTTACCTAATTTCAATTTGAAGCTCACAGCGAATTTTGAAGCCCAGGGATCTCTGTTTCTTTGCATTTTTCATATTAGATGAATAAAACAGAGACATCGATGCCGACATTTCAGGTGAAGCAGCCGAGCTCAACCCAAGTCTGATTTTTTCTGCTGTTATGACCACCTCGCGGCAAAAAGCACACGCAGTTCCTAAGTCCTAAAGCCTTTATTTTAGGATTTGGCTGAGAGCACGTATTGTGCCTTTTTCCAAAGGTCCAGCTGAGCTGACAGCTGACCCAGTGACATGCTGGGGTGGAACAGACCCAAATTTCACTTAACTTGGCTGCTTTTAAAATACCACCGTTTACCTGCAGGGAACATAAAAACGCGCTCCGTGGAGGCTTCGCCGTCTGTCACTTCCCTGCATCATCCTGAGCCCCACGACTGTCCTGCAGCCAGAACTTAATGGCTCAGAAAGACCCAAGCAAGTTCGAAAGGATCTCATATCCCCGTTTGCATCCAGGACAGTCAGTCAAGACAGGAAAAGATTGGATTTTCTTTCTGGCTGAGTTCTCAGTGATATTTTTGTTAAGTGCTAATCATGCTTCAAGGCCAAACTCAAAAAGTCTTCTTTGTTTTGATGTCCTCCTTGATCCCCCATGGCAGAATTAATTGATCCCTCTGTGTTTTTATAGCTCTTTGTTTATATCTCTCCAACAAAACCTTCAAAGGGAATCCCAAGCCTTTGAGTCCAAGCAGCCGATGGGACTGTGGGGAGGCAGATGGATGGGAGAGGGGCTTGCAGAGAGAGCCTTTGTGGGGAAATATGGGCTCACTGCCTCGCCACCTTCTGGCTCCTTTTCACGCAGCAGGTGGAGTAAGGGGTGCATAGCGGCAAATTAGAGAAAATATGGCAGAATACAATTCGGATGCACCAGGTAAGGACCTTTGTCCCTGAGGCAGCTTCATGGCTTCCTCTTGCAAGGACATGCAGGTGGTGAAGCCAAACCAGGGGAGAAAGAGAGCCGGCAAGCTTCCAGAAGGATGGGAGTGAGGTGTGGCCCCTGCAAGGCACCTGCTCCTGGGCCCAGAAGGCTCCCAGCTTAGCAGGGTAGGGGACTCCAGGCCAGGGCAAGAAAAAAGCCACTCACGTGTCCGGGGAGCCCATGGGGACTTCCAGGGACCCGAGATGCAAAGACAGGAGATGTGCGCTTCACACGTCAAGGATCCTCGTCCTGTCGACATTCCAAGATGAGGAACTGGGTGTTGCTCACTCTCCTGGCATCCACCCTTGGAGAGCGAGTTCACTGCCATTCACAAAAGTGTAAACGGGGAGTCTGGGCTTTCCTTCCGAATGTTAGCGGTAGGGCTACAGTTCTAGCTGGGTGGTCTGGAAATAAGGCCCCTTTATTCTCTGGGCCCCTATTTTATCATTTATAAAGACTTTCACATCAGCTGTATTTGTGTGTGTGTGTGTGTGTGTGTGTGTGTGTGTGGTGAAAACACTTAAAATCTACGGTCTTGGCAAATTTCAAGTACGCATTACTGCGTTGTGAACTCGAGTCACCAGGCTGTGTGTGAGTTAGTTCCCCAGAGCTTACTTCTCTTATAACTGGAGCCTTGTACCCCTTGAGCAGCAGATGCTCCTCATTCCCCCCACCATCAGCCCACTCTGTTTCTCTAAGTTGGATGTTTTTAGATTCCAGGTATAAATACCATGCAGTATTTGTCTTTTTCGTATCTGGTTCAGTCCATTCGGCACAATAAGCCAGTGTTGCTTCAGATCTCCAAATTGTATATCTTTTCCAGGTATGGCCACAGCCTCCCCAGAGATAGCGTCACCCAGAAATGGTTCTCTTCTTCCCCGTGTACACCTTGCTTCCTTATGCCGCGAACTATGTCTTACTGTCTTACTCATTTTAAGTTTACATGAACAACATCTCATGTAACATTTTGCAAGTTGCTTCTATGGATATCATGTTCTGAGGTTTATCCATGTTGATAGGTGTAGAGCAGGCTTACTCATTTTCATTTGGGTGTGGTTCTCCACTGCTATAAAGAGAACATGAACACTAATACTAATGGTTAATTTGCATTTTCCGTATTTTTATTTTTATATGCAGTAGTGCACTGAACAGCCTCATACATTTTGAGAATACACAGGAGTTTCTCTATAGAACATTTAACATGAAACGAGGAGGTAAGGACTGTTTATTTTCATTTCTCCAGGTGTAGCAAGTCTGCTCTTCAGAAATGCCTGCATAATTTCAGCTCAGACACATAAGTTTTGATTACGGCACTTTCACCAAGAAAGAAGCTGAACAAACTGAAAGCCAGTGACTCTCCCAGACCTGTGAGAGATAGAGATTGCGGGACAAATGACTGTCTTGCAGTCTAGAGGGACAGGCGAGTATGGGCTGAAGAGCCAGGACCGGCTGCCCTGGAGCACATCTGCTGGAGCTGTAGACTGAGCAAAATACTTCAGTGGCCATTTTGCTGAGTAGCTGGAGGAGGCTTATGGAGTAACGTGAAAGACAGAAACTGCAGGGGCCCCTACACGTTCGTGGATGGGCTTCCCCTCTGGGAAACTTCAAAGTCCTCACAAAATAACACAACAAAATTCACTCTTGTCTCTGGCAGAGGAAAGGGAAAAGCAACCATCATAAAACAAGTCCAGAGGATTCCCTGTAGCAAAGACTTGTGAGGAGCCTGATCTCACCTGGGGAAGGGACAGTGACCCAACTCCAGACCCTGATGTGTTCCCATCTATCCTAAGTGGGAAGAGAAACCCAGCTTGGTACAGACCCCCTGAAGATGAAGATTTAGCCATAAGATGATAGAACCCTTCCTGTCCCCCACACTACCACCACTCCACCAGCCGACAAGAGTGATGGCAGGATTACAGCAGAAAATGCTGCAGGGGGGAGCCTGACCTGAGCAGGAGCTCTTAGGGAAATGCAAAAGCCCCTCGGGAGGCAAACCCAGGATGCCGAAGGGCTTCACAGCCTCCGGTACACATAGCTACAGGGAAATTCAAACCCAGCTCGAGCGTGGAGACCTTGGAGCCCTCATATGCAGCTGTGGGGGAGGAAAATTTGTGGTGCTGTTGTTGAAACACTCCAGAAGCTTCTCAAAGCATGAGGCTGAGAATTTGCAGCAATTCCACTCCTAGGTGCATGCACATGAGCAGAGAGCACGTATGTCCATGGAAATCCGTACAAGCGTGTTGGCAGCAGCACTGTTCAAAATGGCCCCAAACAAGGAAGCAACCCAGAGGCCCATCAAGCGGCACACACAAAGTGTGCCCATCTGTACAATGGAGTGGTTTTCAGCCGTACAGAGGAAGGGAGTTCTGACACCTGCTACGGCGTGGACAGACCTCAAGGGCACTGGGATAATGGGAACAAAGCCCATCACGAAAGACCACAGACCTTACGATTTCACCCCACGAAATGTCCAGGATGGGCAAGTTGACGGGCAAGAGACAAACAGCAGACCATGGTTACCTGGGCTTCTGGTGACATTGTGGCGACCTTTTGGTGACCTTGCGGGGGCCTTGTGAGGGGCAGGGGAATCTAAAGCACATGTGGCTCCCTTTTTGTGCTGATGAAACATTGTCAACTTGAGAGGTCCACGTAGCTCTGAATGTACTAAAAAACAACTTGCTTTTTTTTTTTTTTTTAAGATTTTATTTATTTATTTGATAGACACAAAGCGAAAGAGGGAACACAAGCAGGGGGAGTGGGAGAGGGAGAAGCAGACTTCCCGTTGAGTAGGGAGCCTGATGTGGGGCTCAATCCCAGGACCCTGGGATCACGACCTGAGCCGAAGGCAGACACTTCACTGACTGAGCCAACCAGGTGCCCCAAATAAATCTTTTTAAAAAATTCAATCCTGTAGGAGACAGAACAATTATAAATATGTATGCCCTTAACACAGAGCCTTTGCATACAATGCACAAAGCAACGATTTCTAAAAGAACACCCCAGGTGCCAGTGAGAGTTGGATCCTTTGATGTCCGACTCCTAATCATGGATAGAATAAGTAGGCAGAAGGTCAACAAAAACACAAGGTCTCGAAACACACTATTCATGACCTAACCCGCATTATGCGTCGAATATTCCACCCAACAGTGGTGGGACACACATTCTTCTCAAGTGCGTTCTGGGCCGTTGCTTTGATTTTATGAAAAAGCTAATTTCAATTCTACATGACACTCAGCTCGATACAAAGTCTTAGTGAAGGAGGTCTGGGGGTCTCGTTTGCAAAATCACGTCCACTGGCCTTTGGCCTTAGAATGTCAAGAGGGGCTCCTGCAAGGGCTTTGTATTTGCATGTTTCCCCGTCCGTGCAGAAATGGACGCTGCCTCCAC
>CM053614.1:86818599-86838751 GCA_028646535.1 Procyon lotor | reverse complement strand
TCAGATGCAATTCAACGAGCCAACCATAAATGGGCTCTGCCTCCACCGTCAGATGCAATTCAACGAACAAACCAGCTGGTCACTCTTTGGTAAAGAAATTACCGGCAGCAACACTCCATCCCTATCTCTCCTGGCATTTTCTACAACAGAGCATATGTTAGGCCATAAAACAAGTGTTAATAAATTTTTAAAAGATGCACATCATGTAACATGTGCTTTCCAGCCACCGTGGGATGGAATTGAAAATCAACCGCCGAAGAAAGTTTGGGGAATCATAGTAAGTGGAAACGAAACATTTTGTTACTAAATGACTGATGAGTTTAATTGTTTTTGTGAAACCACTACTCTGAATTTGCCCTTAAGAAAATGTGAGCTTCTTTCTGGCTTCTCATCACAGAGCTGGAAGAGCTCCTTATATCTTTCAGGTGTGTCTCTTATCGGAGACGTGATCTGCAAGCATTTCGTCTCAGGTCTGTGGCTTGACTTTCCTTTCTTCATCATGGGCTCTGAAGTGTAAAGGACTTTAGGTTTGATGAGGTTTAAGTTATCAAATTATTCTCTTATGGATCGTGTTTTGTGATGATGAATCTCAGAACACTTTGCCCTTCCCATTATCATGAAGATTTTCTCATATTCTGCTCTCGGAGAAGTTTGATAGTTTTATCACCTAAGTATAGATCGATTTAGATTTCAATTTTTGTATGGTGGCGTAAAGTGAAACAGAGATTTAAAAGTTCTCTGCTTTGTTTTGTTTTGGGTTTTTTTTTTTTTTTTTTGATCTGTCGATAGCTAATGGTTCCAGCCTAGTTTTGTTGAAAAGTTAATATCCTATAAATATTGAATTGTTTTAGTATTTTTGTAAAAAATTGATTGATCACAAATGTAGGGACTTGTTTCTGGATTCATATTTCTGCCCCATTACGATTCATATTTATGCCCATGTCAATAACACATTTTTTGAGTACTGTTGATGTAAATTTTGAAATTGGGTACTTTCTCAATATTAGAAATTGCAATCTAAATGTTTTCCAGTTTGGGGGGGCTAGTCTAGATCCTTCACATTTCCATATAGATTTAAAAATCAGCTTTTGATAAAGATTGCCTTGAATTTATCAAGCAATTTGAGAAAAATTGCCGTCTTGATATTGTCAGTCTCCCAACCTATGAACATCAAGTGTCTGTCCATTTATTTAGACCTTCTGAAATTTCTCTCAATGCTATTTTGTAGTTTGTGCTATACCAAATTTGCACTTCTCTTGTTAAATGGATTCATAAGTACTTTTGTTATTTTTGATACTTGTATTAAAGGAAGTGTCCTTTTTTTAAGATTTATTTATTTGAGGAGTGCCTGGGTAGCTCAGTGGGTTAAGCCTCTGCCTTCGGCTCAAGTCATGATCTCAGGGTCCTGGATCGAGCCCCGCATCGGGCTCTCTGCTTAGCAGGGAGCTTGCTTCCCCTCTCTCTCTGCCTGACTCTCTGCCTACTTGTGATCTCTGTCTGTCAAATAAATAAATAAAAATAAAATCTTAAAAAAAAGATTTATTTATTTGAGAAAGAGGAAGAGCAAGCAAGGGAGGGGAAGAGAGAGAGGGAGAGAGGGAATCTCAAGCAGACTCCCCAATGAGTCCCACATATCCTTCTTAAATATGTCACACATGTGCTGTCTTGCCTGTTCTCCCAATTAAAATAAACTATGTATTTGATCCATATTCATTGAATCAAGAACCAAGCCCTATTCGTATTTTGCATAATCAATATTAAGCCGAGTGCATGGCCTAGGGAAGTTGGTCCCTAAACATTCTTCTACAAACATGAGTGACTACACTGGCGAATATTTTCTGAGCTCTTCTTACATGCAGGGAGTCCATGAAAGCTTAGGTCATGGAAATGAACAAGACACAGTACCTTTGCTCAAGAATAACACGAGCATGTCAAAGGGCAAAGCATCTGCATCAACACAAAAACACAAAAGGTCAAAGGATTCTTGTTTGGGAGACAGAACAGTGAAAGACATCGGGTGGAGTGGTAGTAGGCAAGGTTATACCACAGAAAGTCTCCCGTGTCACGCCCTGGAGTTTGGGCTTCACGTTGTAGGTGCTGGGAGTCATCACACAATAAACAATGACAGGGGATATGGGATTCGATGCCGTCGCTCACCAGGCACTCCGAATGACTTCCTGCTCTGCTTTATTGCTTAATGTTCGCACTGCAACATTGCTGTAGAGGGTGGTGAAAGAATGCTGAGGGAACTATACATTTAGGTATAAAGGAGGACCATAACGGGGAACAGTTAATTTTTCCTTCGAGTAATTCTAACATATATGGAACCATTATTTGTTCAGGAGAAGGAAGAGAAAGGCTGAGATGATGGTGATTTGGGGCAAGAGGGAGCCTTCGGGAGAAGCTACAAAACCTTTACTGGGATCTAGGTGCCCCCACTTCAAATACTTCTAGTCAGATCTGTCCAACTACCATCATCCTCGTAGTGCATTTTAAACACTAACATGTCAAGTGCAAGGAAAATGCTGTGAATTGTGAAGTCAGGAGACCCCAATGTGTATCCTAACTTTGTCACATCGAGAGGTTCTGTTTTTCTCATCTTTAAGATGGGAATCACAGTACCTAGTCCATAAGACAGTAGTGCTAATTAAAGGAACAAGGATATGAAAGCCCAGATTAAGTTCCAAGTGTACTTGGAGCACCTGGGTGGTTCGGTCAGTTAAGCATCTGCCTCTTGGTTTTGGCTCAGGTCATGATCTCAGGGTCCCGGGATTGAACCTTGCCTCAGCTCTACACTCTGAGGATTCTGCTCGAGATCCTCACTCTCCCTCCCCCTTGGTTCCTCCCTCACCCTTTTCACACACACTCTCTGTCTCTAAAAAAATATATATATAAAGCATAAAGTAGGTGAGATATATATAGATAGATAGATAGATTAGATATAGATATAGATATAGATATAGATATAGATATAGATATAGATATAGATATAGATATAGATTGCTAGTTGGTGGGTCATAAATTTCTGGATGAATTCTCATTTCAAGTCAAGACATGAGTTCTAGGTCTCTCTTTGAACATCAATCCTGGATTCATTTATTCATTCATTCAAGCACTCATGCGTGTACTCAACAAATATTTATTGGCCGCTTCCCTATTTATCAAGCACAGTAGACTACCGTGATAAACAAGACAAAGTCTCTATCTCCTTGAGTATAAACGAAGTGTGGGCATAAGGGCAGGTTATCAGACACTGAAAAATACTTCTACAGAAGACGATCTATTTACCTGTGTGATAAGGCCTAGGAAATAACAGATACCTTTCAATCTCTGATTTTCTTTGAGAATATGATCTTCACTGTCTTTACCTTCTGAAAGTCCAGCTTCTGTGATCACGCTTTTGGACATGGTTGCTTTGTAGCCAAACTCCAGAAAACCACACTCATTTCCTGTGTTCCGGCATCCTGTTATCAGTCCCTTGACCCTCATAGCAGTCCCTGAGGCTGTAGTCACACCAAGGCCCAGATAGAGCAAAGAATCAGACGGTGTGGTACTGCCTTCCATCCAGGCCAGGTCCTTCTAGAAGATCCTTCTCTGTGGGATCTCTGGATACAACTCCCTGAGATGCTACCTGGAGCTGGAAAAAATCCCACAAGTTCTGAGGTCACCCACCTCTGTGGTTAGACTCCAATAGCCATTGGTCTTACCCTGGCATGACTTGGAGCTTCAACTTGGAAAATAGTTCATTATAAAGGCCCTTTCCCACCCAGATTTCCCCAGTTAGCTCCCGATCCATAGCTATCTCAGCTTTTTCTGTACCTCCTGGTATGGTTTCCTAGCAAGCAAGCTCTAGCAATCAAGATTATGTTTCAAGATTCACCTTTATCAAAATCTGTAAGTTTCCCAGGGAATGGTCTCAATGGAGCATATTTAAGAGGGCTCATGAATTTTTTTCATCAACTGTGTTCAAAAAAGTCTTGGCAAATAATTTAAGAATATATGACTATTTCATTTTAACTTAAAAACCTCCCTTCGGGGGCACCTGGGTGACTCAGTGGGTTAAAGCCTCTCCCTTTGGCTCAGGTATTGATCTCGGGGTCCTGGGATCGAGCCCCGCATCGGGCTCTCTGCTCAGCGGGGAGCCTGTTTCCCCCTCTCTCTCTGCCTGCCTCTCTGCCTGCCTGTGATCTCTCTCTCTGTCAAAGAAATAAATAAAATCCTTAACAAAACAAAACAAAACAAAACCTCCCTTCAGCTTTTATTCTTTATTTTTGTTTTAAAAAGGCTTTGTTGAAATACAATTTATACCATATAATTCACTCATTTAAAATGTATACTTCATTTGTTTCTAGTATATTCACAGATAGTTATAACCATTGCTACAGTCAATTTTAGAACATTGTCGTTGCACAAAAGTTAACCCTAATTTACGCTTTACTCATCACCCTATCACCCTCCATCCAGAGCTAAGTAACCACTAATCTACACAGTGTCAATAGATTTCCTCATTCTGAACATTTTCTGTGAATGGAATGACATAAAATGTGGTCTTTTGTGACTAGTTTCTTTCATTTAGCATCATGTTTTCAAGACTCATTCAGCATGAATCTATTTCAGCATGAATCTGAACTTTATTTGTTTTTATGGTTGAACAATATTCCAACCTATCGATCTATCAGATTTCGTTTAGCCATTTGCTATTTGTTGAGCGTTTAAATTGTTTTTATTGTTAGGCTTGTGTGGTTAATGCTGCTGTAAACATTTAGATGCAAATTTTTGGGTGGCCCTGTATCTTCACTTCTCTTGGGTAGATACCTAGGAGTAGGATTGCTGGGTTACAAGGTCACTCAACTTTTAGTCATTTGAGAAACTGTCACACTGCTTTCCCAAGTGACTGCTCTATTTTGCATAACCACCAGAACTGCATGAGGGTTTCAGTTTCTCCACATCTTCGTCCACACTAGTCACTATCTGACTTTTTCCATTGTAACCATCATGGTGGGTGTGAAGTGAGATTTCATAAAAACATTCCTGAAGAGCATTTAACGCTTACCAAAATTTTAGTCTTTAGTGCTTTTTTTCTAAATGGAAATTATGGAATCCAGTTGACGTATGGGAAGTACAGACCAGGGAGATGGGAGTCAATCCAGAGTCACATATTAACAGCTGTCAAATAGTCTTAGGACTGCTGCTGAATCCTCTTTTTTTCCCTGCCTTTCTCTTCTTATGAACAGGGTTTTTGATAAAAAAAAACCAGAAAACAAAAACAAAAAAAACTTCATTGATAAACACACAAAATACGCTAGTGATAAAAACAGATCATTTCTCTATGGATAATAAGAATAAGCAATCTAATTTAGATTCAAACAATTTATCAGCTTTATGTCTTCCTAAAGGAAACAAGGAAATATAACATTGGCTATCAATAAATTAGATTCTTAGTGAAGCCTCTCTCCATTCATCACACTCCCTGTGCTCAGCAATGTAGTTTTATTTGAATAGGTACAGCTTTGCCTAGCAGTTATATCATCAATTGAATTACAGACCTTCATAGAACCCCAGAGTTCACAGAGGCCCAAATCCTTATTTTACAAATGATGGCACTGAAGTCTGGAGATGGTAAATGGTTGACAAGATCACACACTAGAAACAAAGATAAAAGCTGAAATCTCACTTTGGTCTTTTCTCTACACCACTGTTTTGGGTGTTGGCAAATCCTCAAGTGAGGGGAACATTCCATACGTCACACAAATGTTCACCTCTGCACTTCACCTCTCTACTCTATTGTGCAGAAACACACCCAAGAGGACTCATGGAATCAGAAGACTTAGTTTAAAATGTTTGAAATCTCTGTGACCTTTGGACAGTTCTTTAAACTCTAGAAGCATTGTTCACCAAATTATAAAATGAGAATTGTACACATAAATTAAATAGAGAGAGCAAAGAGTAGACTCAGTATTTTAGAACAACAGCCAAATATGACATGGTAGACAACAAGCAACCAAGAAATAATACTTTGATTCAATGGCATGCTTGAAATATTATATTTCTCTATGAAGAGTCAAAGTTTCATAGCTGTTTTGTTTTTATAATAAGGTAAATGTTATTTAAGTACTTCTCACTTATAATCAGAGATCTTTCGATACAAATTAGGACTTATCACTCTATTTTTGAGAGCTTATCTATCCCCTAAATCCCTCCCATTCTAATATATGGGCCCCTTTTCCTGTGATCAAGTAAGCCATCAATAGCTACTTCTTTACCAAAACCATTATCCTTTTCAATTTATTTTCCTAGAAACGTTTGGGGGCAAATTAGTTGCCATATTGTTATGACAATCATCTAATCTAAACTTTTATGTTTGGAGAAGAAAGACCACCGAGAGATGGAACAACATGAAAAAAGTTACTTGGATACTTAAAAATTTAAGTAGTACTAGAAGCCAGAACCCAATGTCTGAATTAAAATCATGCAACTTCTTAACATTAATCTGTCACTGCGTCTGTGTAAAAATATAGACCACCTTACAAGTAATTTCTAACCACTGCGTATTTTTTGGCAATAACCTAAAAATATAAAGATAGCACTTCTCAAATGAAATGCTGACATGTCTATTCAAGGAAATGAGCATCGTTTTATTACTCATTCATTTAACAGGACTTATTTCAATTATTAACATGACAAAGGGAGAGGGTTAAGAAAGGATGACAGAGATAATTTGTGATATATTATTCTGAATAGAAGGAATCTTTTATCTTCTTTGCCAAAATCATGCATTATAAAATGTGAATTTAGCTTAAACTAATGGAGTATATGAAAGGCCAAAAAAAAAAAAAAAGATTAACTGTGAAGTAATTTTTCTTAATGTAAGGAATCTCACTTTGAGCTTTTATCAAGACTTGTTCTAGATCAATGTTAAAGTGAATAGAGCACAGGCGTTCTTTCTGTCCCGTTCATTCTTTCCTGAATTCTTTAAACGAGGCCTTAGGAAGTGTCCATCAAGTATCAAGTATTGCAATAAGCACAAAGTATGGAATGAAACGCAAGCCAGTGTCCTTGGTCCATGCTCTTAGTGTTCTTAAGGTAAGTTGAAACTGGTTCTAAGCAAAGGATTAAGAAAAGTTGCAATATTACAATGGGGCATGTGCTGTGAAGTAAGGGAACAAGTTTGCTAAGGAAAGGGGTGAGTATGAGGGGTCCCGTTAGAGACCAGTTCCTTGGGAAATGAGCACTGAGGTCTGAATGGGGATGGGGAAGGTATCCAGGTTTTCCAATGTAGGGGGGTAGACTGTTGGAAGGTGGGAAGTAGACTGGGAGAACCATCCATGAAGAGCAAACAACATACACAAAGACCTTTTGACAGAGGAGACATAAGGGGTACAAGGAACTGAGAAAAGGCAAATGTAAGAGCCACACAGAGTTGGGAGAAAGGAAGAGCTTGGAAGAAGTAGTGCTGGAGAGGTCAGTAGTACAAGAGCTAGAAATAACTCCATGGGTCACAGTAGTGGACTTTGTCTTTACAGTTCAATGAAAGCCTATGGGAGTGTTTCACTGTGGCCATTAATGTGGAGCTTAATCAGATGTGCATTGAAAATTACGAAGTTGCAATCCAGATGAGTGATGGGGATATCTTGGAACAAGATCATTAAAGATGACTAAGAAATAAAAATGGATAGTTTTGAATCTAGGAATGAGGTTGATTTGGGTCTGGACATGAGGAGCAAGGGAGGAGCAGGTACCAAGTCTGAAACCCAGGTATCTGTCTTTTAAGATGGAAGAATGGTGATGTCATCACTGTTTACAGGGAAATGTGTATTTGGATTTCAACATGTAGAGTATGGGATGCATTATTATTATTATTTTTTTATATTTAAGAGAAGACAGGCAGCTCAATATAGTCTTGAGCTCAGAGCAGGACATAAACTTGGTTCTAGAATTACACCCTTAGCGATATGGACAATTAAGAGGTTATGGAAACTGTGGGCACAGTTATTCCCAGGGAAAGATGATTAAGAAAGAGAATTTAAAAAGACCATAATCAAACTGTAAACATTGTCGATATGTAACATCCATCTAAATGAAAATTAGTTTCCAAATGAATAAAGAACAATTGGTCAGAGTTGGAATAAATCCAAGATAGTAGGGAGCCACTGGGTTCAGAACAGAATGAGTTTCAAAACAAGGGAGTGGTCAACAATGTCACCTACTCTTGAGTAACAAATTATAAACTGAAACATTCCATTAAATTTCAACTTTGTGGAGAGTGGAGTAATCAGATTAACACATTCTGGGATCACTTTGAAGAATTTTGATTGTGGGGCTCCTGGGTGGCTCGGCGGGTTAAAGCCTCTGCCTTCGGCTCAGATCATGGTCTCAAGGTCCTGGGATCGAGCCCCACATTGGGCTCTCTGCTCCGCGGGGAGCCTGCTTCCCCCTCTCTCTCTGCCTACTTGTGATCTCCTTCCTCTCTGTCGAATAAATAAATAAAATCTTCAAAAAAAAAAAAAAGAATTTTGATTGTGATGAAGAAGAAAAGCAGAGTAATAGTTGCAAGGAAACGGAAGTAAAAAACATTTGGAAAAAAATCTGTTCAATTTATTACATTTTTAAAAGTCAGAACAAGTGGAACTAGGTACATGTTGGTAGGAACCACTTGATAAGACACGAATAATGCTCCTGTGCTCTATACGACCCATCCTTCCATTCATCAAAGCTAATTAGCAAAGGAACTTACTGAACAGATTTGGGAAATAATTTTTAAATACTTGAGATAACATATTTTTTACCCCAGAATTTTTCGCAAATTAACAGCAGAAAAGAGTCCTATCATATCTCAATCTGTATTAACTTCTTGTTGCTACTATAACAAATTAGAGCATAGTTAGCGGCTGAAAACAGCACTTATTTAATCCTTCACAGTCGGAAAGTCAGAAGTCTGATATGAATCTCACGGGCCCTAATCCAAGGTGTTAATAGGATCACACTCACTTTAGAGGTCCCAAAGGAGAGTCCATTTCTTTTCCTCTTTTAGCTTCTAGGGCTGCACTTTTCGGTCCTTGACTCCTTCTTCCATCTTGGAAGCCAACAGCAAAGCAACTTTAAGTCTCTCTTTGTTCCATCACCACTTCACACTTTTCTTTACTTGACCTTTTTGCCTCTGTCTTATAAGGACCTTTGTGAGCATTTAAACCTTACCTAGATAATCCAGAATAATCTCACTGCAAGATCTCTGTGAAATCTTGAGCTGTGAAATTAATTGCAGCTGTGAAATTCCTAGTAACGTGTGAAGAAGCATTGACAGGGTCAGGCATTAGGACATGGACATCTTGGGGGAACCACTATTCAGCATATCATAGTCCACCTTATAGCCCTCAAAGACTTGTGTCCACTCTATGTGGAAAATATATTCACCTCCTGCCAATGTCTCCCCAAGTCTCAATTCATTGCAACATCAACTCATGACCAAAATTCCATGCAAATATCCTCAGCTTAAAGGTCTTATGTCTCATCATCTAACTGGTATGGGTGAAACTCAATATAGCCCGTCCTGGAGCAAAATTGTTTTCCATTTGTGGACCTATGAAACTAGAAAATTGGGGAACAAAAACCAGCACAATATAATAGTGGAGAATATGTTGGCTAACAATTGTAGGTAGTCTCATTCAAAGAGAGAAATTGAAAAAAGAAAGGAATCGCAAACTCTGATAAATTTAAAAATCCAACTGGGAAAGCTCTAATGTGGAAATAATTTGTAAATTTTTGAAATGAGAACTTAAATCCAGGAAATAAAGTATTGTGTACAATTTTAAAGAAAGTGCACATAAGATTGATTAATTTTAAAAAGGGGGGGATTCATAATTGCATAAGGAATAGGGTCTGTTTTCCAGTCATGAAGTAGTCATGAAGGTTTAGCTTGTATGAACCTAAATGTCCTGTTGAAATTTTAGAAAAATTGAATACCATTGAAAAAATGTATGTTCCGGTGGATTGAATAGTTATCAGTAAAGACCTACCAGTAAGGACCAAAATAACAGGGAATGGAGAGATGAGTCCAAAATTCAACTATGCTTTTCAATACAAGGCACTTGGTAATTCACCTTAGCAACCTTAGTTTGAAAAACTTGAGCAGATGTTGGTTATTTCATAATCCTAGCAGAAAGAAACATGAAGTTCAAGTCTTGTCCACATAATAGGGAAACTGAGAAACACCCAAGGTTTTCAGTTAAACTCATGAAGGGCTACCATCTACAAGTAATAATAAACAGAAATACATAAATCTAAACATTAAAACCACATCTAATCAGCTAATTAGCACACTAGATTAGAATGATAACCATCTACCAGAAGTAAATTCAAATCCTGCTGGGAGAAGGATTCTCTTAGTCAATATTCAATAACACCTTACCAGGCACACAACCATAATAGATCAAGTGACAAAATCCGAGAGAAAAACAGACAATAGAAATAGCAGAACAGATGGTTTAGGTATGTGGAATTGTTAAATAGAGGCATTAAGATAATGTGTTTAATATAGCGACAAAGTGCTTGTGTATTTCAAATATACAATAATTTGTAAGTGAATAAAAAAAAATCAACAGAAAAAATTAACAGGAGAAAAAACAACACTGAATTATTAATATAAGTTGATCAGAACAGCTAAAATTAAAATTGATGTCCATAGGCAAAGAGGTCCATAAATGGATATTCTCAGTCATAACCTATACAGAAAATATTTGATGTATAATACTGTATTAGAGATTGGCAAACTCATGGGTCAAATCTGACCCAATATGTATTTTTTGTACCGTCCTTGAAATGAGAGTGGATTTTACATTTCTCAACAGTTGATAAAATCATAAAAAGAATACTATTTCATGCCACTTGAAAATTATGTGAAATTTAAATTTTAATGTCATAAATAACATTTTGTTGGAATACAATCATACTCTTTTGCTTATATATTGCCAATGGCTTCTTCTACACTACATCAGCAGAGTTAGGTAGTTGTGATCAAGACAAGTGTATCCTCAAAGCTGAAAGTATTTACTCTCATGCCCTTAGGGAGGAAGTTACCCCACTCCTGGACTACCTTCAAATTAATGTCTTCATCACATGTCTCCTCTAAGAGAAATAAGAATCTTTATATGGAGTGAGAGAAAACACCTGTATGTGGCAAGGTATTTGTATCTTTAATATTTTTTAAGTGTATAAATCAATAAGGAACATACAGACAACCCAACAGAAAAATAGATATTCAGAAAAGAGCATAGCCAAAAGGCTAAGAATACTCATGGTCACAAGTAATGCAAATTCAAACTACCCTGAATCATCAAAACATTTCTGTCAAAACAGCTGAAGTTCAAGTGTCATGGATATGCAAAGATATTTATCCACTGGTACTTCCAAACACTGTCGCTGAGAATGTACATTGGTGCAACCACTTTGGAAAACCCAGTGACATTTATTAAAGCTAAATTAAATTAAATTAAATTAAATTAAATTAAATTAAATTAAAGCTAAATTATTAAAGCTGCATGCTGTGCAGGTTTTAAATTCCACTCCAACAGAAACACAAACATATGTTCACTAAAACTCGAGTATGCTCATTGCATTAATCATAATATCTTTGAGCTGAAAACAATTCAAATTTCCATTAACTCAACAAGTACATTCTATAATATTATTTTTAAAAATGTAAATCAATTGCATGAACATGATGGTAAATAAAACAAGCTAGAAAAAGAAATACGTTCGTACTCTAAATCTCTTTTATATGGTTATTGTATATGGTTCAAGAATAGCCATATATTCTTTTGAATGAGAAGTCGGGGAAGCCCTGGGGTACCTGGGTGGCTCAGTGGGTTAAGCAATCAATTCTTGATTTTGGCTCAGGTCATGACCTCAGGTTGTGAGATCGAGTCCTGCACTGGACACTGTGCTGGGTGTGGATCCTGCTTAAGATTCTCTCTCTCTCTCCTTCTGCCCCCTTACCCCCTCTCCAGTTGTATGCACATTCTCTCTCTTTAAAAAAAAAAAAAAAGTCAGAGAAAAGGAAGTCTTTATTTTTGCAAAACAGGACAGTGACCAGGAAGGAGACTGATGGGAAGGTGGTAAAATTTTATTAATTTTTTTCCTTGATTTTTTGAGCAGGTTAAATGTGTTACACCAGGAAAATCCATCTAATTTGTGCAATTGTCGCTCAATACAATTATTTAAAATATTTTATATGGAATGGTTTTAATTGTGAAAATGGGCAAGGATTGAAGTTACTTGTTTGGGGTGAGAAAGGTGAGTGGGTGCTCTGTCCCTCATCGTCAGCATTTGGAGAGAGTGGGTTAGGGTGCAGCAGCCTACGACATCGGTCTGTTTTCCACTAGAGCTACTCCACTTTGTGTAGGCAAAAATGGGGGCAGACTTATTACAGAAGGCAGAACTCCTGGAAGCTGTGTTGTTCAGAGGACCCGCAAAAGACCCCGAGATTCCAGGAGTGCATAGGAAACAGAGTTCTATTGGCAGGTGTGGTGGGGGGGATGCCCCCACTCCAGCTTGTTCTTTGCCAAACATTAAAAGGGTCTATGGAGCATTCAGTAGACAATCTTACTCGTCTTTCTGTATTGGGTGAATTTGTATATAGAAAAATAATTGGAAGTCAATACATATACTTATTTGTAATTTAAATATAAATAAAATATACTACCTTCCCTAAGATTTTTGTCAGTTTGGGCTGCTATAACAAAATAGACTGAGTAGCTTGCAAACACAAAAATTTCTCTCTCACAGTTGGGGAGGCTGGGAAGTCCAAGATGGAGGCAAGGGTGAACTTTATCGTTCGGATGAGAGCTCTATTCCTGATTCATGGATGACTGTCTTTTTTATTGTGTTCTCATGTGATGTAAGGGGGCAATGGAACTCTCTGGGATCTCTTTCATGACAGCACTAATCCTGTTCATGAAGGCTTTTCTCTTGTGACCTAATTGCCCCCGGAAGGCACCAGACAATTGTTTCCTGATAGCAGAAAGAAATTACTGAGACCAGGAATATCTACAGACACTCTGTGGGGAACAGTGTGTCTAGGACTGTAGACATGCACTACTTAGGAACTTTTAAAGGAAGTCTCATTGGCCACAGCAGAGGTAAGAGATCAAAAAGAATTTCCCTATGGGAAGCATATGACTTGTAGGAAGCTAAGCTTTCTACAAGGACAGCAACATGAAGCTACTCACACAAGTTCTTTGGCTATGAAAGAATTACATTTTCATTTGTGTATTTATTCATTTACTGTTTCCTGAGAATCTTTGTGTCAGTCACTGGCTTGGCTCTGGGAAGAGAATGAGGAGTGATTCTTTGGTTTATTTATGTATTGCAGGTACCCCAAAACACAAACTGATAAATGGATGTAGAAGTTGGCAGATTATTCTGTAGTAAGAGAGAGAAGAGAGGGAGGGAGCATGATAGGTTTTATGTAGGTTGGGAAGTGGGTGATTCTTCATGAAAAATGACTTGAGTGTGGAAACAAGATAGCTAAGTAGAGGCTGAAACTCAAAACAAGGAAATATTTGAAGTACAACCCATGGCTAAAGATGTAGATGAAAAAGTCACTGGAGTAGAATAATAAGGGACTACATAGCTGAGACCACCATCTTGGAAATCTCCATGCTCCCTGAGACCAAAATGATGGCCCCGCTATAATTCTGGACGATTTTTTTTTGTTTTTAATTTTTTAATTTTGAAGGGTAAATATACTTTATATACAATAAATTTTCCTATGTCCTGCTCATACCAAACATCTTTCATCAGAAACGAGGATGAAGAATTGTACAGCATCTGTTCAAGCTCTCACACTTAATCATCTTGAAACATGAATAAATCGTACGAAAATATATACTCTGCTCTTGAGACACCTACAGAACCAATGGTGTAAATTAAAACAGGCCAATTTGTTAATATGAATTACTGTACTTCACTATAAGTGCTATTCCCTTTCTTAAAGTGTGAATTGTTGATAAAATCAGAATATTAACTCCCCTACCACACAAAGGCATCAGAAACAAATTAGAGCCCAAGGAAAGAAACTTGTGATAAAACAGCTTTTAAAACAATCTTATGATCATAGACAGGCCATCCGAACTAACAAAGACCCAATTTGCAAATTGTGTGTTCCCGTGAATGCAGGGTCTGGCACACCCGTCTTCTCTTTCCTGGTTGTCACCTGTATTAATTTGCAATGGCAGCCATCACAAAATAGCATACACGTGGTGGTTAAGAAACTGAAATGTGATGTCTCACAATCTGGACTAGAAGTCCAACATCAAGGTGTGCATGGTTGGTTCCTTCTAAGGGCAGTGATGAAGAATCCCCTACATGCCTCCATTCTAGTTTCTGGTGGTTGGACGGCAATCCCTGGGGTACCTTGCCTTCTAAAGCACCACCTGGTGTTAACCTTCATCTTCAGAAGGTGGGCTCTCTGTGTGCACGTCTGTGCCCACATTGCCCCTGATTGATAAAGACAACAGTCCTATTGCATTAGGGAACTAGCTTCCTCCAGTATGAGCTCTTTCTAATGGAACTAATTATATCAGCGAAAAATCTAATTGCAAGCAAGGTCACTTTCTGACGTACAAGGCCCTGGGGGGTTAGAACTTCAATATATGAATTTGGTGGGGACATAATTGTACCCATAACAGTCTGCCCTTGGCCTCCCCCCAAAACACATGTGCCTCTCACGTGCAAAATACGTTCAACCTATCTGAGCATCCCTGAAAGTTTTAACACATTCTGGCCTCAACTCAGAGGCCCAAATCTCATCTCAATATCACTGAAATCGCTGAGACTTGAGGTCTGATTCATCCCGAATTCCTCTCCAGTGGTGAAGCTGTGAGATCAGACAAGGGGGGTGCTTCCAAAACGGGGTGGTGGGTCAGGCACGGGGAGACATTCCCACTCCAGAAGGGAGAAGTCAGAAGGAAGAAAGGGATCGAGGGTGCCAAGGAAATCCAAAACATAACAGGGCAAATTCCATTTGATTTAAGGCCTGAGACTCATCTGCTTTGGCTCCATATTCTGCCCTCCAGGTCCAGCAGGGTGGTGGCCGTGCCCCCTTGGCCCGCACCCTCAACCACGGGAGCCCAATAGCCTCTCTATCCATGGCTCTGCCCTAAAGTCATTTTTTCCTTCATTTGATGTCCTCTCTGTCCCATCCAATCCAGGCAGGCTGGCAGTGTGGCTGCTGGTGTAAAATTCTAAAAACAACTCGTTGGCCTCTTGTGCACTTCAAAGCAGGCCAAATCATTGGACAAGACCGGATATTTCCTGGGTAACAGCCTCTTGCTTCTGGCTTCTGCTGAGATACTTGATTGGATCCATGAGTCACACAGCTAATCTCTTTAGCACATGGCTGTCCAGCCACATCCTTGGCCTTGTTTCCAGAGCATATTGTTAGGACAGACTGAGAATCTTTCAGATCGTGAAAAGCTGGTTTCTTGTTAACAGTTTCTTCCTCGATGCATTTCTTTCCTTTTAGATCCTGCTCTAAACAACAACAAGAACCGAGACCACTCATGAAATATTTTGGGAATCTCGCTAAATATACAAGTCCATAGACCAAGTCCATGGTCTACCTTCCAGAAAACTCTGGGACTCAGTACAGGAAAGGTCTCCACCATTTTATAACAAAAATGGCTTTTCCTCTAGTTCCCATAACATGTTCTTTATTTCTGCCTTAGCTCTCGTCGGAAGCACGTCTCACATTCACGTCCCTGCTCACCATCTCCTTTGGGCAATCAGAGCTCTTTCAGTTCTTACCCACCACCCAGTTCTAAAGCTGCTCCCACATATTTTAGTACCTGTTTCGACAGCACCCACTTCCCAGGACCAAAAATCTGAACGGCGATCGTGGGGAAAAAAAAAAATCATGAATTCTACGTCTGTGTTGTATTGAGTCTTTTAAGAATGAAATACAGTTATTGGTGGCACGGACTCAACCAGAAATGACCACAAACCAGTTGGCAATGGATGTAGTGTTGGTGTTGTAATAAATTCCATGTCATTGATTTATATGAGTTCCTGCTCCGCATTTTCCAAATGCCAAAACCGTATTCACTTTAAGTATGCACAATGACCGAGCCCTAGCATGCTAAAGCTTCAGGAATACACCTGCAGGATTTTTCTCTAATTACTGAATACAAGTTTTAAAAAAACCAAGTGTCTTTGGAAGCAATACTCCATATACCATTCTGGATCAATAGCTGAATTGTTTCTACATCTCAAGTTCCTAATTTATTTCTCTGGCATAGGAAAGTGTTTCTTCTTTGATGACTGGGCTTCTTTGTTCCCAGCAAAATATCACAGAATCCAGTGACATCCTTGAGCATAATTATCCTCTAGGTCCACTTACATCTATCAGAGCACCCCGGTGCTCCTTGGGTGGGGGAAAGCCAGAATAATAGAGACGAACAAATTCAAAGGTCCATGGGCTACACTGGGCTCATGGGTACTAAAATCTGAGATGATTTCAGAACTTGTTTATCCACAATGTGCTTGAAGAATTGGAAGAAACAAGAGGCCTGGCAGATGGAGTCCCTGACAAAGGGGGATCCGGAAACCAGCCGTTGTGAGTGGATCTGAAAAGAGCAACAGGGTTTTACGAGAGTAAAGAAATCTTGCTTCAGGGGCGCCTGGGTGGCTCAGTCAGTTGAGCACGGGATTCTTAGATGTGGTTCAAGTCACAATCGCAGGGTTGTGGGATGGAGTCCCGCATTGGGTTCTATACTCAGTGGGGTGTCTGCTTGGGATTTTCTCTCTCCCTCTCTATAAAATAAAAAAATAACTGTAAAAAAATATTTGTTCCAGAATTAATGGATCAAGAGTCATGACAGCAAATCCAAAATCTATGAAACGTTGTGTGCAACTTATTTTATCTGGCGATGGATAAAAAAAGTTTGATAAGTGGATAGATTAAAAGGGCCGCTCGTGATAAGACAAGTGATGTTAATAATAGGGTCTAGGTAGGGTGCCTGGGGGGCTCAGTCGGTTCAGCCTTGGACTCTTGATATTGGCTCAGGTCATGATCTCAGGGTCATGGGATGATGCACCCCACAGACCCCACACTCCTCCAACCCCCTGTCAGTCTCTGTGTACTCAGCCTGGTGCCTGCTTGAGACTTTCTCTCTTTCCTTCTGTTCCTCCCCTTCTGCTCTCTAGATAGATAGATAGATAGATAAATAAATAAATAAATAAATAAATAAATAAATAAATAAATAAAATACATACATACATACATACATACATAAAATCTTAAAAAAATATTAGGGTCTAGGTGGTAGATACATGAGTATCAGATATAAAATTATTTCAACTTTTTAGCACGTTTACCTATTTTTTTATTAAAAAGCAAAGGCTGAAAAAGTAAAAAGGTATAACCTGCTCTTTTCCGACTGATTTGGATATAGCTTAGTTAGGGATTGGCTAAATTCCCTGGAATGGTCTCATTTCTCTTTCCAAATGGGAATGGGGCTTAAATGTGTTTGGGATAAGGGCGATCTCATCCTGCAGGGGCAAAGACGAGCCTCGTAAGTAAGGTCCCCTGTTCATTACACCTGCTGCCTGAGAGTCTGGAGTGGCCGCCTGTCTTCTGTCTCACCCTTGCTCCCTGGAGGGAGGCACAACAGGACCCCACTCAGGGGGTGGGTGAACCCCAGTGTGAACCAGCCAGGAGACAAAGGAAAGGGGAAGCAGGTGTCCACGGTAAATCCCGAGTTGGCCAGTGACCTCTGTGGGGAGGGACGGCCCCTATATCAGACTCTCGGGGACCACTGGTGACTACGGGGGCAGACAAGCACCCTGAAAATCTTGGGTGGTTTGATGCACTGGTTGGAGGACCCGTGCCCCGAGGCAGAGAAGTGAAGTACAGGGCTATTTGGTGGGCTGGCCATCCATGCCCAGCTAGAGGCTCAGGTTTAAATGTCAGAAGAGCATCAAAGGGAATGAAATGTTGTCATTTGCAAGAACGTGGATAGAGCTAGAGAGTAATAGTGTGCTGGGCGAAAGACAGAGAAAGACACTCTGGTCTCATTCGTATGTGGAGTTCAAGGAACAAGACAGATGAACCCAGGGGAAGGGAAGGAAAAATAAATTCGATAAAAACGGGAAGAGATGCAAACCACTAGAGACTCTTAACTCCCGGGAAAAAAAGGGTTTCTGGAGGGGAGGCTGGAGGGGGGATGGGGTCATTGGGGGATGGGCTTGAAGGAGGGCCCAGGATGGGCACCGGGTATTATAGAAGATGGATCACTACATTCTTCCCAGGCATGAATAATACACTATACGTTAACTAACCTGAATTTAAATAATAAATCAATAAAAGTTCCAAAAGCTGAGGTTAAGGAGAGATGGGGGATGTGAGAGTGTCCTTCACTCGCCAGGCTTCAGGGCTGGCAGACAAGGCAGAACACGGACCAGAAAGGGGAGCATGCCATTCTGCAGAGCCAGGAGGTCACAAACTACCGTAGCTTGAGGGCGGGCTAAGCCCGATTAGATGCCAACAGGTGGAATCCCTGAGAAAGTGAGGAGGGAAAGATGCTCTGGTGATTGACAAAGAGACAGAATGCCCCACGCTGTCTGATCTCTAATAAACACAAAGGGAAATTTTAAATAGTAATTGCCCTAGGCTTCTGATAATAGAGAAATAGGAGCCCAAGTCCCCTAGGAGAAACCTTGCTGCTTTCTGTGTCTTCACTTGCAAATCTTCTCTCTTTGGAATGCAAACACCAAGGAAGCGAAATCCCAGGGTTGCTTGAGTCAGAAGGAAAAAAGAAAAAGAAAGAAAGGCTGGGTGAGGGAGGACGCTTTTTAAAACACACACCGCTAGGGATTTCCCAGAATCCATCCAGGGCTCCCTAGGATTGCTGGTCAAGCGCAGACACAAATGCTAAAATTCTTCTCCACAAATGTTAGTAAAAGGCTGTAGCCTTGTGAGGGGGCAATCTTGACTCATTCTATCTGCCAGAGACACAGTTTGGATTCAACCGTATTCATAAACCAGTGAGTTTCACATTGTACCTGATTCATATTTATTTGGAGTGAAATCTACACGGTGTCTGTGTGTTGAGGAATGTCTTTGGATACATGTTGTGTATAGTGATGCTTTTCTCCCTGGGGAGGGTGTTTCAGAATTAATTTGCAAAAAAAGATCTCTTTCACTGGCTTAAAGAGAAGCAAGTTTTGGGACACCTGGGTGGCTCTCAGTCATTAAGCATCTGCCTTCGGCTCAGGTCATGATCCCAGGGTCCTGGGATGGAGCCCCACATCGGGCTCCTTGCTCGGCAGGAAGCCTGCTTCTCCCACTACCATTCCCTCTGCTTGTGTTCCCTCTCTCGCTGTGTTTCTCTCTGTCAAATAAATAAAATCTTAAAAAAAAAAAAGTAAGTTTTAATATCAATCGTATACTTAGGTAAAATGAAAACTTAAGTGTCTTTCTTCTGCTAAAAGGACAAAGTTTCCTTGGACTATTTGTATCTTCTTGATAAGACTGTGAAAGTGTTTTTCTTTACCTTTTAAGTAAACTGCTTAGAAAACAAAGATCCTGTGTTTTATCAAAGTAATTTCCTGTGCTACGTGTTGCCTTCATCAGATCTTTGATCACTTACGAAAGTCACGTCTCTAGTGAGAGAGCTAAGTTTTTTTATCAGGAAAGCAGCCTTCTGCATTTGCCTGAAAGATATTTCATTGTCTTTCTAGTTAAAGAGAGAGTTAAGTACTTTCATAAAAATCTGTGATCTTATTTAGTCAAACTTTGATATTTTTGATTATGCTTCCTCAAACAATCAAACTCTAAATGAAGTCTTTCCAACCTTTGAACTACCCTGTGATTTTCCTGGAACTTCTCAAAGGACTTGTTCTCACCAAACCAGCCCTACAGGAAATATTGAAAGGAGTCCTCTAAGCAAAGAGAGAGCCTAATAGACCAGGAAGGAATAGAGACAATGTACAGTAAACAGTCACCTAACAGGCAATAAAATGGCACTAAATTCATATCTGTCAATAGTGACCCTGAATGTAAATGGGCTAAATGCCCCAATCAAAAGACACAGAGTATCCGAATGGATAAAGACAAGACCCATCGATATGCTGTCTACAAGAAACTCATCTTAGAGTC
>CM053614.1:86790525-86818099 GCA_028646535.1 Procyon lotor | reverse complement strand
GGCAACTGTGAATCATTCAGGGGCTCCCCAAGGTCACCGGCACAGCTGCACCCTAAGTCTGGTGATAGCTCAGCACCTGTCCCTGCCCTCTTTCCCCACATCAGTAAAACGGGCCCTTTACATGTGATGTTATAATGTTAACAGTTAACATGTGAAAACTTGGCTCTGATGTGGGACACCCGTAGGCTCTGCTTGTGCATCTTCGGGGGAGAAGAGATGGGCAGTAAGCCTACAGAATATTCAGGCCAATGCACCAGCATAAGGTTTTGGGGAGTCCTTTGTTTGGGTAAGACTGCATCGTCCCAGAGCAGGGATGGACAAGGTACAAGCTTATTCAGTCCCTAAGACTATGAAAGAGAGGCCAGCTTTTATGGAGATTTGGGAGTGATAGAGTGAGAGAGAGAGTGACAGAGCAAGCTCATGAGCAGGCGAAGACACCCAGGGATATGGAGAAGCAGGCTTCCCGCCGAAAAGAGAGCCCGATGTGGGGCTCGATCCCAGGACCCTGAGATCATGACCTGAGCCGAAGGCAGAGGCTTTAACCCACTGAGCCACCCAGGTGCCCCATGCAAGTAGATATTTTTAACAGGGAACGTTTCTTCCTTTGCAATTTCAAGGAGCCTTATTGTGCATGCTTACATAATCAACATCCATGTCAAGAAATTTACATTAAAAATCATTTTATCCAGGAATTGTAAATTGGAGATTTAGCCAGTTTTGATGCCATAAATGAGCATTTGATGGAATGTGACCTATATCATAACATAGTATATTAAGTCAACATTTCCTGTTTTCTTCTATGTCCTACCTTCCTAAAACCAAATAAAGATTCCCCGGCGCCTGGGTGGCTCAGTGGGTTAAAGCCCCTGCCTTCAGCTCAGGTCATGATCTCAGGGTCCTGGGATCGAGCCCCACATTGGGATTCCTGCTCAGCAGGGAGCCTGCTTCCCCCTCTCTCTCTGCCTGCCTCTCTGCCTGCTTGTGGTCTCTCTCTCTGTCAAATAAATAAATTAAATAAATATAGATTCCTAATGTCTTTTTTCTTATCAGTTCTCCCAAACATCACCAACCAAGCACAGCCCCCTACCACCATACTGCTAAATTCAATCTATCTTATCCTGTTAAACTCTACCTTATTAGTGATCAGCCATTACTGGTGGGTTTGAAACATCCTTTTTTCTCTATGCTGTGAACACAACTTCACTGAAAACCAACTTCTAGTCATTCTTTTTTAAGATCTCCCCAACTGGTTTTGTATAGCCCCAAGACCCGTAAGTCCTCCTCCCCTACCTCAATTATGAACACAAAATACCTCAATATATTTCCCCAATTACTCACCACTTATGATTATAGAACAAAAATACAAGTTTTCCTCCGACAAACTTTATATCCATCATTTTGATACAAGGAGTAGTGACAAGAATTAAATATTACAAGTTCCTTAATATTTTACGTCAGTAATTTTTATTGAGTTATGCCTCACTTGATCTAAAACTCACCTTCTTTGGTATATTCACTACGTTATGTGACAATTACCTAAATTCTCCAAAAGGAAACCCCATACATAATAACAATTAGTCCAAATTCTCCCCTTTCTCCAGCTCCTAGCAATGGGAGATCTTTTCATCCTTACGGATTTGCCTTTTTGGACATTTCACAGAATGGAATCATACTGTATGTGACATTTTTGTGTTTGTGTTCCTTCAGTTAATGTGTTTCCAAGGTTCATCTGTGTTGTGATACACAGTGGTTCTTATTTCCTTTTATGGTTCACTAACATTCCATTGTATGGATATATCACATTTCATTTATCTATTCATCAACTGACCATTTGGATTGCTTCCAATTTTCATCCATTATAAGTAGTGTTGCTCTGAGCATTCTTTGTACAGGTTTTTCTGTAAATATATGGTTTCAGTTCTCTCTGATAGATACTTAGGACTCACCTTGCTGAGTCATATGGCAATTGTGTGTTTAACTTCATGAAGGACTACCAGATTGTTATGATAACAGCTGCATAATTTTACATTCATTGGGGTGCATGGGTGGCTCAGTCGGTTAAGTGTCTGATTCTTGGTTTTGGCTCAGGTCATGATCTCATAGGTCATGGGATTGAGCTCCATGTTGGGCACTGCACTCATCAGGGAGTCTGCTTGAGATTTTCTCCCCGAATTCTCCACGGACATGACCTAATACAGTCATTATGGTCTAATGACCTTATATAGTCTAATTCCGTCAATCGAGCTCAACAAGCTGGGAGTTGCTGAGTTTGACATTGACCTGCCCAACAAGAAGGTCTGCATCGACTCTGAGCACGGTGTAGACACTCTGATGGAGACCCCTGGGCAAAACAGGAAAGGCTGTTTCCTACGTTGCCTCCAAGTGAAGATGGCCCAGATATCTGGGCCCAAGATGGACCCAAGGGAACAGGACACTCATTCTCTCCTGCCGTCCAGACAGACCTGGGTCTTGGTAGTCCTGCTCAACGATGAGGGTTTCCGCAAGAGAAACCCCTCACTGGCCCTGCTCCTCCCTAGCTTCCCTGCAGTAAAGTTGAGTAACTTTTGTTGGAGGAAAAAAAATATTACGTTCTCATGAGCAATGTTGGAGTGTTCCAATTTTGCCACATCCTTGTCAATGCATTACTATCTGGCTTTTCGACGATAGCCAT
This sequence comes from Procyon lotor, assembly GCA_028646535.1. NCBI lineage: Eukaryota > Metazoa > Chordata > Mammalia > Carnivora > Procyonidae > Procyon > Procyon lotor. The sequence goes on along the minus strand of CM053614.1, from coordinate 86,815,428 downwards.
CCTGGTGGGTGTTACGTAGTATCTTATCGTGGTTTTCCTCGTATTTTCCAAATGATTAATGATTTAAACATCTTTTCAAAATGTGTTCCTTGAGTATGATTTTAATGTATATTTCTTCAGAGAAATGTTTATTCAAAATTTTTTCGCATTTTGTATTTGGTTTATTTGTGTTTTATGGTGGAGTGTTGGTTCTGATTGCTGGACCCTTATGAAATATATATTGTGAAGATGTTTTCTTCCACTCTGTGGTTGTCTCCTCACTTTATCGATATTGTTCTTTGACCAAGAGAAAAAATTTTTTTTCTGTTTGGATAAATTCCAATATATCTATTTTTAATTGCTTATAGGGTTGTTTTTTTTTTTTTTTTTGATGGAATATCTAAAAATCTGCTGCCAAATCCAAACTCATGAAAATATCTGTGTATTTTTCTTTGTAAGACTATTATAATTTTGGCTTTTATGTTTGGACTTTTTATCCATCTTGAGTTCATTTTTGCACATTGTGTGAGGTAGGGGTCTGTTATGTGTGTGTGCATGCGTGTGTGTGAATGTCTGTGTGTTTGTATAAAGTCGTCCAAGCATCATTTGATGAAAAGACTGCTCTTTTCCCATTGAATGGTCTTTTTTTTAAAAAAAGATTTATTTCTTTATTTGACAGAGAGAGAGAAAGAGAGATCACAAGTAGGCAGAGAGGTAGGCAGAGAGAGAGGGGGAAGCAGGCTCCCCGCTGAGCAGAGAGCCCGATGGGGGGCTCGATCCCAGGATCCTGAGATCATGACCTGAGCCGAAGGCAGAGGCTTAACCCACTGAGCCACCCAAGCGCCCCTATTTTTCCTAATTTATGATGTTTTGTAGTTGCCATTGTACAATCTTACAGTTGTTTGGTTAAATTTATTCCTAAGTGTTTTGTGTCTTTTTTGATGCTATTACAAGTGCAATTTTTTAAAATAATTTCATTTTTGAGAGTTCATTACTAGCATTTTTAGAAATAGAACTGATTTTTGTTTATTGCTTTTGTAGCCTGCAACCTCGCTCAACTCATTAGCTCTAATCATAGTCTTCAGAAGACTCATTAGTCATTTCTAATTTAAAATCATGCTAGGTACCAAACAAAAACCCAATGACAAACACTTAAAAAAAATCATGTCATGTGTGAATAAAAATAATTTTACTTCTTTCTTTCCAAACTGGATGTTCTTAACTTCATTTGTGGCCTACTGCTCACGATTAGAACCGAGTATAAGGTTTAGTAAAAATGATGAGAGTAGACATTTTCATCGTATTCCCGATCCTAAGGGGAAAATATTCAGTTGTTACCCCACTAAGCATAACGTTAGCTATGGGCTTTTCACTGATGTCTGTGATCAGGTTGAGACAGTTTCATTCTACTCCTAATTTGTTGAGCATTTTTACTTTTTGAAGGTGTTAGATTTTGTCAAAAGTTTTACTTTGTGTCTAGGGAAATGATCTTTTTTCCCCCTTCAGTCTAGTAAGATAGTGTATTATATTCATTATTTTCGTATGTTGAAACACCTTCAATTCCTAGAATAAATCCCCCTTGGTCATGGTATATAATCTTTTTAATACGTGAATGATTTCGAACTGCTAGTCTTTTGCTGAGGAGTTGTACCTCTACATTCATTAGATATATTTGCCTATATTTTTGTAAAGTGTTCTTTTCTGACTTCGGGGCAGGGTAATGTTGACATAGAAGAATGATGTAGAAAATATCCCATCCTCTTCTGTTTTTTGGAAAAAAAGAAAACATTGGGAATATCGATGTTAATTCTTCTTTAAATAGTGGATGGAATTCATCAGTGAAGTCACCAGATCCTGGATCTTCTTTGAGATATTATGAGTATGTATTAAATCTATTTGCTTGTTGTGGTTTCTTTTGAGATTTTCTGTTCTACTTGGTTCACTTTTGTTAGCTTGTGTGCTTCTGGGATATTTTTAATTTTATTCAGGTTATATAATTTGTTCAATTTATTCAATTGCTCAGAGTATTCCTTTATGTTACTTTTTATTTCTGAAAGGTTAATAGTAATGTCCTCACTTTCGTCATGATTTTGCTACTTTAAGTCCTTTCTGTTCCTACCCTCCTCACCACCTCCCCAGGTAAGTCTTGTTCAAGGTCAGTCAATATTGCTGATCTTTTCAAAGAATCCACTTTTAATTTAGTTTTTCTATTGTTTTTCTATTATCTGTTTCATTTATCTCCACCCTAATCTTTCCTATTTCCTTCTTTTTGCTTGCTTTGGTTTTAGTTTGCTCTTTTTATGTTTTGTTTTGTTTTTTTTCTAGTTTCTTAAGGTAGAAACTTAGGTCATTGATTTTTTTTGCATTTTTTTTTCTTCAAGTAGACATTTATAGCTATAGATTTCCCACAACTACTGCTTTGACTTTATTCTATAAGTTTTATTTTTTGTGTTTTCATTTTTTTAAGAGGTTGATTTATTTATTTTAGAGAAAGACTGGATGTGCACATGAGCAGGGGAAGCTGCAGAGAGAAAGGGAGAGGGAGAGAATCTCAAGCAGACTCCCCACTGAGATCATGACCCAAGCTGAAACCAAGAGTTGGACACTTAACTGACCAGCCACACAAACATCCTTTGTTGTCTTTTCACTGTAATTCATCTCAAAGTATTTTCTAATTTCCCTTCTGATTCCTTCTTTGACCCATTGATTATTTAGAATTATGTCGTTGAATTTCTGCAGTTCAGTGAATTTCCCATATTTCCTTATTTTATCATTTTAGTTGGAGAGCATCCTATATACAATTTCAAATTTTAAAATTCATTGAAATTAGTTTATGGCTTAACTCATGTTCTGTCTCAGAGGATGTTTCATGTGCATTTATGAAGACTACGAATATGGTGTTCTTGGGTTGAATGGTCTATAGGTATCTGTCAGGTTCATGTGATTTATGGTGTTGTTCAAGTCTTTTCCTTCCTTACTGCTCTTAAATCTACTTGTTCTATGCATCATTGAAAGCGGAGTATTGATGAAGTCTTTGATTACTGATTTTGAACTTTTTTCCCCTCAACTCTGCCAGTTTTTACTTCATTTATTTTAGTGTTCTGCTGTTATGTACATTTATAATTGCTACATACTCTTGGTAGATTAATCTTTTTGTCATTATGTATCCTTTTCATCTTTCACACAATATTTATTTTGTCTGATATCAACGTAGTCACTCTCTCTTTTTGTTATTGTTTTCATGGAAAAGCCTTTTCCAAATTTTTCTTTCAACCTGTTGTTTTATTCGATTATAACTCGACTATCTTGAGACAGCATATAGTTGTTTTGTGACTTCACTAAGCTGATCTTACAAAGCATGTATTTTCTGTTGGATATAGTCACTGACATCTCTGTTTTACTAGGTAGTGGTCAGCTAGTGATTGAACTAGATCGAACCCCATTCTATAGCTGGGCTCTGTGTTTGTTGGATCTTGCTTTTTGGCATTCAATCAGTTTTTAATTCCAATCTGCCTTGGTCTTCACTTCTCACTGGCCCCAAACCTGACTATCATCTAGAAGTGAGCGTGCAGGGTCTCCTTATGTCTTCCCTTAGCGTTCACGCATCCCAGAGCATGTGCGTAGCCCTTGGCACGTGCATGCCTTGTAGATTATTAGGGTTGTGTTGGAAGACCTGAAAACTCTGATGCCCCAAAGAATCTCATCCTTCATCTTTTTCTTCCAAGCTTTTGGGATAGTGTATTGTTTTCCTCAACTCTTTTTTTTTTTTTTAAAGATTTTATTTATTTGGCAGAGAAACAGCTAGAGAGGGAACACAAGTAGAGGGAGTGGTAGTGGGAGAAGCAGGCCTCCTGCTGAGGAAGGAGCCTGATGCGGGGCTCGATCCCAGGACTCTGGGATCATGACCTGAGTCAAAGGCAGACGCTTAACGACTGAGCCACCCAGGCGCCCCGTCTTCCCCAACTCTTATTTGTGGGTCCAGGCAGCAATGACCGATACATTTACCTATACATATTGTCTGCAAATCTTCCCTGGGGAGTGGTCTCAGACTCGGAATGCTCTGAGATGGGATAAAGCAAGCCTTTTGACCAAGGAGTCATGAGACTCCCAAACTGCAGTTATTTTCAAATGAGGTCTATTCTGCTCTTTCTAGTGCCAGTGTCCTTACTGTGGGTGTGGGATGTCATCTTCAAGGCCACCACCAGTCTGGGGAGCAGGGCATAGCACCAGAGGAAGATAAAATACCCTACATCTCCTGTTCTTAAGATTCAGATGATAGGGTTTTTTTGTATTGTTTTGTTTTTTGCTTTTTGTTTTCATTAACTGTTCTCCTGGTTGCTATGACCTTCTGCTTAGTTTACAGAGTTCTGAATATAGGAATTCTAACCATTTTCCCCAATTTTTTTTATTGTCTTGGGCTGGCATTACTCTCTGCTGTATTTTTGAAGCCAGGCCTGAAGTTATTTTCTTAGGTGAACGACTAGAAATGATGAGTTTTTCTCCAACGGCGTAACAATTTGCCAAGATTTCCAGACCAATTTGGTGCGATTTTAGAAGTTTAAGTCACAGATTTCTTTTTAGAATGTTTGTGCATTTGTTTGTTTGTGTTTAGAGAAGAGAGGGCATGTGAGAGAGGAGGAGGGGCAGAGGCAGAGGGAGAGAGAAACTTAAGCAGACTCCCCACTGAGCCTGGGACTGGGCTTGGGGCTCCCTTTCACAATCCGTGAGATCATGACCTGGGCTGAGACCAAGAGTCTGATGCTCCACTGACTGAGCCATCCAGGTGCCCCTTAAATTACAGATTTCTTATCAAGGGTGTTACGTCTCTCAGATACTGTGTTTCACACTACGTTTTCCTTTCTTGCTGTTGAAAACACTCGGTTTACATCTTTCTTCACAAGTATGTTTAGCATCAGGTCCCCAAACGATATGTCCCCTTATTTATTTATTTTAAAATCATCTGATATTTATTTTTCTCTGTGAATTTTGTGTGCGACGGATGATCTGGGCTCTCTGAAGTTGATTTTATAGTTTTTTTTTTAAAATGTACCTGTCAATTTGCATATCCCTCAACTAGAAAAGTCCTCTTTTACCTTCCAAAGCTGTCTGATTGCTCATCTCCTCTTTCTTTGAGGAAATAGAGCTCACATTTATTTTTTGCAGAGGCTGAAGGTTATGCTTTGAATTGGGCTTTACGTAATTGAACTGACCCCCTTTTAAAGTAAAATTCTTACCACTGCTTTTGTTGTGTATTAGATGGGGTAATTTGTATTTTGAAAAATAAAATATTTTTTAAATCTCCCCAAAAATAATCGGATTGGCAAAGTTACCTTTAGAAAGCTTTCACAAGCCTTGACATTGGAACGGATTCAGACGGTCATGGCAGCTAATTGCCAGAACATTTTCTGTCTTCATGATTGGTAATATTTATTAAACACAATTCAGTTCCACAAATATTGGCTGTGTGCTTCTTATGCCACCGTTGTTGTGCTAGGCACCGTCGGAAATCACAAAGGGAAATACATAGTCCTTTTGTTCCAACGAACATGCTCTCCGGTAAAGTAGGTAATTTAATGAAATAATTCAGCGCAATAGCATTTCAGTGACTACAAGCGCTTAGAGCAGACAATGAACACAGGGAGGGGGGGATTCAAGAAGATTGCTTTTCCTTTCATTTTGCAATTGTCATATTTTTCCTTTCTGTGATTGGATTTAATTAGTTCAATCTCAGATGTGTAGTGTTTATATAATGTTGAGATTTACCGGTCTTTGGGGAGAAGAGAAGTGTACCCTCTCCAGTGGTAGAACCATTTTAAGGTAGTTTGGATCATGTGTGGTGATCTTTTTTTTTTAATTTTTATTAACATATAATGTATTTTTTGCCCCAGGGTACATGTCTGTGAATTATCAGACTTACACATTTCACAACACTTAACATAGCACATACCCTCCCCAATGTCCACAACCCAGCCCCCTATCTTAATGGGAGTCCTTGCATCTCTGAAGTTAGAATGAACTGGGTTTCCTGGTGTCCCGGATGTGATGCCAGAAAGCAAACAAATCGGGGTATATAGTGAGCAGCTATGAAGATGAACTTGCCCTCGACAGAAAAGGCTGGGGGAGGGAGACGCTGCGCTAACGTCAGGAGCTCATTTTGTGACCTGTCATCATAGTTGGAGAACTCATTACTGTTACGGTGTCAGCTCTCAAAATTAATCTGTAAATTCAATGTAATCCCAATTAAACCCCCATCAGGTTGCTTTGTAGAAACTGACGAGATTGCTTAAAAATTCCCCAGGAAATGCCAAACTGGTTTGATAAAGTAAAGCCAAGTTGAAAGAGGTATCTTTTGTGATTTTAAGATTTACTATAAAGCTAGAGTGACCAGTAGAGTCTGGCACTGGTGTAAAGAGAGACAATTGCTCAGCCGAGCAGAGTAGCAGATACATTACACATGAACACATGTATGGTCAACTGGTCTTCAAGAAAGGAGCAAAATCAAATGATGTGGAATAAAGGTTAACATTTCAAAAAATGGGGGCACCTCCCTTCGGCTCGGGTCATGATCCCAGGGTCCTGGGACAGAGCCCAGCATCAAGCTGTCTGCTCAGCGTTCTGTTTCTCTCTCTGCCTCTGCCTGCCACTCTGCCTGCTTGTGCTCTCTCTCTCTCTCTCTGTCAAATATATAAAACCTTAAAAATATTTTTTTCAAAAAATGGTGTTGGAACAATTAATTTGATCTGGGATAAAAAGTGGCCTGTGACCTTTACTGTACAACATCGAGAAAAATTAACCAACTTGGATTATAGATATAAATATAAACATCAACATTACAAAACTTCTCTAAAAATCAGGAGAAAATCTTAATGACTTTGGATTTGGCAAATTTATATTTACTTCTATATAAAAGCATAATCTGTGACAAAAGATAAAGGTGGAGTTTGAGAGGGTGCTCATGGGTTATGGACAGAGACCGTCTGTTTGCTGATTACAGTGGATGGTCATTCAGGGCTATATGTTTCATTTTTAGCCCTGGCTTCACTGTCCCCCAACCTTTTGATGCATCATTTTTCCATTTTTTTTTAAAGATTTTATTTATTTATTTGACAGAGAGAGAGAGAGAGAGATCACAAGTAGGCAGAGAGGCAGGCAGAGAGAGAGGGGGAAGCAGGCTCCCTGCTGAGCAGAGAGCCCGATGCGGGGCTCTATCCCAGGACCCTGAGACCATGACCTGAGCTGAAGGCAGAGGCTCTAACCCACTGAGGCCCCCAGGCGTCCCTCATGGTTTTTCCACTTTATTTCAATTTAACTCTTTTCCACTTTTTTTAGATCCATGTTTTATTTTGTTTACAAATATTGAGGATTATCCAGATAATACTTATTTTGCTGAATTTTAATTTGATTTCGTAGGGGTCAAAGAACACCATGTGCAGGATTAGGACCCTAGTACAATTGTTGATTCTACCTCCAGGCTGCCTTTGGGTTGAGCTGCAATGTCAGTTCTTGGCAGAGTCTAACCTGCAGATTACAGATTTGCAGCCCGCACTGACCCCAACCCAATTCCTTAAAATCTCCCCTGTTCTCTGCCCTTCCGTCTCAACTCTCTCTCTCTCTCTCTCTCTCTCTCAGTTCTGTTTCTATGGGAGAACACTCACAAATACAGATTTCGCTTTTATGACCTAGAATATTGGTTATCCTGGAAAATGTCCCAGGTGGACTTTAATAGAATATTTATTATTCTGTTTTGGGAAACATTGTTGATTGTCTATTAGGCCATTTTAGTCTTCTGTGTTCTTATGTATTTCTCTCTTCTGTTAATTAGTGAGAAAACAATGTTGAAACATGCAACTAGGGACACTTGGCTGGCTCAGTTGGTTAAGCGACAGACTCTTGATTTCCGCTCAGGTCATGGTCTCAGGGCCTTGAGATGGAGCCCAAGTTGGGCTCCATGTTTAATCAGGAGGCTACTTGAGTTGTGTCTTCCTCTCCCTCTGATCCTCCCCCCCTTGTGCTCTCTCTCTCTCTCAAATAAATAAATACACCTTTTAAAAAAGGAAGAATGCAACTCTAATTCCTTTCTTTATTACTATTTTTACCAGACTTGATGTGTTTTGAACTCTGTTATTAGGTGAACACACATTTAGGATTACATGCTCAGGGCGAATTGACCCCTTTTCATTAAAAAATAAATGACCCAGTTTAGTCCTGGCAACATTCTTTTCTCTGAAAATTATTTCTCTCATGTTAATACAAGAATGCCACATTTCTTTTGATTAGTGTTAGAATCACATATATTTTTCAGTCATTCTGAATTTTAACTTCTCTTTGAAAGTTGATTTTCTACAAGCAGCATGTAGTCGAATCTTCCCTTTCATCTAATGTGAACATCTCTGGTTATTAATCTAGTATTTAGATAATATCTGTATTTGATGTGATTATTGGTACATAAGATCCAGTTCTACCCTTTTTCTATTTTTTAAAAAGATTGTCTGGTTTGTTCCTTTTTCTTCTTTTCCTTTTTCTTTTTGGCTAAACAATCTCTTTGTGATGACATTTGATCTCCTTTTTTTGATATGTGAACTATTGCTAATTATTTGTTTCACTGGTTGTCTTAGGGGTTATTTATTTACTTATTTATTTATTATGTTCAGTTAAAGTTTATAGGGAGTATTTATACAGTGTACACATGTCTAACTGAAACACAATATACTTCCAAGAGATATTACACCTTCTTATGTACTTAGAAGAATCCTGTAGTGATTTTGTTTCTCCTTCCCAAAACTTTTTCTTATTGTTTTGTACATTTCTATATATGTTACACACCTCAAATGCATTGTTATTTTACCTCCTTTAAATAACTGGCTATATCTTATTTTATTTTACTTTATTTATTTATTTAGAGCATATGAGCGGGGCAGGGGGGGTGTGCAGGGGGAGAGAGAGAATCTCGAGCAGACTCTGTGTTGAGTGCAGAGCACGACATCGGGCTCGATCTCACGACCCCAAGACCACGCCCTGAGCTGAAATCCAAAGTCAGTCACGTTAACCAACTGAGCCACTTAGGCGCCACGAAATAACTAGTTATATTTTAAAAAGGGATTTTGAAAATCAGAAATAAAGTTTTATGTTTTCTCATATAATTACCATTCATCAGGTTATTTATCTTGTTGTTTAAATCCAAATTTCTATGTGGGATAAATGTGTTTCTTTCTTAAGGACCACCTGCAATTATTTTAGCACAGGGGACAGGTCCTGAAATCTCAGCTTTTGTAGGTCTAAAAAGTCTTTGCTTCCCTTTACTTTTTGAAAGTCATGTGACTTGGAGCCAAATTCCAGTATGATCCTCCCCTTTCTTTCAGCATTTTAAGGGTATTACTCCACTCGGAGTGGGTCCGAGGTGAGAAATTGTCCGGGGTGAGAAATCCGTTTCTGTTCTCCAAACTTTGTACCTCTGAACGTAATGTGTCTTTTATTCTCTGACCGCTTTGAAGGTTTTCTCTGTATCATGGATTTCATTTTTTTTTTTTTTAAAGATTTATGTGTTTGAGAAAGAGAAAGCCAGCAGGGGGAGGGGCAGGGGAAGAGAGAGACAGAGAGAGAGAGAGAGAATCCTCAAGGTGACTCCCTGCTGAGCGTGGAGCCCAGCCCGATGCTTGGGGCTGGATCCCAGGACCCTGAGATCATGACGTGAGCTGAAACCCAGACTCCAACACTTAACCAACCGAGTTGCCTACTGCCCTTTTATCATGGACTTTAAGGAATTTGATTATGATGTGACCTGGTGTCATTATTTTCTTCCCCCCGAAGGTTTAGTTACATCCTACGTGCTTCCCCTCCCTAGGATTTACAATTTTTGATAATCTTTAGAAACGTCTCAACCATGATTTCTTCTAATATTCGTACTCCTCCTTTCGAGACTCTAGTTACAAATTTAGTTGTCCTCTTGAGATGTCTCATTGCTTAATAAAGCCTGTTGACTCAACATAATTGTGTTTCTTTCTTCATTGTGTGTCTTACTTTGAATACGGCTTTCTTTTTTCTTTCTTTCTCTCTTTTTTTTTAGGATTTTGTTTATTTATTTGACAGAGAAAGGCACAGTGAGAGAGGGAACACAAGCAGGGGGAGTGGGACAGGAAGAAGCAGGCTTCCTGCAGAGCAGGGAGCCTGATGCGGGGCTCGATCCCGGGACCCTGGGATCATGACCTGAGCTGAAGGCAGATGCCCACCGACTGAGCCACCCAGGCTTCAAGTCCTTCTGTGAGGGAGCAGCAGTGACTGTTTCTCCCACCCCCTCCCCCGTCATGTCTCAGGGTGAGTCACGTGTTTTCCAAGGATGAGCTACTTGCTCCCCTTCTTCAGTTGGACTTGAGGTTTTCTGCTACTGCTCTTGTGTTATTTCCAGTATTTTGATTTGTGAGGAAGGGTAGGAAAAAAAAAACAATTCTAGACCATTTTGTCTGGTCCACACGAGTCTTTTCATTTGTAAAATGGGTATCATAACAGAATGTGCCTTACGAGTTTCCAGAAAAGATGCACTGCCTAGTGCCTCTTCAGAATTCAGTCATTGTTCAGTCTGCTTACATCACGGGCCCTCCTTAATGTCCATCCCCCAGTTAGCCCATCGCTCCAGCCACCCTCAGATTGTTTCCTGCGGGTGAGAGTCTCATAGGGTTTGTCTCCCTCTCTGATTTCATCTTATTTTATTTTTCCCTCCCTTCCCCTGTGGAATTTAATTAAGAGTGTTTATTAGAGTGGGGAAGATCAGGAGAGGGGGACAGACAGAGAAGGTTCGCCCGGGGCTGCATTCTCACGCTTTGTTAGGAAGCACCTGTGACCTCTAGCCAATTGTCCTCCTGTGTTTACCACATTCCTCCTGTGCCCTGCAAAATGCACATAACTGAGGACCTGAGAGGCTAAAGTGGACCTTTTGGTCAAATAAGACTAATGAAGGGTTTGTTTCGTGTGTGTGTGTGGGGGGGGGGGGGTTTCCATTTCCATGGAGGTTTTTTCATTCTTCATTTCTTCTCATCATTCTTTGGAGCTTTGTACAGAAATTTTAAGAAGCTAAGTGCAGCTATAACGGGTCGTAATTTTCTACTCAGAAAATTGTTTTGAACGGATAAATTTTGCTCAATATTGTTTTGGAAATCAAAGACATAAACCACAGATAGGCGATAAATGAACTATTAATGATTTTCAATTTATTAAGTCCCAAGAAAGGGATAAAAAAGATTCCTAACATAATTAAATGGCAGAGAAAGAATTATGTCAGACATTAAAGATGCCCTGATACCCTGTCACTTGATATTGGTTTTCTATCTCAAGTGCTGCGAAGTGTATGATACATTCTGATGGGCAGATGGATGTTGGAGTTTGATATATTGACACAGCACCAATAACCCGGCAGGCTCCAAGATTAATGCGCATTATGTTTAGTGAATGCAGACACTACTCATCATGTGTCTACTTATCTGAATGCAAAAAGAGAAAGAAGAAAATGTAGGTGCCTGAGAACTTCTTTTTTTAAGTAAGTTAAAAATATAATTTTTATAAATAATTGTTGGTACAATAAGACAATTAAAACTCTAGTGGCAAAAAAACCCACATTGATTCTTATAATTAACGAAACGTATCCTTATCTCTGAAATAGAGGAAAGATTATATATATATATATCATATATATATGTGTATATATATGTGTATGTATATAATCATATATATAATACTTCCTCTATTTCAGAGATAAGGATATGTTTATTTAATTATAAGAATGTTATATATGTATATATAATACAATTGTATATATATTGTATATATACATATTGTATATATTGTATATATATACTGTATATATATATACAATTATATAACTGTATATAATTATATCTTTATAATTATATATATCCTAATTATAGGATATATATAATATGATTATATACTCTATAAAAATACTCTATAATTATCATAATTATAGGATATATATAATCATATATATACTCTTTCCTCTATTTCAGAGATATATATATATAATCATATATACATATTTCCTCTACATTGTATGATATATAATTATAAAATTGTATATAATTCATAATATTATATATAACCATATATAATCTTTCCTCTATATAATATATTATTAATACAATACATTATTATATATTAATTAATATATTTATACTATATATATATTATATATATATATATATAAAGAGCTTTAAGAATGTATGAAATACCAGAATTTCTCTCAGGACTTATATTTGGTATTTCATTAAGTTCTCTTTCACAACAATATAGCAAGACAAGAGATATTATATTGGCTTAACTGAAAAGGAAATTAGACTCGGATCAGGTAAGTGAATTTTTCAAGGTAACACAGTATTTGAAATAACAGATGCAGTTTATAGTTACATCTGCATGAAGTTCTGAATCAAAACTCATGGCACTTGGGGAATGATGACCAGCCTGAGGCAGGAAATGCAGAAAAATAGTGTAGGCTGTCTTATGATGTTTTGAAACAAAGAATCAGTTAAAATGACATTTGCGGCGGCCCCAGGGTGGCTCAGTCCGTTAAGCGGCTGCCTTTGGCTCAGGTCATGATCTCAGGGTCCTGGGATTGGGTTCCGTGTCAGGCTGTCCTGCTCAGCAGGGAGTCTGCTTCCCCCTGGACTTCCCTTCCTGACCCTCCTACTGTGTTCACTCATGCTCCCTCTCTCTTTCTCTTCAAATAAATTTTTAAAAAATATCAAATGACATTAGCCCCCAAAGCAGGAAGCTTCATTTGGACAAATATTGGACAATATGAGAAGTAATGAATGCAATTGATAATGAATGCAATTTTATGAGAACCTTATGAGTGAAGACAGTTCTGCTTTCAACCAAGACAAAGTAATGGATTCACTCTCCTGCTAGAAATAATCCTCATGATGACCATGATGTGATGATGGAGGTGATGATCATACAGATACAACCCAAAACACTGGCATTCAGACATCGAACGTGAGACAGAACAGTGATATATGAGAGTTGAGGAAACAAATGAGGGAATCCCAGTGATGGCCCTGGGCTTACTGACTAGAGAGTTTTGGGGAAACCTCACAGATAGCAGAAGGCAGGCAGGGTATAGTGGTTCCTCTGAATGGAGAAGGCGTAGGTGGAGGTCTACTACAGTTGAGTGGGTAGAGCCCACAAAGTAGAGTATTGGAAGAAAGAAACCTGCTGAGACAGAGTGCTTTGGAGATCTGTAGAGTTTCTCCCAAGTCTTCTGCAGAAGACTGCTTGGTGTGGGCACGTGAAGACATTAGCCGAGGTCTGCGTCAGACCCGTCTTCGGTTATAGAGAAAAATCTCCGAACTAAGACAGGGCTAGAAATAGTTTGTGTTCATCAAAACTAGCGTGTGTGAAAGTTTCTCAAAGCCAAGAAAAGGACTAACGGAATGGATTCTAGATAATATGCCCAGAGAAGGGGCACCTGGGTGGCTGAGTAGATTAAGCATCCACCTCTTGATTTCAGCTTATGATTGGGGTCCTGAGATGGAGCTCTGCATCACACTCCCTCTTTCCCTTCCTCAGAAAAACAAAAAAACAAAAACAAAAACCAAAAACCAAAAAACAAACCAAACCAAACCAAAGCAATAAGAACAAACGCTTAGAGAAAACACAAGGTGAGCAGTAGCCCACATTTCTAGAATCAGGTAGACTACTCAGAACACTATTGCTACAGTAGTGGATTATAATTTGTCCTAAAGTAAATGCTATGCTGGTCTTTCCCAACAAAGCTTAAAAGCAAACATTAAAAGAATCAATCTATATCCAAATAAGTTAACTGAATCTGAGAATAAAGTTCAATAATATTTATAAAATTACCACAAAATATCTACCACCCAACTTGGTAACATTCACAATATCTGCCAACCAAGAAACAGTTACCAGTCCCATAAAAAATGCAGAGAATAAGAACTATGATGAAAGAAAAAAGCAATACCTTCAGCCTAACCCACAAATGAAACACTTGTCAGAATAAGGAGACAGAGACATTGAAAAGTTTCCTTGTTGATAGTGGAATTCAAGACTAGTGAACTTGAAAGACACAGCAATGGAGATCAACCAAAATGATGTGCAGACTGAAAAATCTGAAAAAGTCATCCAGGTACCATTGAACTGTGGGACAAGTCAAAGACCTAAATATCTTTGTGATTTGGGTACCCAAAGAAAAACAGTGACAAGTGTTTGAAAAAAAAAAAAAAAAAAGGTCAGAAACGTCCCAAACTTGTATCTCTTAAAAATAATAAAGATAGTAAAGCAATAACCCTTAAAAAAGAAACTAAGTAGAAATTGTAAACTGAAAATCACAATAACAGCAATGTAAAAATCATATGGGATGGATCAGCATTCAAGCAGATAGGACAGAAGATAATCAATGATTATCTCACTTTGAGCAACAAAGAGCACAGGGTTAGCTTATAGAGCAATTCCAAAGTAGCCATCATTAGTGTCATAGTCCCAAGAGAGGAGCTGAAAAAGAATTTGAAGAAATAAGGATGGAGAATTCCCTACTATGGCAAAAGGTACAACATCCCAGATTAAAGAAGCTAAGCAAGCCCTAAACAGTATTAAACCCAACAAATGCACACCGAGAAATCTCATAATTAAATTTTAAAAATGAAAGACTAAGGTAAAAGTCCTAAAGGCAGTCTGGTTGAAAAGATGGATTACCTATAGTGGAATAACAATTCAAATGTCAGTGGATATCTCGTCTGAAACCACAGAGGCCAGATAAAAGTGACCCCATGTTTTTAAGTATTAAAAGAAAGAAGAGAACTGTCTACTAGGAATTCTATATTGGGCAAAAAAAAAAATTCTTCAAGAATGAAGAGGAAATAAAACATTATTAGATAAAATAAAACTTTAGAAATGTGTTACTAGCAGACCAAAACTTAAAGATTAATTAAGGAAGTTTTTCAATGAGAAAGAGAGTTTAAAAAAGCAAGAGAGAGTCTTGGAGCATCAGGGAAGAATAACAAAACCATCAGAAATGTGAATACATAAGCTTTTACATACAACAGATTAACCTTTAACTCATCAGTTCTATAAATTATAGTAGAGACTGAAACAAAAATATTAAGACTATGTGACACTCAAAACAATCATATTTAAAAGTGGGTAAGGTAGAGAAACGAAATAGTAATGAGGATTTCACCATTAACACAAAGTGGTAAAATCCTGACATCAGTAGATGGTAAGTTACATATATATATAATATAATTCCCAGAGAAATCACGACAAAAAATATTCAAAGAGATACATTCAAAATATCAAGATGGAATCTTGCATTGCATCGTGTTAAGTAATCTTTTTTTTTTTTTAGAAGATTTTATTTATTTATTTGACAGAGAGATAGAGAGTACAAGCAGGCAGGAAGGCAGGTAGTGGGAGAGGGAGAAGCAGGCTCCCCGCTGAGCAGGGAACCCGATGTGGGGCTCCATCCCAGGACAGACCTGAGCCGAAGGCAGCTGCTTAACCAACTGAGCCACTCAGGTGCCCCCATGTTAAGTGATCTACAGGAAAGCAAGAATAGAGGACACACAAGAATCAGAAGAAACACACAGAAAACAAATAATGAAAGGAAGACTTATAAAATAACCTATCGTTAATTACAATAGATTATTAAAATTAAATGGTCTAAACATATCAATCAAAAGACAGAGGTTTGCAGAGTAAATAAACATCACCGAAATTTGTGTTTTTTGTAAGAAGCTCGAGTCAAATTCAATGGCATAGGTACATTGAAAGTGAAAGACTGGAAGATCATATACTAATCCAAAATTAATAAAGGAAAACAGGAGAGGGGATATTAATATCTGATAAAGTTGACTTCAGAGGCAAGGAAATTACTAGAAGCAAAAGAGAGGTACTACATAATAATGAATCAATCCATTAGGGAGACATACTGATTTTAAATGTGTGAGCGCCAAACAGCAGCACTGCAAAAGATACCATGCTCTGCTGATAAACTCAAAAAATAAATAAATAAGCCCATAACCATAGTTGAACCTGTCAGCAGTCCCGTCTCAGCAACTGATGGAACACAGGACAGAAACTCTGCGAGAAGCAAGATCTGAACAATACAACCAACCAACATCATCTAAAGCATATTCTTACAACACCCTACCCAACAACAGAATGCACTTTTTCTTATTTTTTTTTAAAAGATTTTGTTTATTTATTTGACAGAGAGAGATCACCAGTAAGTAGAGAGGCAGGCGGAGAGAGAAGGGGGAACCAGTCTCCCTGCTGAGCAGAGAGCCCGATGCGGGGCTTGATACCAGGACCCTGAGATCATGACCCAAGCAGAAGGCAGAGCCTTCTGAGCCACCCAGGCGCCCCCAAAGAATGCACTTTTTCTTAAGCACCTACAGAACATTCATCAAAACAGAAAACACTGCAGGTCATTAAAAAACCTCAACAAATTTAAAAGAACTGAAGTCATACGGAGCGTGTTATAACAGAGTCAAACAAGAAATCAATAACAGAACAGGAAAAACTCTAAACCTGCAAATTAAATACATTTCTAAATCATTCTTGTGTTAAAGATGTTTCAAGGTCAATAAGAAATTACTTTGAGCTGAACTAAAATGAATATACAACTATCAACATTTGTGAATTTTGCCAATTACACCTCGTTAAATCAGTAAAAAAGCTGTGAGACACAACTAAATGCTAAGATGGAAGTTTATGGGATTGTGTGCCATCTCTAGGGAAGAGAGAAAGACCCATTGACCATGTAAGCTCTCACCTCCAGAACTTAGGAACGAAAGTAATATAAACCCAAAACAAGTAGAAGGAAGAAAACAATAATGAAAGTGAGAGTAGAAATTAATAAAATTGAAAATAGAAAATAGAGGAAAAGAAAATCAATGAAACAAACAGTTGGTTCTCTAAAGAACTTTTCCAATGAATTCATGCTGGTTCTAATGAGAGTGGTAAAAATAAAAAGAGAGAAAACACAAATCACAAATATCCAAAACTAAATAGAGAATATCACTATAGTTCCCAAAGATTAAAATGTTGTGGGACTGTTATGATAATTTTCATCTCATAAGTTTTTAAACTTTGAGGAAATAGAGCAATTCTTGGAAAACCAAGAACCCAAACTCAACCAAATGAAATAGATAATCTGAACAGCCCAATAACATTTACAGAAATTTAATCCATCATTTAAAGTTTCTGATGAAGAAATCTCCAGGTCTCGATACCACTGGAGAATTCTACCAAATAGCACTACTTTTAAACAATCTTATCCATCAAACAGAAGAGGAGGAAACACTTCCCCAACTCATTTTTTGAGACCAGTATTTCCTCAATACCGAAAACATGAAGATGGCACAAAACAAAGCTAGATCTAACATGAACTTGGTGCAAAAATCCTCAACAACATATGTGCAGATGTTTCTTCCCCTTGATAAGGTGATTTATGAAAGATGTGAAGCTATTGCTATACCTAGTGGTCAAATACTGAATGGTTTCCTAATAAGTTCAGGAACAATACAAAGATGGCGGCTCTTGCCACCCCAACAGACTAGAGCAAACTCTAGCTTCTGGGTTAAGAAAAGGGGAGGAAAAAAGATACAGACTGGAAAGAAAGAGCTAAAACTGTTTCTATGAGCAGATGACAATGTAGAACATTTCAGGGAATCTACCAAAAAAACAAAAACAAAAACAAAAAAACCTCCTAGAACTACCAAGTAGGATATAAGATCAACACACCAAATTAACTATATTTCTATTTGCTAGTGTGAGCATGTGGAAACCAATTGTAAATACCATTCCCAATCACCCCAAAGTTAATGAAATATTTAGATATAAAATTAATAAATCATGTAAAGAATATGTATACTGAAAGTTACAAGATGCTGAAGAAATAAATCAAAGGAGACATAAATAAATGGGGATACACAGTGCTTTTTGGATTGGAGGATTCAACATAGTGAATTAATTCTCCCTAAATTGAGCTATGGGTTTCATTTCACAATTCCACAAAATTTCTCATGGACATAGCCAAGGTTATTCTAAAATTTATATGGAAAGAAAAGGAACTAAAGTAACTTAAACAGTTAGATGAGCATAAAGTGGGCAGCATTATTCTATCTGATATCAAGTCTTACTATGTGGCTATTGTAACAAGTCATTGTGGCATTAATAGAGGGATAGACAGATCAATGGAGAAGAATAGAAAATGCAGGAATAAACTTCCATAAATATGGACAATTTTTGATAGATAAAATAATGAAGGAAGGTAGTCTTTCAATAAATGATGTTGTGATATTTGGAAATCCCTGTGCAAAAATAAAATGAATTTTGACATAAACCTCACAACTCCCCTAAAAATTAACCTAAAGTTGACCATAAAGTTATATGTAATATGTGAAATTATAAAACTTTTAGGAAAAAGCATAAGAGAAAAGCCTCATTACTTAGGCACAAGACATAAAAAGACCAAAAATATAAATTGGACTTCACCATACTTAAAAACTTTGGTCCACAAAAGACTTGGTTAAGAGGATATCAAGTCAAATTACAAGCAGAGACTTTTTTTCTGAATTATATTTTTATTAAAGAGCTCATACCCTGAGTATATAAATAGCGCTCTAACCCAACAATAAGAATACAAACGATTGGAAAATGGGAGCATATTCAATGGCAAATAAGCATACGAGAAAGTGGTCCTCATGATGATCTATAAGGGAAATGTAAATTAAAACCACAATAAGGGCGCCTGGGTGGCTCAGTTGTTAAGTGGCTGCCTTCAGCTCATGTCATAATCCCAGGGTTCGGGGATCGAGCCCCCACATGGGGCTCCCTTCTCCGAGGGAAGCCCGCTTCTCCTTCTCCCTCTCCCACTACCCTTGCTTATATTCCCTCTCTTGCTGTGTTTCTCTCTGTCAAATAAATAAATAAAATCGTAAAAAAAAAACCCCACAATGAGATAATCACTACACACCTATCAGAATTACTAAAATCAAAAAAAAAAAGCAACACAGTCAAATTCTGGTAAGGATGCTAAGAAATTCTTTGATCCATACATTGCTGCTGGAAGAGTTAAATGGTGTAGCCAATCAGGAAAAGAGGAGCAATTTCTTATAAATTTATGTATGTAATTACCAGATGGCACCACCTGGAAACTGCATTTCTGGGCATTCATCCCAGGTAAATGAAATCTTACATTCACACGAAAACCCATACATGCATGTTCATAGTCGTTTCATTTGTAATAGCTCAATAATGGAAACAGCCCAAATGTCCTTTGATGGGTGAATGGTTAATCAAACATTGGTACAAACCAACTGTGGGTATCTACTCAGCAATTAAATGAAACAAACATAATGCACACAACAGCTTGGACGAATCTCCAGGGAATAATGCTGACCAAAAGAAGCCAGTCCCAAAAGGTTACATATTTCATGATTATAGCATATTAAAAACAATAACATTTTGGAAATGGGAACAGATTAAGGTTCGTCAGGCTTTAGGAATAGGAATGAGGCAGAAGAGAGGTGTGGGGTTTTCAAGGGCGGGCACGAGGAATCCGTGTTGTGATGAATCTGGTCGGTATCTTCACTACGCGGTGGACACAAAAACCTGGTCACATGATTGTGATCTTATTACCACACTTTTGCAAAATAGTTCTTGTTGGAGGAAACTGGTAATATGTACATAGAAACTCCCTATTTTCCTTCTTGTAATTTCATATGAATCTCTAATTATCTCAATAAAAATTTCAATAAATGAAAAGAGACAGAGTAGCTTAATTAAATTTTCCCAAGCAAACCCATAATACAAAACCAAGAAGACTGTCCCCAGATGGTCCATGTCTAAGCTTTATGTTATTCTGCCTCTATGGGGATGATAATGAGAGCAAATCCTTGGAAAGGAGACTGACTTGAAACACACACATCCAAACCAAGTCCATCTCCTGTGCAGGGGACTCGCCCGTTCATACTTCTTGCCTTGGGAACAGAGCTCAAAAACCATTTACAGGTGACATATCTGAAACCAGCGAAAGAAGCCTTATCTAGAGATGTTGACGGACCTGGAATGTTTAGGGCATCGCTCCCATTTTGTGGATGAGATATTTGTGGCTTGTAAAGATTGCAAAGCTAGGAAGTGGTAGAACAGTGATTTTTGCAGGAGAAGAAGGAGGGCTATCCCAGAAGTGGACCCTTCACCATCAAGTGTGTCCAGAGAAACGAATCTGTGGCATTGTAGATGCCTTACACAAGTCTGTGCTGAGTAAGAGAGAAGAAACCTTCTGTAGCTAGGAGTATGGGTAGATTCTGAGTTCCTGGGAGTGGAGGGGTGGGGGAAACGAATGCACACATTTCTTCCATTAGTCCTGGCTTGGGAACTCATCCTCCAGTTGAGAACTCAAAAGAATTCAGCTTAGTTGGGTTGGAGAACAAAAGTCCCTGGAGAAATTAGTCAGAGCCTGATAGAAATGGGTTTTATTAACAGCTTGATTGAAATCTCACTGACATTTAAATGTTGTTCTTATTTAAGGTACGACATGATGTTTTGATAGGCGTATACATTATGAAATGGTCAACATAATCTATTTGATTACATCACCTTCACCTACTTACTATTTGTGGTTAGAGGAGCAGATCACACTTAAAGTCTGTGGTCTGGGCAAATTTCAGTCACACAATACAGTATTGGTGACTATCACCGCCTTTCGAGAGCTTTCACGATTATAAGCACCAACATTTTGTTTTATTTTGCAGCTTCTGAAAAGATTCATTTGTTCCTGTGCACAAGATGAGCTATTTGAATAAATACATGAGTTCGTGGAAGATCAGGGCAAGATAGACAAAGAGAAGAGGGGTCTGAGTTACCCCAGAAGACCTGAATTTCCACCTCACAGCCCGTGAATGTTTTCTTTGCACAAGAAAATCAGCGGCAATTCCAGGAAGTTCTTAGGTCTCTTAGTAGGACTTTCAGATCCTTACACGTTCACAGGATTGCCTGATCTGTAGGCTTTCCCTGCACACAGATCTGTCTTCATTGAAATGCTTTTCATGGTAATATACGTAATGCAAATTATAAGCATGAAGATGAATTCCTTTCAAAACCTTCCCTGCCCCCACCCTAGCACAGCAGCATGCATTTATCTTGGAGAGCTTGTGAACAGCAAATGTTGATTTCTCACAGCGTGGATCTACAAGTCTAAGATCAGGGTACCAGCATGGTCGGGTTCTGTGAAGGACCTCTTCTGGGTGTAGACCGACAACTTCTTGCCATATCCTCGATGTATTAGAAGGGGTGAGAGATTTCTTTAGGGCACTAATCCCACAGTGAGGGCTTTACCCTCCTGCCCTAACTACCACCCAAAGGGCCCACGCCCAAATATCATCCCAACATTGGGCATAGAAATTCAAGATGTGAATTTGCGGGGGCCATAGGCAAACCATAGCATGGCGTTCAAGCCTAGCTTGAGAATCAACTTCTTAATCTCCATTCTTTATAAGACCAAGGGCATGCGCAACATTGAAGCAGACTTTTGCTAACCGACATCCTCAATGCTATGAAACTCCGTTGTCTACTGATTCTATATTAAACATTCACACATCACTTAAAAATTGAGTGTAGCGTGTTAATGATGATCTGTATAGAGGAAGACACAGGCATCTACAAGAGTCCATCTGGAAACCATGAAATATATTACATATTCTAATCTTTAGAATTTTTACTTAACTTTTATTTTATTTTATTATCTTTTTAAATATTTATTCATTGATTTCAGAGGCTGGGGCTGGAAAGAGAGGGAGAGGAAGAGAGAGCCTCAAGCAGACTCTGCGCTGAGTGTGGAGCCCAACGTGGGGCTCGAACTCACGACTCCTGAGATCATGACATGAGCGGAAATCAAGAGTGGGGCAGTCAACAAACTGAGCCAGCCACACAGGCACCCCATTTTTTACTTTTATTTTACACGCAGCATCATGCTGTAATTTCATCGTTTCATATTGAAGTTGCCTACATACAATTCCGTAAATGACTGTGAAATCTACCTACTTTTTTAGTCACACGATGCACCATAAAAATGTCATTATGTACCGTGAAAGCAATTATACTGTGATTAAAATAAGATCAGCTGTAAATGACAATCACAAAGAACGTTCATTTCGAGTTGCAAAGCTCAATAGAAAAATCAGCCAATTGCTAGTTGTTTTGTTTGGGTTTTGTTTGTTTTCTGAGACATGTAGGATATTTCCATTCAATTCCCTTCCATTCACACATTTACGGTTTCCTTGGTCGTCTTCCCAGCAGGTGTTGCAGAGAGCAGGGTAACTGGTTAGTGGGGTACTTTATACAGGCAACCTCTATTGTGTGCCCAGGGAGGGTTAGATGCTGCGTCAGGCATAGACTGTCAGAAATAAATGTGACTCTTGCTTTGAAGGAGCCCCAACGCCCCCTGCTGCCGCCCCCCCTCCCCTGGCCCTGTGCTGTGGGAGACTGAGGACCAGCCGCCTTGTACAGTTCCTGCTGCCGCACGCAGAAGCTCACCCTGCTTTGCAGGCTGAATACGAAGTTAGGAAAAATATGTCAAAGTGCTGACCGTGGGGCGTGGCAGAATGGGTAAGAGAGGCTTGCACCCGGGGGTGGGGGGTGGGGGGTGTTGCAGGAGAAGAAGGATGTAGTCACCTGATTCCCATCACTGCATGGTCAGGATAAAGCACATTGATTCACAAAGCTGATCATCACACTTTCGAAGAAGAGTTCTGTGGCCGAATGTGCATCGAGCCAAGAAAGGACACATGGTTAAAGCAAAAATAGGAGAAGCAGTTTGCCAAGAGAGACCCTTTTTGGGGTACTCTCGGATTCAGAAGGAAGCTGCCTGATGCAGGGGTGGGGCAGTGCCCAGCCTGTGTGGAAACTCAGGCAAGTGCTGGTGAGAAGGACGCGTCCCTGGCTCAGCGTCAAAGGGGCATCATCACAAGTACTGAATGCAATTCACTTCTAAGAACCTGAGTTATTTCACACTGGGCTAATCTGAAAAATCAGCAAACCTCGGTCATGATTCACTGTTTACGAGGAATGAAGTGATGTCCTCTAGGAAAAAAATGTTTTTGCTCCAAAATAGTAATGCTATGTTATTTTTTTTTCCAGGGGAGTTGGGGGTCCTGTTAAGAAACCTCCTTCACGTTACCTACCTATTGGATGATAATTGATCACAGATTTAACCCTTTCTTCTTTGAGTCTGCAAATTTCTACACATTTTAATTTTAACGCCTTGTAGTTTCAGTGTCAGGAATTTTATCTTCACTTTTACATTGATATTGGAAATGGAACTCTGGTTCTAGCTAGAATTCTAAATAGAACTCACGGTTCTTCCCCGTGAATGTGTCTAGATATCCGTTGTCACTTTTCATCATTAATATTGTTATTTTCTTTCTTTCTTTCTTTCTTTCTTTCTTTCTTTCTTTCTTTCTTTCTTTCTTTCTTTCTTTCTTTCTCTCTCTCTCTCTCTTTCTTTCTTCTTTCTTTCTTTCTCAAAAAGATTTTATTTATTTATTTGACAGAGAGAGATCACAAGCAGGCAGAGAGGCAGGCAGAGGGAGAGGGGGAAGCAGGCTCCCTGCTGAGCAGAGAGCCCAATGCAGGGCTCGATCCCAGGACCCTGAGACCATGACCTGAGGCGAAGGCAGAGGCTTTATCCCATTGAGCCACCCAGGCGCCCTGTTATTTTATTTTTAATAATTTCCATGCCCAATGTGCAGTCCAACACCGGGCTTGAACTCACCACGATCCTGAGATCAAGGCTTGAGCTAAGTAAGATCAAGAGTCGGACGTTAAACCCACTGAGCCACCCAGGTGTCCCTCATCATTATTTTAAGTTTTGAATTAGGTCACTAAATGCTATTTTCAGTAAGTTCTTCTAGATTTAACATAAATTATCATATGTTAAAGAAACTACTCAGATGGGGTGCCAGAGAGCCTGAGTTGTTTCAGGTGCTGACTGCTGATTTTGGCTCAGTTCCTGATCTCACGTTGGTGGGATCGAGCCCCTCATGGGGCTTTGTGCTCAGCACGGAGTCTGCTTGTCTCCTCCCCCTGTTTGCACGCTCTCTCTCTTAAACAAACAAACAAGCAAACAAATAAACAAGTAAAATCTTAAAAAAATGTACTCAGGCTTTTCACACAGTTGAAAAAACATTTCTGGGCATTAAGCTTTCAGATCACAAACTCTTCCCATAACACACAGTGCTGTGCTACATTAGGGCATGATGTTTTAAAATTTTAGAGGAGGGGCACTTGCGTGGCTCAGACGTTAAGCATGTGCCTTCTGCTTAGGGAGGTCATGGCTCCAGGGTCCTGGGATCGAGCCCCGCATGGGGCTCCCTGCTTGGCGGGAAGTCTGCTTCCCCCTCTCTGCCTGCTGCTCCCCCTGCTTGTCTTCTTCCTCTCTGTGTCAAATAAATAAAGACCTTAAAAAAATTAAAAAATTAAAAAACATAAAAATTTAGAGGGGAAAAAAAATCAGAGGAGGACTTTTGCTTCCTGGTTTTGGGAACTGATAGGTTTTGTTTTCCGCTTCCTGCTAAACACAAGTACAATCCTTAGGCATCACAGATAAAACAGACATTACCAGACCTTCCAAGTTGGAGCCAAAAAGGCAGGCTTGCCCGGGCCCGTGGGTTCCAAAGAACAGCGCAGAGGTGAGCGGCCTCGGGCCTCTGTTTTGCCTCCTGTATGGAAGTGAAGGGAGGAGCCGCTGGGAACTGTCCATGGGTGTAGATAAAACAAGCCCCAACAGAAGCCTGCTCTTTCTCAACAAAGGACCTGTTCAGAGAGTAACAACTCTACCCAACCGACATCACAGGTGGGACTGTGCCCTCCTACCCGCACCCTCTACACCAGGGTGGAGGG
>CM053614.1:86691399-86790025 GCA_028646535.1 Procyon lotor | reverse complement strand
TTTTTTTTTTCCCAGTTAACTTATTGCTGACTGGATATTGGGCATTGGGGTCGAGCGAAAGTGTCCTAAGTTGTCTTATTTATGTTATCAGACTGCAAGAGCTCTGGGCTGACCGTGTGGAGAATAGTAATCAGTGGACAGATTTGGGGTCAGCTTTTTGGAAAGAAAGATGAGTCGGTTCTGTTTGTGGGAAGGTGAATGCACATAAATAATGCAGCCTCCAGAGAGGCAGCCTGTGGTAGAATCTGCTAGTTTTTCACCAGGAAATCTTCTGTCTTTCTGCATCTATTGCCTTAGACTCAGCTGATGCAAAAATAAAACTTTCCACTCACAGCAGCATTTGCTCAAGAGAGAAAACCCGAGTGCTGCGCTCCATCAATCCTTAATTAATTAACCATGAACACTCACACTTGCCACTCTTCACTAGCTCCTAAATTTTTTTCACTTCAGTGCACTACTAAGTAAATTTATTACTGGAGTCTGTCCCTTTGCTTTTCAAGTAAGTGCATTCAAGGTACATTTGTTGTGTATTCTTTATTTTAGTGTGGAGATTCACCAATATTTGCCCCACCTGGATCGCTGACTATGAAACTTTGAGACCAAACATCAAAGAGCACCCCAATTCTGAGTGTGTTGCTTGGAGTGAGATAGAAACCCACAACTCTAGGCTTGTTTTTGATACGTAGACTCACTACAATCTTAATTCCTATGACTATATGGAAGTGTGTCAGCCTTTCACTTTTTTTTTTAAGATTTATTTATTTATTAGAGAGAGAGAGAGAGCATGAGTGGGACACCCAGAGGGAGAGGGAGAGAGAATCTTAGCAGGCTCCACGCCCCGCATAGAGCCCTGTGCAGGGCTCCATCTCAGAACCCTGAGGTCATGACCGGAGCAGAAACCAAGAGTCAAACACCTAATTCTACTGAGCCACCCAGGTGCCCCTCACTGAGAGCATTTTGAATTACAGTGTCCAGAATGGAGAACTTCTGAATTTATTAAGGTCTCACACCTCTCTGGAGTTCTAGAACACAAAGGCAGGTAAAATTTTGATTCTGTCATGGTCAGGTTCTTCATTGGTCATAGAATCTGAAATATTGGGTGTGTGATTTTTTTTTTTAAAGATTTTATTTATTATTTGAGAGGGAGAGAGAGAGCAAGCACAAGCAGGGGGAGTGGCAGAGGGAGAAGCAGGGCCCCTGCTGAGCAAGGGAGCCTAAAGGAGGAAGTGGGGTTTGATCCCAGAACCCTGAGATCCTGACCTGAGCTGAAGGTAGATGCTTAACCAGCTGAGTCACCCAGGATGTGTGATTCTAATATTTAGTCCAAATAGACTGACATAAAATCAAAATAAGGGAATTCATGACTCACATCATAAGGTCTCTTAAAAGATAGGAGCCCTAATGCTGATCAATTTGGAAACTCATAAGAATACATGAAAATTGAATTGCTAATGCTTTAGATATGATGGCATTTAAGAAATTCTGATTGTCACTCTGGTTAATGAAGTAGCCAACTTAGTGATCACTGGTTATTCTTAGAGCCTTTGCTGGTGGGTCTATTTGCTATTTTATTTTTCAAACTTAATATCCCAAATTCAAAATACTAGAGTATCAAGGCTTATTTTATATTCAAAACATCTTTGAAGTCTTCTCGTTGTCCACCGGAGCATGAAAAAAAATGTGCTCTTTCCCTTTTTAAAAGGAGAAATAATAGAAATAATTCGTATTTTCCTTAACTCATAGATTCTATAAAATTTAGTAGCTAAACACTGTTCTTGTAAGAGGTGCTTTAAAAAAATCCATTCTTTAAAAAGGGGAATATTCAGGCTTCTTAAAAGTTAATTTAATTAACTTATTATACAAATACATTTTAATGATTATATACTATTCACATTAAGAAGAGAGGCACTTGTATTCATTTATAAAGACAATAGATATGTAAGAGTCCTTTATTTTAGAAAGATTTTGTGTTTAAGTCTAACAGAGAATAATTATAATACCATTTAGAACAAAAACAAAAGGCTCTAGAAGTTTTGTCAATACTCAAACCACCCATAATGTAGGCTTAATCAATATAATTATTAACTAAATCCTTATAAACCGATACAGCACAATTCAATGGTTTGATTTCACATATTCTGGTTTTATTGGCTCTTATAATAAATAGTCTTAGCTCCACAGATTATTTCCTACTTTTTTCCCTCACACTGACTGAAAGGCCCTTGGTATTTCCTAATCTTCAAGACATAAATATCTAAATAAAGACCATATCATGGATTTATCTTTTGTTTGTAATTGCTTCTTATTTTAGAACAATTTCAAAGTTACAGAAAAGTTAAACAAAGATTTTTTTTTAATTGAACAATTTGAAAATCATTTGTGGACATGGTGCTCTTCCCAACATCTTACTATGAACATTCTACAAACAAGGACATTCTCGTACATGGTCCACATAAAAGCCAACACCAGGCAAAGGACACTGATCTGTCATCTAATTGTCAGACTCACCAGGTTCTGCCATGTTTTCAATGTCTATCTGGGGAAAGTTTCGGGTTGATAATTACAAATTGCACTTTGCCATCATTGTTTTCATGACCTTCAATCTCGACTAATCTTTCTTTGACTAA
This sequence comes from Procyon lotor, assembly GCA_028646535.1. Classification (NCBI taxonomy): domain Eukaryota; kingdom Metazoa; phylum Chordata; class Mammalia; order Carnivora; family Procyonidae; genus Procyon; species Procyon lotor. Next base: position 86,787,398 of record CM053614.1, on the reverse strand, counting down.
TCTTTCTTTTTTTTTTGACTACCACACTTTGGTACTTTTGAAAAGTAGAGACCAATTATTCTGTACGATGTTCCCCAATTCATGTTTCCCTAAATGCTTCCTCATAATTTTTGACATTCAGGTTATGCATCTTGGGTAGGAATGTTTCAGAAGTGATCCTGTGTTCTCATCACATTCTCTCTGGTAGAACACAGTCATGATCTATCCAATTATTGGTAATCCTTTGATTAAGGGATGATCTGCCAGGCTTCTGTGCTGAAAGGTACCCATCCTCCCTCTATAATTAGTAACAAGTGCATTGTTTAGATTTGAGACTATGTAAAAGTTTTTTTCAATTCATTCATCTATTTATTTATACCAGATGGATTTGTGAATCCAAAATGTAGTCAATGGGTTGTAATCTGTTACTGCCAATATTTATTTCCATGTTTAAATTGTCCTAGAGTTAGAAAATGGCATCCCCTTATGTTGGCTTCTGCATCTGCTGGTGTGTCTTCCTAGATCTTTGGGTGCTCCCTTGCTTTCTGGGTGAACAAGATATCTAAGATCATTTTGTATCTTCTTTGTCCAACACTGGGTTCTATCGTTTCTCCGGTGAGGTCTTGTTTCTTTTAATGAAAACTTGCATTACTTACTAAGTAGCCTGGTATTAGATGTGGTCATTATTATTGAGCTGTCATTTTTTGTAAGCTGTATCCTCGGACAGAGTTAAGGAACGCTTGTGTGTGCTGTCAGAGAAAAAAAATTATTCTGACATTTGTTTACATGGAAGAAGACTTTATTCAGTACTATTGCAATAGGGGTCAAGGCTATCAGGACAGGGAGAGAGATGAGCTCAGCTCAGATCTAAATACAACAGAGACTGCTGAAGATTTATAGTCAAAGAACAGTGAGAAGGGCAGTTGTAGGATGGACAGTTATGGAGAGAGGACATTGCTGGTAAGGGAGATTCTTGCTAAGCTGATATAGTAGGATTTTTGCTAACGCTGGACTTAGCAGGCCAAAGACAAGGCCATGGACAAGGCATAGTTGCAAAAAAGGCTTAGAAGAAACTGTCTAAAATTTGGTCAAGGAGAGAGTTTGTATGTGTCTGTGTGTGTGTGTTTATTCGTATGAATAGAAAACCATTCGTTCACACGGATATCTCAGATTCTAATCCAATACCACAAAATATTCACCAAAACTATTCCCACCTTCTATAGTTGTGATGCCCTAAAAATGATTGCTTGTTTCATCCATCTCTTTGTATATTATGATCTGTCATTATGGCCATAGTGTTCCCCCTGCCCTGATCCACCTGAGTTGTGGGGGTACCCTCTCGACCTGCTTGGGCTCAGATCCCCTGCATCAGACACTAACTTTTATTCCACCTTGTCACTAACACCCTGCAACAAGCTACCCCCATCTAGATTCTCTCATTCCCCTGAATGTCTCCCATACCTTGCAATAGTCTGTTAGTGCTGCTGCCAATGCCTCCATTATGTGGGAAACACCTCATATTGCTCCCTTTGCGTGATGAGCAAGTTTATGTGCCAAGGTGGTTAGATCATGGTGCCAGGTCTTCATCAAACCCCAGTCTAGGTGTTGCTGTGAAGATATTTTTAAAGATACAGTTACCATGTAAATCAGTGGACTTTGACTAAATCAGATTGTCCCACATAATATAGGGTGGGCCTTGTCCAATCAGTTGACGGCCTTAAGAAAAATGACTAAAGTCCCTGAGAAATAAAAAAAAAAAAAAATTCTGCCTACAAGCTGCCTTCCCACTCAAGAGACAATATCAACTCTTCCCTGTTTCACCCTTCTGGCTGCTCCTAAAAATTTCAAATTGCCAATCCCCACAATCACATGAGCCAATTCCCAAAAATCCCTTTCTCCCCTCACCCCGATTGTCTCTCTTTCTGTCTCCCATCACCTTCTGAAATGGAGATAACTGTCTATACTATATATAATTATATATATTTATAGATATCCATATGTAGATATCTATAGACATGTCTATAGATATAGTCACTGTTCTTTGACTATATCTATAGACATGTCTATAAAGATATGTCTATATATATCTATATATCTATTTATATCTATCTTTGTATCTATCATTTGTAGATCTTTGTATATGTCATCTATCCATCCCACTGGTTCCATTTCTATCGAAAGCTTCTACTTATAATACAGTTAATGACACCTTTTCAGGCAACTACCCCCCACTCTGCACCCTAACACTCACCACTAAAGGGTGGAATTATTTCTCATGACAACAGCTTCCCCAGGACACGCTGACATCATTAACGAGAACAAGCGCTCTGCAGATTGTGTGAAGTTACTGAGTTAGGATTTTTCATGGCTTTTCTGGTCCAAAATAGAAGACTTAATGGAAATAACCTATTTATTTAAGACCTTAAGAAGAAATATGGTATACTCTACAGGGTAACTGATTGATATTTTTAACTTGCATGGTACATATGCTTAATCAATAAAATATGCATTTTTATTTTTATAATGCTTTATGTTTAATTCACTTGTTCTATTTAGAAAGCCTATCACTGCATTACAAGATTTAACTAACTATAAATTTTGTCACATTTTTATCCACTGCAGAGAAGTGTATGGAGTGATTCCTTCCCTTAGAGAGTACTACTAAACATGTTATAAGCCACAATTATGATAAAATTTGTCTATAGATATTAATTTATATATTCTATTAATAATCTTATCTTCCAAGAAGGACAGGTATTACCATTATTCCTGTGAATTGGCAAAAATAATGTAGCTTTAAAACTGATTATTTTTGGGGCGCCTGGGTGGCTCAGTTGGTTAAGCAACTGCCTTCGGCCCAGGTCATGATCCTGGAGTCCCGGGATCGAGTCCCACATCGGGCTCCCAGCTCCACGGGGAGTCTGCTTCTCTCTCTGACCTTCACTTCTCTCATCCTCTCAGTTTCTCTCTCTCAAATAAATAAATAAAATCTTTAAAAAAAAAAAACTGATTATTTTTGTTTATTTGTGAAGATACACGATGGAAAACCTTGTCGATGGTACTACATCACAGATAATAAGCAAGAAAACTCCTTAGACTCAGTAATTCATCAAGGAAATGCCCCTGCTGTGGTTGAACTCAGTACATTTTTCTATTCTGACCTACTATATGTGTTGCTCTAACAATCCCTGAATTTTGAGATAGTACTTAAAAAAAAAAATCTAAATTACTCAGGCTGTGCATCTCTGGGTTTCTGGCACGGATGTCAAGGTTATATCAACCTACAGTGGGTGTGTTGGAGAGAGAGGAAGTGGTCTGCCATGTAAAAAGTTTGAAGACCTTGAATGCCTTTGCTTCTACGCTCCCTGGTGGCAACTTAATTGACCAAACATTCACTCACTGATGTGCTTACTGAAGTGTAGCTCTTCCAGAAGGCGTGAGAGACTCTGGTTTCCATTGTTTTATGTGTGGATTACTCCCTTGTCTTGAGGTCACTGATTCAGAATAGACAATGTGTCCTTTTCACTTGTAGTCATGGAATGAATGTGTTACAGAAGCTCCAAGAAATAATCTTCTCTGCTCTGGTGGTGATTGACAATCCAGTTACTGTAGGTCGTCTCTCAGCAGAAAAATCGAGCATTTGTATGATGCCAAAAGCACCTGTTGAATGTGGGTAAATGTTCTGGGATAACTAAAGAAGTCCTGAAGGAAAAATAAACAATGAGCAAGCTCTTTGTCTGATGTTGGACCAAGCAATCCTTGGGCTCTCCTCGTAGGACGTGATGTGGTAGGCTGTCTAGAGTTTTTCCACAAATATTAGTGATGATGCTTTCCCTGTTGCTCCCAATCACTGCTATTGGCAAGTTTATCATTCATAAGTCTCTAAATACCTTGGTGTGGCCTGCATCCCCTCAATCCGTATATCTGGTGTTTCTGTCTACAAAACACTGAAGGAATTCTGCTACGCTCAATGGAATCTTCTACAAATGACATATGGAAACAGCACAATTACATGAAAGACATGTAATTGGATTCATATGGATCCCTTGTAGACAGGAAAACCTCATGATTTGCTCATCTTTTGTGTGTCCATTTTGTCATCGGAGCCTGGGAGAGGGGGGCAAGAAGAGGAATTGCAAAAAGAAAACCTTTCCATTTACCCCGGTGCTTGCCTAGAAAATCGCAAAACGGAATATTCTTTTCCACAAAACCTGTCTCATGGGGTGCCTCTGTCTTGAGTAACCCCAAACAGTTGTAGTTGTATGATCACCGCCCCTGCTAATCATCTGAGAACCATGCCCCAATAAATTGGAAACCAGACTCTCAGAACCTAAGCTACTGGTGAAAAATCGCACCATAATAACTCACAGACTTGCTTGGCCTTTCGGGATTTCTATTTCTCACCATTCAGTTAGCATACACACCAAAGAGACCTCCCGCTCCTTCTAGGAGTTGGACCCTTAGTGAATAATTTGGTGATTTTTGAGGTTCTCTGCAGTGATATGTAGGTGACAGCGCGGTGTGCTTCACATAAGAAGCTGAGATGTTTGCGATTCCATTTCTTTAGATCCTTTCTTCTTCCCGTTGGTACAACTACAGATCTGTCTGCGGCTGAATATCGACCATGCAGATGGGATCCATCCCCTAGTCAATGTCAGGTGAGAAATACGGGAAGAACGTGGTAATGCTGCCTGCTTGCACTCGTATGCTCTTTCCTAAACTGCTATAATTTAAAGTTTCTCTGTTACGGGACCTAAAGTGTTTACTGTAACTAATCAGTGTATTGCAGAGAAGGAAAAAAAAAATCCCCAATTTTTTCCATATTGATGAAAAATGTCAATCCTTAAAATTAAGTAAGATAAATTTAAAGATTTTATTTATTTATTTATTTATTTATTTATTTATTTATTTATTTGACAAAGAGAGAGATCACAAGTAGGGAGAGAGGCAGGCAGAGAGAGGGGGAACGAAGCAGTCTCCCCTGCTGAGCAGAGAGCCCGGCGCGGGGCTCGATCCCGATAAGATCATGACCTGAGCCGAAGGCAGAGGCTTTAACCCACTGAGCTACCCAGGCGCCTGGTAAGATAAATTTAAATCTAGGTAGAAAAACAGATATGTATTCTTCAAACATTGTAATGAAATTACAGTATCATAGCAATTAAATAATTAATTGTTATAATTATTATAAACATATATTTTATATGTAAATATATAATATATTTATATATTATATATAAAATATAAATATATTATATTTTATATATTTATTTTATTTAATATATTTATTAATATATTAAATTAAATATATTAATATTTATAATATAATGTATAATAATATAAATGATAATATATAATATTAAATATAATATATATATTTTATAATATATATTTTGTATATCTTATAAATATATATTTTATTTTATATATATTTTATTTATATATATTTATATATAAATATATATATTTATTTATATATATTTAAATTAAATTAAACTTAAATTTAAAATTAAATTAAATTAAAATTAAATATATATATATTTATATATATAGTATATATAAATATATATATATTTATTTTATATATAAAAATATATATATTTTATAATATAAAATATAATATAAAATAAATATATTAATATTTAAAATATTATATTTATATATAAATATATAAATAAATATATATCATAGAAATAATTATTATAATAAATAATTAAATAAATTAAAGAGAAACTACTAAATTTATTTTAAAAGATTAACTATAAAGAAATAAGAATTACACTGATGAATAATTTCTAAGAACAACCAAAAACCAAAACACTATGAAATCCTGAGATTAAAAATGACTCTCAGGGAAGCCTATGGGGCTCTGTCAATGAAGTATCCGCCTTTTGCTCAGGTTATGATCTCAGGGTCCTGGGATCTGGTCCAAGTCAGGTTTCCTGCTCAGCGGGGAATCTGCTTCTCCCTCTGCCTGCTGCTCCCCCTGCTTGCGCATTCCCTCTCTGTCAAAATAAATAAATAAAATCTTAAAGAAAAAAAACGATTCTCTCTAAAAAAAATTACAAATAAAAAAGATTCTCAGTTTCTAATTTATAGTTGTCAATGAAGAACAAAAAAGAAAGTATTTTGAAGAACAAAATAATTGATGGAATTTACAGCAGAAATTTATTTCAGGAATAAGAAAAGTGATCCCAGAAAGACATCTCATCACATAAGTAGAAACTCTGAGTGCATGGATTGGTCAATACAAAATTCTAAGTGTGGAGTTAAAATTTGGAACTAAGGTATGGGATATCAATAAGACATAAGGCAAGATAACCTCTAAAAAAAGACAAATACAGGATCAATCCAAAACTAGTGGAAATAAAATGAATAAGGCTAAGAAAAATTAAATTATTATAAAAGAGAATTAATATAAAATCACAAATATACATAAAAAGAAAAATATAGTAACATTGAGAAAAGCAACATAAAACAAAGCAGCAGAAATAAATTCCAATATATGCATAAATACAAATGTATGCATTGCTCTAAGAAAAGGACAAAAACTAAAAAGGAAGATTATCATAGTATTATCATATGGAAAAATTTTAAGAGCTTCCTCAACCTAACAATTTTTAATCCGGGTGAATTGGAAGGGAGGGCCGACCTTAGGATCACAGAGAAACTGAGGACAGAAATACCAAGAAAAAACAGGAAGAACAAAGAGAAGATTGTAAGAGAGATTTGAATGAAAACACATTTTAGCTGGAAGGAAGGGCAAAGTATAAATTTCTTAACAACAGAAAGGGAACCCGCAGACAACGGTGGAGGATTTCATGGTGCCGGAGGGGTGAAAAACCACAGCAGAAAGAAGTGTATCCATGCTAAACTGATTTCTAAGAAGTGTAGACAGAGATTGAAACCAACAGACCACTCCTAATGGCATTTGTAAGGAAGGTAAAAGTTACTTGAGGCTTTTGTGAAAGTATAGTGGTTGCAAAAAGTGGGTAAGTGCAAAGGAAAACAAAAAGCCCTTGGGCACATAAAATAATAATATCTAATGTTAAAGGAACATAATAGAACATCTTGTTCAGCCAGCCAGACAAAAAAAAAGAAAAGAAAAAAAGAAGGTTCCTTCTGGCAAAATCCAGGACAACTTGAGCATTAAATTGAACCTTATAGGGACGCATTATAACCCACTGAATAAATTAGCAGTCCATCCGATTACACTGATACAAGCAAAGAAACAAACAAAGACAGAGTTTGAGAGGGAAGGGATATCACTACATAGTTTCAAAGCAACCCTGCGTAGCCTACATGAACTGTGAGGAGAAAACAGGTAATTTGAGGCGAGTGATGGAGGAGGTCATCGAAAGGACAGGACAGCCCTGGTGATCTAGGCTCGTCCCTCCCTCCCTCCCCATCCTTGGAATGTGCATCCCGCTTGCTTTCTGGCTCCCAGAGGCTGTCCCGAGGACACCTGGTTCCAAGATCATCCGTGTGACTGAACTTTGTTTAAAACTCTTCAGAAACTTTAAGACTTGGGGGTGGGGTGGAGATCATCTTGGGGCACCCAAGGCAAGCCTGAGATGTAAGCTCCCTTCCTGCCCTGCACCCCGAGCGGCTGGTTTCAGATCTCACCCCAGGAGCTCTCAACTGATGTATGGGAACAGGGACACCCTGAAAACTCCAGTGGCCTCAGTGCACTTGCCTGAGCTCACTGTGGCCGAGAGGAGCCCTGGGGAAGTGAGAAACATTCCCTCTGAGCTCACTGATAGAGCTGCCAAGGTCCAGGAAAGTGTCAGGTCATCACGTGTGGTCGGCGTGGCATGGGATAAGGGGGCCAGTGGAGGGGACCTGGTGGCATTTCTCTGATGAGGCAGGGGGTGGAAAAGTGAGTGATACCACCACCCACCTGCCCTCCAGCAGCGCCTGCGTGGTGCTCGGAGGGCTCACGGTGCTCACTCCCTTATAGGTTGGGTCATTCTATCCTTCAGCCAGGCTTGACCCTGGAAATTCGCGGGGAAGTACAACAAATTCTCAGGGAGCAGGGAATGTGACAGACCCCTGTGTCCTGAAGGCCCTGGTGGGGCCACATTCACTGCAGGGACGGGGACCAAAATTCTCCAGTCCTCCCCCGAACATCGGTATGCAAGGGTGATACCCATGCCGAGTGCCGTCATGGGATAAGACATTTACAATGTTGGGCAATTCATTGTTGATCCAGGGAACTGATAAATCCTGGGAATGGGTGCAGGTTGTGGGAAAGACCCAAGAAAAAGAGGAAATTCAGAAAGCCAAGAGATTATTGCAATCAACTAGAAAGCGTTGGGCAAAAGAACCCAGAAGTAAATGTGGTTTGACCTCATTGCTGCAGGGACCCCACCTGAACATCTAGATGGACAACACAATCCACATATGGCACCAGTTCCCGGTGGTGGGCGTGGTGCTCCTCCGGGTAGAGCCTGTCGCACAGCAGCCAGTGGACGGAGCTCAGAGTGGTTTGACTGGTGACCACTCATGAGCCCTCTCCATCAACCCTTTCCACTGAGAGCTGGGCTGTTCTAAGGGGATGAACCAAGCCATAGGCTTGGACAATGGAAATCCAAGAGGTGGATGGTCATACATAAGTTCTTGGGGGCCAGGATGCACGGGGGAAGACATTTGGGTCCATCTGCAGGAGCCTGGGACAGTCTGCACTGTCCTCCACGTCCCAGCTCATAAGGCACTGACACCCCCTGGCACTCAGGAAGCTGAGGCCCTAACTGAGGTCCCAACTGTGGACACTGACCCTTCAGTAGACATGGTGGATGGGGTGCACACCACCAAGGATCCCAGATTGTCCTAGAAATATAATGATACAATTCATGCAGTAACCACCTTCTTGTATGTTCTAAACGATGCCCAAAGCAACCCCCAAAGGAGTCCTAAGCCTCCCACCAGAGTTCCCAACAAGCAAGGGACTGGCAAAGTGATTACATTGCCCCCCCTCTCTGAGTGAGAGTTCTAAATATACCCTGGTTGGTACAGACATGCAGAAGAAGCTGGGAGAGATGTTGCTCAGGAGCTAGATGGGGAAATCTGTGTAGGAAAGGGGACTGAGATTTGAGATTCGATTTGCATCTCAAAGTCACACCCGACTACTTAGTTTCTGCTGGGAGCCCCTTATCTTGTTGCAGGTTGGACCTGTTCAAACACACTATACCTAGAATAGAAGGCATATCAGCGAAAGAGGGAATGGGGTGGAGGTCCTGGTTTGGCACATCTGCCCCCAGTCCCTCTCCGCACACCTCACAGTGCCTCCCCCTACAACTAGAGCAAGTTTCGAAGACTGCCAACCCCCTTCTTCCATTCTTCTAGGGCTAGCTGGGCTCATTCCGTTTTCCACACCACTATCATTGGCCATGGTTTTTGTTTCCTCCACTGGCCTCGAGGACTTTCTGAGCACACGTAAAAGACCTTACTAACTTTACCCAACTAGCCTTGAATGACAGACCACAAAGCCTGTCCTTCCGGAACACTGAAGGGTCTCTAATGAGAGAAACGGTCCTCAGAATATGGTGGCCTTACTGTCTCTCAAGGACAATAACCCATGTCATTATCCAAAGAGAAGGTCGTGTGTTCATACCCGATGAGTCTGTTAATGCATCATTTTTCTTAAATTACATGATTTAAGAAATTACACGATTTACAAGTGATTGCCTTGAGGGATCGGATCCCCAGCCTAGGGGACTTAATAAATCAGTCGTTCACATTACGGAGCTCTGGGTAGAAAACGTTGTCCCTGATTTCAAGAAGCATTGGCTTAATCTGTGTTTTCTTTTCATGTGTCTGCATTGTCACTGTGGGATCTACCGCTAATGCTACCAGACGGCCACCAAAATGACTACTTCCATGCTAGTGACCCCTTCCTGAACAGTCAGGGCACATTGCAAAGGGGCGGGGGGCATATAATATTGTAAAAGCAAATCACAATCGGTGGAGTGTTGGGAGAGGTCAGGGAGAGGACATGAACCTGGTTAGCCCTGGAGTTGGACCCCAGCCATCAGAGGCCCCTCTCCTCTTCCCCTGTCCTCAGAATGTGCATCCAACTTGCATTCCCTGCTCTCAGAAGCTGCCCTCAAAACACAGCCTTGAGCTGGTGATGTGGTTCTGAGACCATGTGGATGGTACACGAGACTAAACCCAGGTAAGATCTCCATAGAAACTTTAAAGATTTGGTGCATAAGGGTAGAGATGTCCTCATCTTGCTGCTGCTCAAGAGAAGACTTGTGTATAAGTTCCCTTGTTGGTTAAATTAGTTGCCTGGCAGTCTGGAATGGTCGACCTCTTCCTTCAGCCTCTCCCTGCCCTCCATAGAAGAGGCTGATTTCAGATCTCACCCGGGAGGCTCCCACGGAGGTTTGGAACCAGAGAAAAGTCTGACAGCCCTTCATCAAATAATCACCAATAATGGGGTGAATGCCCTGTACTGCTGGAGCAGACGCAAATGTCCATCAACACAACAATGGTGAAATAAGGTGGACGTCTCCACGACAGGGAAAAGATTAACTGCAGATAGAGCTGATATTATGAAGGAATTTCGACAAATACGTTGAATAAGAAACAAATCCCTGAAGAGTACACATAGATTCATCCGTTGGATTCCATTTTGGATGGATACTAGAGGGTATAATGCTGAGTAAAATAAGCCAGTCAGAGGAACGGCAATACTATATGATTTCACTTGTATGTGGAACTTAAGAAGGAAGACAAATGAGCATAGGGGAAGGGAAGGAAAAATAAAATACGGTGAAAATTGAGAGGGAGGCAAAAGCTGAACTCTAGGAAAGAAATGGGTGGTTGCTGGTGGGGAGGTTGTCCCGGGTGGGGTAACTGGGTCGTGGACATTGAGGAGGACACTTGATGTGATGAGCACGGGGTGTTTTATGCAACTGATGAATCACCAAATTCTACCTTGGAACCTAATAAAAACGTAAAAAATGAAAATACTTGAAAAAAGAAAGCTAACCAAATGTATGCGACTGAGTTTTCTATGTTCAAAATCATAATGAATAGCATGGGATATTAATGCAGATATTTGACACAGTGATGTTCTTTGGGAGGAGAGAGGAAACTGGGAATAAGCATGGACATCCAGAGGATTTCAAATATAGTAGTAATATTTCATTATTTTAGCTAGGATATGGCTTCCACCATACTGATCATGTAATTAATTAAACCCACTTCTATATCTGAAATATACCAGAATATGTTCTTGAAAGGCTCCTTTGGCTGTTCGATGGATTATTGACAACAAGAGTGGAAGGAAGAACGGGGTGCTTGGGTGGCTCAGTTGGTTAAGCCCGGGCTCTTAATTTTGTCTCAGGTCATGATCTCAGTCAGGGTTGTGAGATCGAGGCCCATGTGGGGCTCTGCACTGGATGTGGAGCCTGCTTGGGATTCTCTCTCTCTGCCCCTTCTTCTGCTCTCTCTCTCTCTCAAATAAATAAATTAATCTTTAATAAAAAAATTAAAAAGTGGAAGGAGGAAGATCAGCTGGAAAGGTCCTGCCATAATCCTGCCAAGAGACGATGTTGGCCCAAACTAAGGTGCTGGCAAAGCACTCAGAGGGAAGTACATGGTGAAAGCGTGTATTTGGAAGGTAGACTCGACTGACGTTCCAGATGAAATGATATCAATACTGATTAAAAGGGAGATGTGCCAGATGATTCGAAGTTTTTAGCTTTGGTGACTGGAGGGTATTATCCTGTTGGAATTAATTCATTACGGAGACACTGACAAGCCAGAGGAAAGAAATGACGGAAGAAATGAAGTTCTCATGAAAGGTACAAAGGAAGGAATCTAGAGCACAGGTCGAAGAGTCAGCCTCGGATAGGAGCAGACGGCATTTCTGGAAAATAACAAGAGGAAAGAGGAAGGAGGAAGTCCCCATGGAAAAGCTTCCATTTTGTCCATGAAACATAAGGTGAACCCATCATCTGATAAAAGGGAGGATTGCAAAGTTTGAAGAAAGGGAAGATATTTATAAATTTTTATTGTTCCTATCAATTTCAAACAATTATTGGAGTCATTGGTGTCCTTGTGGTCGATATTAACTTAAACTTCATCCTGTAAGAAATTTGCAAGGACAGAGATATAGTAAATATTGACAGATGTCACCTACATTAATCAAATCTCTTTAAGGTCCTCAATAATTTTAAGAGTAGAAAGGGGTCTGGAGGCCAAAATTTTGAGAAATACCATTTTAGGCAAATTACCTTGTCCTTAATGTATTCGAAAAGTTTATTTAAGAAATATGTTTCTTGGGGCGCCTGGGTGGCTCAGTGGGTTGGGCCTCTGCCTTTGGCTCAGGTCATGATCTCAAGTCCTGGGATCAAGCCCCACATCGGGCTCTCTGCTCAGTGGGGAGCCTGCTTCCCCCCTCTCTCTCTGCCTGCCTCTCTGCCTACTTGTGATCTCTCTCTCTCTGTCAAATAAATAATTTAAAAAAAAAAAAAGAAAAATGTTTCTTTCAGATAACAAATTTTTATACGGGATATATACTGTCCAAAGCCTTATTTGAAATACTAATGCCTAGTCACTGCATGCTTTTAGGTAAGACTGCTTGCATAAGCCTCCTCTAATGTTTATTTTGCGGGATCCAATATTAATTTTTTCAAGAGACCTTTTGGCTTTTTCCGGAATCATTTTCATGGGGATTCTCTACTTCGTTCTTGAGTGTGTTTGCATGCAAATACTTGAGTGCCACCTCGACCATGATGCTTTATCTGAGCACCATATTTTATTTTACTTTAATTAATTAATTAATTTTTAAAAAGATTTTATTTACTTATTTGAGAGAGAGAGAGAGCACAAGTGGGTGAGAGAGACCATGAGCAGGGGGGAGGGGCAGGGAGTCTAAGAAGGACTCGATCCCAGGACCCTGAGATGTAGGCAGACGCTTAACTAACTGAGCCACCCAGGCACCCCGGTGAGCACCGTAGTTTAAGTGACTAAACCAATGTCCCTTCGTCCTCACCGTCTACAACTCAACCCAATATGATACGATTTTCCCAGAGAGAGTATCAGACCCCACAAGTGAATGGCTCAGGCCTATGACTCCTTGGAGTCCCGTTCAGATGTCCAGGTTGTCACCTGTGCTTCTGAGCACCAGCCTAGAGATTGGAGATTCCCATGACCCCGTCCTGTGGGGGGATTGACAAGCTAGAGTGGCCCTCGGAACTCAGAGAAACGTATTACCCTCTAGATCACCAGTCTACTGCAAAAGGCTATAGCTCAGGAGCAGCCAAGTGGAAGGGATGCACAGGCCAAGAGAAAAGGACCCTTCATGTTCTCTTCAGAGCACCACTCTCCCTCAAGCTCCACAGGTTTACCAGTTCAGAAGCTCTCTGAACCCAATCCTTTTGGGTTTTTATGGAGACCTCATGAACCAGGCATGAATGAGTCACTCATTGGCCATTGGCCGTGGAATTCTATCTCCGTTCTCTCTGGCCTCCCAGGAGATCACAGGGTTTGGGGCAGAAAGTTCCAGCAATCTGCCCCAGGTGAGGTTCAACTGTCTACTCATTAACATAACAAAAGACACTTCTATTGCTCTCATCACTTAGGAAATTCCAAAGTTTTAGTTTGGGGCTCAGAATAGCCAAAGACCAAAGTATCTTTCTTATTATAAGTCACAATATCACACTCCCTTAAGTGTTTCTGAGGGGCACCTGGGTGGCTCAGTGGGTTAAAGCCTCTGCCTCCGGCTCAGGTCATGATCTCAGGGTCCTGGGATCGAGCCCCGCATCGGACTCCTTGCTCAGTGGGGAATCTGCTTCCCCCTCTCTCTCTACCTGCCTCTCTGCCTACTTGTGATCTCTTTGTCAAATAAATAAATAAATAAAATCTTTAAAAAAAATAATAAAGTGTTTTTGAGTTATGGTGACTATTCTTCAGGTTGACGTGAGTCCAGTTAGGCAAACCAGAGACAGACTTGGCTGTCAGTCATTCATGTAGACTCTAGGCGGGTGAGAGAAAGCATAAACAATAATATGTTAATATGTTCTGCTCTTTTGCCTCTGGAACTAAGGACCACTTTCCCACTCTGGGGACCATGGGCCAACATCTCCAGGTTATCTGACAGAGGGAAAAATGCCACAAGGCTTTCCAACCATTTTCATGATGTGTTTTCCCTAAATTCAGCATGTGCTCGGTTGCTGTAAACCTTTGACTGCTTTCTAGGGTTCTGACAAAACTGATTCTGATCGTTTTTGCTTGTTTTTTAATGTTTTTGTGGCAGGATGGAATCCTGCTCAATCATTTTACTGACACCACTTTGAAAGTGATTAGTAAGTAGTTTATATTCCTGGGTCTTTGTTTTTTGTTTTTAAGATTATTTATTTATTTATTTATTTGATAGAGAGAGAGAGAGAGAGATCACAAGTCCACAGAGAAGCAGGCAGAGGGAGGGGGAAGCAGGCTCTCTGCTGAGCAGAGAGCCCGATGCGGGGCTTGATCCCAGGACCCTGAGATCATGACCTGAGCCGAAGGCAGAGGCTTTAACCCACTGAGCCACTCAGGCGCCCCTATATTCTTGGGTCTTGCAAGGAAACTGGGATTGGAGTTCACTCAGGACCAAATACCATAAGGAATTTTACTAACATTAGATGTTTCAAAGATAGCCAATGCACTTCTTTAGGGGAAATTTGCTTATGGAGATTCCACTTAATATAGGGTAACAGCATCGTTGCAACAGCAAGAACTCCAGATTTAGAATGAAGAGAACCGGTTGTGTTCCCTCCACTTCCTGAGGGAGGATCCGTAAGTTACTAAACCCTGTGAGCCTATTCTCTCTAAGATGTTGGCAATCATAATTACTTCATGTTATTCTCAACATACGACGGAGATGACAAAGGAAAAAAATAACAGGGATGATTATTAACATATGACGTTCTAGTAAGATAACTTACAAAAATAATAACAATGATATTCTTTTACCTAAGTATTATCTCAATTTCTATCATAGTATGTCACTTCTTTTTTTTTTTTTTTTTTTAAGATTTATTTAGTTATTTGAGAGAGAGAGCACGGGCTGGAGGTGGGGAGAAGGAACATAGGAAGAGGGAGAGGAGAAGCAGACTCCCCACTGAGCATGAAGCCCTGCATGGAGATCGATCTCATGACCCTGAGATCATGACCTAGGCTGAAACCAAGAGTTGGATGTTCAACCAACTGAGCCACAGAGGTGCCCACACATCACTTCATCTATCATACTTTTCGATTTTTAAAATCAAAATGACTTTGTTGAAATCACAGTGTTTCTCAGGGAAAGATTTTGATCCACTCACTAAAATGTCTATAGGTAGAAGAAAGAAATGCATAGAGGACTAAACCCCAGTGGATCTGTCTTAGAATCTGTGAATCCATTGGCTTTTCACACATTGACTCTATTTTCCATGGGTGCCCACCACTGAAAGAAGAAAAAAATAACTCAATAATGTCAGTACCAGTGACTTATTTAGGTTTGGTTCAGAAAAGTTCACTTTATTCCATTCAAAAGTATTCAGAGACATTATCTCAAAAAATCTTTACATTTAACTAGACAGCTTGAATGTTTGAGTTCACATAGGGCAAACCATCCCTTCGCATACGAAGGAAATCAAAGGTAAAGGAAATTCGCTCATAAAATGTGCAAGACAAAAATATCCACGAGACGATTTTAATGCAATGAAAATACAGTGTTGGGTTTCTAAACGAGATCAGTCTAGGAGGCAATAAAACATAGCTTTTGTGCCCTTACTGAGACGTGAATTAGTCAAAAGGATTCTCAAACTTGAGCTCACCCCGAAAAAGTTGGCCTGTTTGGCCAACTTAAGAAGTGACCATTTCTAGTCATAAAGGGCACAATTGGCAAACTAGTGTTACACTTTAGCAATAAAAGATAATTTTAAAATGTCCTGCTTCAGGCACATTTTTCAACTTAACTAGAAAGGTTCGGTCCCATCAAAATGTAGAGAGAACAGCGAAAAATAGGTCGCCACTAATCTACCACCAAGATTTACAATTATTTACACTTTATGAATCTTATTTCATCCAGACTTTCCTGTGATCTGCTTCATGCTCACGCACCCTCACACATGGTAAATTGCTTTGAAGCAAATGCCAGTCTACCAAGCATCGATGAAAACTCTAAACTGTTTCTCTTAAAAGTTCGAAATCTATTTGTAATATAACTTGAATACCATTGCAACTAAAAAATAATAACCCTGTAGTATCTTTAAATACTCAATCAGGATTTAAGATTCATTCATTGTTTCATTTTTTTTAAAAATCGTTGATCATTTGTATCAGAATCCAATTGGCTTGATGTGTCTAGTAAGCTTATTTTAATCTACCAGAGTCTCCGTCTTTCTGTATTTGACCTTATAATTTATCGATTGAAGGTACCAGTCTGTTTTCTTGCGGAATTCTCCACTCACTGAATTTTATAGCTGCACGTCTGCTCATGTCATGATCAATTCCTGTGTCACCTGTGGGTCTTGTAAACTTGTGGTTAAGTGTATGCTCTTGAACTAATCCGGGTTTATTTTCCTAACAAGGAGTTTTGGGGTTACACAGAGTCTCGAAAGTGTCAAGTATCAATTGCAGACTTGAGTAGATCATGGATGAGGGCTCAGATTAGACGGTCAGGATGAAATATCAATTCAATATCTGAGGAGAAAAAAAGATGATCCACAGAAGGGTTGCAAATCTTAGTCCACAAACTCAGTTACAAAAGATCACTTTTTTCCCCCGTAAATCGGCATAAATTCTGACTTCAAGCTCCCTGTCTCCAGGTTGGCAGAAACATTAACTACCATTTACCATCAGTTTGGCAGAATGAGAACTTACAGTCAAAAATAAAGTTTCTCAGAAAGAGGAAAGAGATGTCATATTTCTGCACATTTGCATTTGTGAAATGAACCTCACCAGGCCTTAAGCAATGATTCCCTACATCCTTCACAAATCCCTTTGTGTATATTTGCATACGCTGATGTAATTAATACCCAGAACTGGGACTCCTGGATTTCAAAGGTAGTGAGTCTAAATATTTAGGGATCTTATCTAATTCCCTGCTGAAAACTTGCTTTGGCTCACACTTCCGTAATTGGTCGAATTTTTGGAACCAGTATGCACTGTCAAATTTTTAATCAGAAAAGAAATAACAAAGCACCAGTTGCTTTCACAAACGCAATCTCATTTTATTATTATAATAATCCTATGAGTTAGGTGGGCCACTGTGAAATCCATGTGCCACTCCCCACAGCTCCAAATTAGAAACTGTTGGCTGGACTTCAATCTGTCCCTCCGACTCCCAAACTGGTTCCCTTGGCAACGCCTGGGCTGCTCGCCTAGGAAGAAGCCAGAGATGGGTTTTTGATGATAGACAAACAGGAGAGACTTTTAGCAATTGCCAGAAGTAACAAGGTTTAAGTGTGTAGGTTCATAGATCTCTACGGTGTGGGGGACCTGAAACGAGAGTGATGATCTAAATAACCTTCATGTGACCTTCCCGATGGCATCTCTAAGATGGCATCTCTAAGATGGCGGACTTAATTCAAGAATTGAAATTCACAAGTTCACATAACGAAACTTAAGGAGATTTTCATCTAACGTATTTTTGGGCCAACAAAATTGTGTGTGTGTGTGTGTGAGTGTGAGCGTTTGTGTGTGCGTGCGTGCGCGTGTGTGTTTAAAATAGTTAAAAAGCTTATTCCCTCAAGGCTGTCGTTACTTTTTGAAGTGGGTGTTGTTTGAGGAACTTCATGCTGTTTTTCGTTATTTGTCCCTACAAACAAATAAATCACTCTTTCCCAGCAAGTTCCGAGTTGAGTTCCATTTGTGACAAATTTAAAAACCCGACTCACTGAAAAATGAGAGGGTTTATTTTTCTTTCCCTTTTGTGAACAAGGCATTAAGTCTGAAATTGCCTTCAGTGACAAATTCCTTTCATCCCTAATCCCTCAGAGAAATACCTTCGTGAACTACAAGTGACAGAGGCTTCAAAGAACCAGGTGACCTCAGCCTTGTAAATAAAACCCATCTTGAAAAATAGAAGTAACAGCAAAATGCTTATCCTACGGATTTTTCTTAATTGGGTTTAAACGGCTTTGCATATGAAACAACCTGCGTTGGCATTGAGTTTTCTAATTATTTTCTCACCTATAATTTGTATGACATCCCATTCACTCACTTAAAATGTACAGTGCAATGCTCTTTGGTGAATTACATTATTTTTTTACACGATCAATTTAAAAATATTGTCATAAAAGGCACACAACAGAAGTTTGTCAATTGTCCCGTCAGGTACCTAACTGACCTCACTGCCCAGACACCCCTGCTAATTTCCTTTTTGATTTATTCTTTGCTTATTGGTTCTTTAAGAGTCTGTTCATTGCCACGTTTTGGAATTTTCCACGTTTCTGTTACTCATTTCTAACTTCATTTTACTGTGATTGAAGACAAATTTTTTTTTTCAATCTCTTTAAATGTTTTAAGACTAATTTGTGTCCTAGAATACGATCTATTCTGGAGAATATTCCATGTCCATGAGAAGAATGTGTATTCTGCTATTGGGTAGAGCGCTCTGTTAGGTCTGATGGGTTTGCAATGTTGTTCATGTCCCTATTTCCTTAGTGATCTTCTGTCTAGATGGCTTATCCATTATCAAAAGGAGGGTATTGAAATTGCCACAATTATTATGTTACTGTTTCTCCTTCAATTCCAGCAATTTTTGTTTCATATTTTTGAGGGCTCCTTTGTTAAGAGTGAATATGTTTACGATTACTGTATCTTCTTTCTATATTGACCCTTTGTCAACATACATGGTCCTTTTTTGTTTATTATAAATCTGCTTACTCAGAATTCATTCTATCTGATAATAATACAACTACCACCACTCTCTTTGGCTATTATTTGCATATAGAATGGCTTTCTCCATTCTTTTACTTTCAATCTGTTTGTGTCCTTATTTCTAAAGTCAGTCTCTTATAGATAGCATATGTATGGGTTCTGGCTATAATTTTTTAATCCAGTCTGTCAATATATACCTTTCAATAGGAGAACTTAATACATTTGCACCTCATGTGATTACCAATAAAGATTTACATCTCCCCTTTAGCTTATTGTTTTCCTTATATACATTATTTTTCTTCAATCTCTTCATTCTTTCTATATTTTCTTGAGTTTTTGTGGCATCCTATTTTGATTCCTCTCTTCTTCCATTCCTACCTATTTCTTTAGTTATTTTCTTAGTGGTTAACAGGAGGTTTACGATTGACATCTTAAACATATTAGTGATCTAGTTGCCTAGTATCAACTTAGTTTAAATAGCATACAGAACATTCTGTGCCTATGTCCATACCTCCCCCTTTATTTTATTATTTTCACAGATGGTTGCCTTATACTGTATAGTCATTAATGTTGGCATGATCTAAAATCTTCACCTCTTTCAAACTTTTAAAGTATGCCAAAGCTTTCTGGCATTAGATTTTAAAAAATTCTTTCAAGTACGTAGTTCAATTAGTCTGAAGCTTCTTAAATTATTAAGTAGAATACCATGCATAAATTTGACTTTACTTCATGAACAAGTTAATTTATATCCCATTAAATGGGAGACAACACAAAGCCTGTGACATAAAATGAAATCATTATTTTACCCATCGCATTAATATTCGTCTGAGGTTGAAAAGTTTCCATTAAGTCTGCACACTATCAGGAAGAAATAAACAGATGATGAAAAGATGTTACAAGTTTTGTATGCATGAAAAATGGAGTCATAAGACGGTAACGGGAGTACAATACTGGCCCTACTTCTTCAGGACCTGAAGGAAGAGATTAATGCTGTCAAAATTATGATTCTGTTTAGAAAACACAGAAAGTTGTGTAAATAAGGAACTTTAATGGACTGTCAATGTTTCTTCTAGTTTTATGCATCCTTAGATCATACCAACTTCTGACGACCATTCTAAATGTTCCTTTCATGAGAAACCAAGTTTTATTATCTCAAATATTTACTTCTTCAAGGAGTAGATAATCTTCCTTTATATCTCTTTATTTTTTATCCCAACACAGTTCTGCCCTGATATTCTCACCTAGATCTTAGCAGAGTTCTTCCTCAGTAAATCCAAGAATCAATGTGCATTTGTACATGATCCTTATTGTTCAGAGAAAAATCCCTAACTTTTTAAAATGCACTGTTAGAATCATATGATTCATATATTTGGTTTTATCAGGTTTCCAAATATGCTACTAGGATGAAAATCTCTCCTAATTACCTTTAAGACTTACAGCCATCTCTCTCAAAGAAAGAAGTTTAATTTTTTTTTTTAAAAGATTTTATTTATTTATTTGGCAGAGAGAGAGATCACAAACAGGCAGAGAGGCAGGCAGAGAGAGGGGGGGAAGCAGGCTCTCTGCTGAGCAGAAAGCCCGATGCGGGGCTTGATCCCAGGACCCCGAGATCATGACCTGAGCTGAAGGCAGAGGCTTTAACCCACTGGGCCACCCAGGCACCCCAAGAAGTTCGATTTTTATCATGGTGTTCTGTTAGTGTTGATGCCTTCCCATAGATTTAATTCAATGTGCCCCTGAAGCATCACGCTGAAGAACCCTTAGGCGGTTTCCTCAAGTTTTCTGAATATTAATATTGAAACCAAGACAAGAGGCACAAAATGGAGTTACTTATGTTAAATCCCAAATGACCAAAACCGGACTTGCCTAAATTGTGGTTTGGCTTTTCCTGAAATGGAATCTTAAACCAGCGAATCAGGAATTGCTTGATCAGCATTTGTAAGAAATCACCTGGTGGACTTCCGCCACCCTGAAAGGAAGGTAACCCGTCTGGGTTTCTGCCCAACACAACTTCGTTGTTCCTGCTCCCTTCTGCTTATAAAATCGCTTGCCTTGTATACCTTTTTGGAGCTCTTCTCTATCTGCTAGATTGGATGCTGCCCAATTCATGAATTGTTGGGGAAAGCCAATAAGATCTTTTAATTTTATTTTTTTAAAAATATTAGCTTGTTCATTTATATGGAGCAAACACAAAATGTCTAACATTTTGTTAGACACAATCACAATAGTAATGTGATTACTATTATTCAAGAATTGTTGGTTTCATTTCTTTCCAGTGACTCTTACCGCTCTCAAGAGTTTATAGCATCTGTTTTCAGTGGGGGAAGGGGATGTCAGGGGGATGGTGAGGTGAGATCATCAAATTAGTGCAGCTCAAGGAATGAAGCGGGTCAGGAATCCGTGGGGTTGGCATTAGCTCCTATCACTATGTGACATTTCTTGGAAAAATTTGATTGAATGTATGTAGCTTAGCAATCACAGATGAAAAATTTACATTCCCAGTATGGGAACAAAAATTATCTCATTTCATAACACGGTTTTTAAAAATTCTTTGGTCTGCTAGGCTTTACACAAATGTATAGTCTTTTAAATAAATCAATTAGTCACGGCTTCAACATTTCTGAGAAAAGTTCTCTAAAATGTGAGATACAAGCTATTTTAGAACTTTCAGGAAACAAAACAAAACAAAACAAAAAATCTAACAGAAAAGCAAACTGCATTTGAAACTAAAAGGATATATTTTTGGTCAAGTGTTAGATGTGTAGAATGATAAAATTCTTTTCTTTAAGCTGTACCACTTTCTATGCTAATCTAATGCTTATCTTAGCACATCATGAACACATACTTGTGGAGCTGAACTGAAATCAATTTAATTGAATTGAAAAAGAATCAATACACAGTCCTCCAGGGGCTGCCACTCCAGGGTCTGAAAGCCCAGGTACTAATTTTTAAAATATCTTCCTTGTTTTTCAAAGCACAGTTTAAGAGCTGCATCAGTGCCTGGTTTGATTGTTGTTTTCTTAAAATCCTAATTCTGGAGATCCATCAGAGACAAGGAATCAGGAGCTCTGGCCATCAACCTTTTAACAAGCTCCCCAAGGTGATAATTTGGCACAAGAAAGCTTGAGAAAGATAAAATTGAGAATTTCACTTGAGAAAGTGAAATACCATGCTCCCTTCCTTTTTTTTTTTTTTTAAGATTATTTATTTATTTGACAGAAAGAGAGATCACAAGTAGGCAGAGAGGCAGGTAGAGGGAGAGGGGGAAGCAGGTTCCCCACCAAGCAGAGACCCCGATGCGGGGCTCAATCCCAGGACCCTGAGATCATGACCTGAGCCGAAGGCAGAGGCTTTAACCCACTGAGCCACCCAGGCACCCCTATGCCCCCTTCCTGGACAAGAGTCAAGATCCTAGGTCAAATCATAATAAAGGTCACACCATACATTCCCCACATATTCACATTCATGTGAGTATTTCCTGTGACATGTAAATATGAGCCTCTCTTCCTATGCTTTCATTTTTTTTCTTGTGCTTTCATTTTCTTTACGTACTAATCAACACAAACTGCTTCTGTTGTTGGAACCGTGGATCAAACCTCCAGCTGCACGCTCTTGAATCTGATATTTGCTTTGAGATGAGGTAGACTCTAATTTTTTGGATGCAAACTTACAGCCAAGTGGAGTAAATCCAACCAAATATGTGGAATTGCTTCACAGGCAAATCAGAGCATCCTGCGTTTGGACTGTAACCTAAGACCTGACTGCTAGTCGATGGGGCTACTTGTGGGATAGAGAAGTTGGAATAAGGTCATGAGACAGAATTTCAATGTGGGTTCATACGATGAGATGTGAATGATCACCTCCAAAATTAGTAGACCCGAGCACCTGGGGGCTCAGTCCATAAAGTGTCCGAGTCTTGCTTTTGGCTCGGGTCATGACGGGACATGGGATGGAGCCCCACTTCAGATGGGCTCCATGCTCAGCATGGAATCTGCCCACGACCCTCTCTCTCTCTCTCTCTCCCCTTCCTCCCTTTCCCCCATCTCCCCGTCTTTCTCAAATAAACAAATGAAATCTTTAAAAAAGTTAATTAGTAGATTTTATTCTTTGGACACTTTTTGGCTCATGGAAACCTGAATGAAAGTGGCAAAGAGTTTTCAAGTGCTCCATCACTACCCTCACTGGCTTTAATGTCCTATAAACGTTATCGCTGTGTTACCAAATGTTACCAATGAGCCAACCTTGATACTAACTGAAGTTCACAGTTTACATTCGGGTTCCCTCTTTGTGTTGTACATTCTATGGGTTTTACAAACACATTGTGACATGGACCAACTTTATAACATCATGCAAGACAGTTCCACTGTCCTAAATACTCCTAAATAATTGTTGTTGTTTTTGCAAGGTTATGCTTTATGCCGGAGTGTCTTCTTCATATTCTGTTGGATAATCAGTATGCATCGATGTGTTGAGTAAGTAAGTTTTGTAAGAAATGAGCTAAAACATCTCTGAATTAAAAAAAAAAAAACACCTGGTATTTTAAAATGCCAATAACAATACTACATTTGCCGAAACAAAGTGACAATAAGCAATAGCATTGTTTCTATGAGAATAATGCAAAGCCAATATATAATTTTTTTTAAAGATTTTATTTATTTATTTGACAAACAGAGATAGTGAGAGAGGGAACATAAGCAGGGGGAGCAGGGGAGGGAGAAGCAGGCTTCTGGCTGATGAGGAGCCGGATGTGGGACTCGATCCCAGGACTTGGGGATCATGACCTGAGCCGAAGGCAGATGCTTAACTACTGAACCACCCAGACACCCTGCAAAGCCAATATGTATTTGCAACATATTATACATTACTTGGAGGTTGGGTTTTTCATATATTTTTAAAATGATCTGATTTTCCAGTAGTTTCCAAGATAGCCTCTCTGTGGGCATGTTTATACCCATGCAATTTTTTATTGTTTCTTTCCAGGGCTCTGCCCTCACATCCTTCTTTTCTCTAATGGCATCTCTTCTAATGAGGCAGCATCCAAGTCAGGAAGTCCAGAAACACCAAATTAAGGATATCACCTTAATTTGCAAAAATGCACTAAAACCTACATTATGCATCCTGCTTAATAGCTTAATTTCCTTTTTGGTAGGATCCCAAATACTTATTGATTAGCATTTTGGTTTGGGAGATGGCACGCCTGTGTCCACGGCTCTCTGCATCCCGTGTCAATGCTTTTCACATTCTCTTGACACGTCTCTCTATGGTCAGGTGAGGGAGCTCACCGGGTGACCCTCTGTCCTATTAATTGAACTCATCGAAAATGGAATGTGCTATATTCATCTCGGCAAGGAAGGACCTTTCTGTTGCCAAATCTTCTATAATAAACAGATGCAATGTTTTCAGGAAGAGCAACTTCGATGGCTTTAAATAAAACTATTATAACCCGGATGCCTGGTGGCTCAGTTGGTTCAGTGTCTAGCTTTGGCTCAGGGTCCTGGGATCCAGCCCCGCATCAGGGTCCTGGCTCGGTGGGGAGTCTGCTCCCTCTGCCTCTGCCTGCTGTTCCCCCTGTTTGCACTATCTCTTTCTCTCTGACAAATAAATAAACAAAATCTTTAAAACAAAACAAAATAAAAACTGTTAAAACCAAATGTACTTTCCCTGAAGGTCCTATGCACACCCCAACTAATTTCTCTGTGGCACCAGGCAGAGAAGGAAGTGAGTGCGTTTTGAATATGCAGTTTGTGCAGAAAAGAGCACTTCCTTCTGCTGTTACAGAAGGTTCTTTACCTGTGTTTAAAAACGTCTCTGACGGGGGCGCCTGGGTGGCTCAGTGAGTTAAAGCCTCTGCCTCCGGCTCAGGTCGTGATCTCAGGGTCCTGGGATCGAGCCCCGCATCAGACTCTCTGCTCAGTGGGGAGCCTGCTTCCCCTTCTCTCTCTGTCTGCCTCTCTGCCTACTTGGGATCTCTCTCTCTGTCAAAAAAATATCTCTGATGGACGTTTGCATGGCTCAGTCAGTTAAGCGTCCAACTCTTGATTTCAGCTCAGGTCATGGTCTCAGGGTTATGAGATGGAAACCCCGCTTTGGGCTCTGCAATGGGCATGGAGCCTGCTTGAGGATTCTCTCTCTCCGTTTCCCTGCTGAAAAAAAGTCTCTGAAACTTAGCTCACACTTGACCTTAAGTGTGGTTCTAACATGCTTCTTCAGCTTCAGCTTTGCCCTGCAAAAGGGCAATACTAGTAACTTCATTGGGTTTAAGCTCAATGAAATCATTCATCTGAAGCAATGTCCTGACTTCTGTGTGACAGTAAAGTGCATCTTTCTGACTGTCATGGTCCTTCATGCCATTCTCACGGTGGTATATGGAATAATTAGATTTTCCCTTGTTTCTTTTGCTCACCTGGATTTAACAGACTTTTACAATGATGTACTAGTGTTCTAAACTCAGTCCCCTTCTCTTCTCACGGCCCGAGGGGATGAGACCAGTCCTGTTGAAAAATGACTGGAGTCATTTTGATTGTTGATCATGTCACATTCTTTTCATCAGTATGGGTTCCCTCCAGTGCAGTACTTGGAAGAAACTAAAGATCAAACACACACACACGCATACACATACACACAAACACAAACATCTTGCTACTAGATTTTATGTTAAAATAAAGGAAACGGAGATTGAAATCAGCCAAGCATACCAACATGCATTTTTCCCACATGTATTTTTCCCCCAAATCATAGCTTCCTCCTATTAGCTTCTTGGAAATTCTGTTCTCTGTCCTGAGTAAGGTTCTCTAGGAGGCATTTGGATAAATGGTTCAATCCAAGAGAGGTACGATGATATTTTATTGCCGTATCAGCCAAACATTTAGGTGAATAATGCAACACAGATCGTCTTCAAGTGGGAATCCAGGACCAAACTGAGGTCAGGATCTAGGTCACTACTGGGACACCTGGGTGGCTCAGTCTGTTAAGTTCAACTCTTGGTTTCAGCTCAGGTCAAGATTTTGTGGTTGTGGGATAAAACCCCACATCGTTAGACTCTGTGCTCAGTGCAGGGTCTGCTTAAATTCTTTCTCCTTCTCACTCCCACTCGCTCTCTCTCTCTCTCTCAAATAAATAAATAAAGTCTTAAAAAAAAATCTAGGTACCTACTCTGAAGGTGTCAGAGGGGTGGGCACATCATACTCTTTTCACCATTCACATGAGACAGAGGTAATCTCTACGATACTTATTTATCTCAAATATACCTTAAACTCATTTAAATCACCAAAGATTATTCCTATGTACCGTCGTCCACCTCCATGGACGATCTAGGTAGCACTTTGGGGCTATAAAGCCTACCTAGAGGCCTTTGAACACCAGCTGCTCGTCCCTGACTATCACAGTCTAAATCTCAGACAATAAATGAGTCCCTGGCTTTAATTTGCATTTCAGTCAGGAGACTCTCCAACTTCGGTCTTTGTCTCAAATGTTGGAGTCGTTTTCCATGGCTGCCGTGGTGCATTACCGCAAAGGTAGTGGCACAAAGCACAGACGTAGGTTGGGGTCTCGGGCCTCACGGGGTTCCCGGCAGGATGTGCTGGGGCTGTGTCCCCGCAGGTGGCTTCCAGACCCCCACGGGCTGTTGCTTTGTTTCTCTCATGCATCTAGTATCTTCTGTCACATGTCTGCAATTTGCTCTTCCAACCACCTTCCTCTTTTACGTACCCAGGTGATTAGCTTAGGAAAGCACAGGCCATCCAAGACGATCCCCCAATGTATAGTCCCTAATTCCATCGGCATTCCTCTTGTCCTGTGAGGTGACATCTAGACAGGTTTCATGGATGAGTTGTGGACAATTTGGGGGCCATTATTCTACCTCGTGTAGATGCTGATATCTGTCTAAGACTCTGCTGGAAAACCATTCTGGAGTGCCTTAGAAGCGCCACGAATTAATCTTTTCCAGCATTGATGTTCTTTTCTTTTCATTTTTTTTAAAGATTTTATTTATTTATTTATTTGACAGAGAGAGAGAGATCACAAGTAGGCAGAAAGGCAGGCAAAGGGAGAGGGGGAAGCAGGCTCCCTGCTGAGCAGAGAGCCGGATGCGGGGCTCGATCCCAGGACCCCAAGGTCAGGACCTGAGCTGAAGGCAGAGGTTTTAACCCACTGAGCCCCCCTGGTGCCCATCCAGCATTGACGTTCTTGATTTCAAAACCCACTCAGGCACTTCTGTATATGTGTTTAATGTCAAAGGACAGCTCCATCTAGTCACTAATGTGACATCAAGAGGATCCTAAAATCTTTCACATTCGTCATGATTCCCAGGGGATGTTGGCTCTAGCTCACCAAATGTTTCCATTCACATGACTCTTAATTTAGGCCACGGTCAACCGCAAGGATGACTGGTTTGCAAAATCCTTTTAACTGGTCCCCTGGCTTTCACTTTCACTCCCTATTTCCAATTCCCTTTTCCAGATCTGAGCCCGCAGGTTCTTTGCTAAAGAGCCAGGCCACGCTCAGCCTGGAAATTCTACAGAATGTGTCCCCTTCCTGCTGCCCTTATGATAAAGGCCAAATTTTAGTCAAGGCCATCAGGAGACGTCTCTTTTTTTGGTGACTTCTGAGTACTCCAGGCTCATTTATCACTCTTTGAATGTCCCTTGCTCTATTCTAGTTACATTGAGTTACTTAGAATTTTCCAGCGGTACCATTGGGTTGAGAATAAGATAATAGGCAATGTTTTTAGAAGAATTCCTAAATGCCAAGCTGGTATAAATACTTCGCTGAGGTTATTGTCTTTCTTTCTTTCTTTTTTTTTAATTCTGTGTCCTCAGGGATGGGCTAAAGGTGGCTCTTTTTTTTGTTTGTTTACATTTTGTAATAAGCAGAGTAACCCCCTCCCAAAGCATCCAACTCTTTAAACCTCAGAACCTGTGAATGTGTCGTCTTGCATGACAAAAGAACTTTGCAGATGAGATTAAGGTGAACCTAAAGTAGTGAGATTATCCTGGATTATCTGAATGAACCCAAGATAATCATGTGAGTCCTTCAAAGCAGAGAATCCTTCCCAGTTTCGGGGAGGGAGGGAAAGAGAGATGTGGCAATGGGAGAGGGTAAGACAGAAGTCCCTGGCTTGGAAGATTTAGTGAGAGAACATTCTGATTTACACCAGCCTTTCAGTACCGTGAGTGTTTCATGAAACCGTTACGATAACATAGCAACACATACAAAGAATGTTCCTGTGGCTCTAAATGTTGAGGCTGGTGAAGTCTGCAATATCGTTTTCAGGTCAGGATGCTCTGGTGAAACAGAGCAGCTGATTTAGAGCGAGATCAGACAGTTTCGAAAGAAATCCTAGATCTTCCCACCAGCGTGGGACTGAACACGGTCTAGGAGAAATCTGCCGCAGAGACAGAGGTGTGAGGACCTGGTGGATAAAATAATGTCAAGAAATCTGGAGTTCATTTATTATCCCTTTTTAAAAAGGTTCAACTTGAAATAGTGCTCACATTAAGTTAATTTTTGCTTAGTATTGTTTTAGAAACTGGAAAATAGCCCTGATTCGAGAAGCTGTTAACTTTAAGAAAATCCAATAATAACATCACAAATTAACAAGGAGAGTGCTTGCGCCAAAGGACTGCATGCAAATCAGAATGCAATTAGCTCTGCCAATTTCAAGAACATACGCGTATGAAGTTGGGGAAACTTAACTGAGCTAGAATTAGTCAGTCCATACTCTGTATGTACCTCATGGAATGACATTATATACGATCACTGGTTTGTAATCACCCAGTTATCTCTCTGTCACCAAAATGGTAAGATGGATGAGAACCCTAACAGAATTCCCAATATTCGTTATTATCAATCAATCTGTGTCCCGTGAATAAATTTTTTACTGCCTAAAAATGAGACCATATTATCACAAAATGCAGACCAAATAACAAGTTTTGTTAGAGTTGTTTCCTAGGTATGGGTCAAACTGAGACTGTTGTGATCTCTGTTTCCTGTTTTTATCTCTCGTCAATAAAAACCCATTGATTTGACAGTACTTGGCGTATCTTTCATTGGGCAACCATGCTGCTCTTCTGGTTTCTTTCTGAATCTCTTCCCACAGGTGGGAAGTCGCCATGCCATGGAACTCCCAAACCAGTTGCCCAATAAACCACCAAGAGCGTTAGCTTCTGACCAGTAGTGAGACCTCTGTGAGATTAGAGCTCATAGCCTGAAGGTCAAAGGGGGCAAAGGTACATGAACAAGATCCCCCAAATCGCCACAATCGGAGATAAGAGTTTAGATGTCAACCCACTTGGGTGATGGCCAACGTGTTGATGCTGTAGTTTGACCAAGTTGTATACAATAGTGGGCTGTTACTGCAGGATTTGCCCTGCAAACCTTGCCTCTCTCAGCCCAGCCTTTTGTATTTCATCCCCCAGCCTCCTCCAGCTCAACCCAAGCCATGGGCACCGTAATCTGTCCACCCGGGTAACGAAACGAGGTGCCCTCATGCTTCAGAAACTTGTCTGGAATGTCCTTCCTTCGCTTCCTCTTCTGCAGGAAAAGCCCTTCTCAACCCTCATGTCTCACTGTGAAGGGCAGCCCCGCGTGAAGGGTTAGTCATCGTCCCCCGGGTGAAGCTGGTCATGCCCACCTGTGCTCCCGGCACATGGAACGCGTTGCATGTGAACACACTGGACGTATTTCTGCTTTACGGAGACAGCAAGGGCTCTCCACCCCAGTGGTCTCTGCGGATGCACTTTCCTGCGGGGCTGGGCACGATGCCAAAGGCACAGAAAATGCTTTTGAGTTGTCCGAGTTGCATCAGATTGAATGGAACTGAACGGAACTTCGTTTGGGTTTAAGGAATTGCCGGCCACCAGTAGGGCCTCTGAAGTTTTGTGTTTGCTTTGGTTTTATTTTATTTACTTATTTTTTTAAACAACTGAATCCAGACTTAATTGGAGCAATTAATTTCTAGTTAATCGCCATAAATAATCAGCCTCTAATGTAATATTGATATTAATATTCACCTTTGAATGTACTGTAATAATTCTCCTCCGTGGTTATTACAGGGGAAATACTCCCCATTTTTTCTCCTGGGTTAGTTTGCAATTATGAGAACACAGGGGGATACCTTGGGTTTTAGAGGCTGAAGCCATTCTGGAATGGTCCATTTTGCTCGACGCTGTGGCTTTATGGGGAGTGGGACACTTTACCAAATGTTGTTCAGATATCAGGATTGTGTGTAAAGGAGGAGAATGTGGGAAGACCAGTTAATGCCTGCCTCCCCAATCGGGAGGGTCCGGCACACACGGGGGATGCCTCTTGAAAGGGGGAGCTCGAAGGGTTCTGGAGTGACGCTTCTGGGAGCCCCCACCATCTCATGTGTCATATGCACCGTTCACCAAAACACAGAAACAGAGTCTCCTTCGTGAGCTTCTGCTCGGACTTCCAGAATGTTCCCTGGACTCTTCATGCAGGTGCCAGATCTATATTCCTCCTCTACACAGCCCAGCTCCCTGAAACGTCCTCTCTTAAGACAAGATCTGTCTTGCTTCCTGCATTCCAGCAGAACCTTGGCCAGTTATTGGAAAACCACAGTCTAGCACAACACAGGCCATATTTTGATGCATTTGTTGTGTGAGCACAAGGGAATGGATGAATCCTAAGCCAGCCTGCTGGGGTGAATTGGCCAGGACACCCAGAAGCGAGGCTGAATTTCCAGATATCGGCAGAAGTAATCAGTGAGCCAAAGAGGAGACCACTTAACCAAGCAAAAGCCCTCAGATACATTCACGTCCTACCTCTCTGGAGGTCAGAGAGCTGAGAAGCCTGTGCGGCAGTGGATTTTTCTGAGATTCAAGTGGTGTGTGTTGAGCCCTCTGGGCGTGCACGCTTCTGTTTTCCCGCCCAGGGCAGGTGCCCATGGCCGACCCGGTATGTTCAGGAGGCTTGGCTCCCAGCTTCCGGAGCAGGTTTGCAGCTAGAGCAAAGCATGCGTTCCGCCTGAAGGTAGTTTCACAGATTGTTAGAATGAGGAGAGAGAAAACGGTAAAGAAAAGCATTACAAGGAGATACAGAGAAATTGAGAGCAGCTTCAAGGGGACAGAAAGTGATGGTGGAGAGTCTAAGGACAAACACGGGTAAGAGCAGCACTTCACTGGTGTCAGTGGGAGGAGGAGACATCCCTGGACAGCAGAGAGGGACCCCAGCCCCCCGAGAGAGCCCCTGTTTCACTCTCCACTTCATACACCAGCATGTCTGGAAATGTTTGACGTCCTCTTGAGTGACACGAAAACAGACAAGAGTAACACGGTGGGGACTATGCTGAACCCAGTACTATGGGGACCAGTACAATGATGCTGAAGGGGGGGGCATAATTCCTACACAGGATTCAGTCAGATGGCACTATCTGCTCATGATCAAATTTTATTGTCCCTTTTGGTGTCTTATCTCTCCTCAGTCTGGCCGTGCACACACACCTGAAGAGGTGTCCAGCCCTTGGAGGCAAGACCCTGTGGTCCTCAGTTTCCTTTCATTGTCATGGTTTAATTAAAAGAAATGACAGTTTGCCTAAAAGGGATTTCAATCAAGTCTGGGGTTCTTGTGCCTGTTTTCCTCAACGATTGGTGCTTAACTGTTTTTGAAATCATAGACCTTTTGTGGACCTGATTAAAATTATGAGTCCCAATAAAACAAATATTCTCATAAATGCAAATGCCTGCGTCCAATTTTGTGATATTCACAGACGTCCAAACCCACGTGCTGATGACAAGGAAGTTCCAAATTCTATAATGTCAAGGCAATTTATGGAAAACGAAAACTTGCACATACTATAAAGGAGGAAGAGAGAATCGGTAGCCTAGCTTTAATCTAAATAAAGAAAATAAACTTCTAAAAATGCAGTCAGTGTAACTGGTAGAGTGACAAGTTTGGGAAGAGGAAAGTTGAAAGTATAGAGAAAACTCAAATGCCCAGCAATGGAGGCAGTCTCCCCATGGTTTCCGCCCCTGCCCAGGTAGAGTTTTAGAATGTGGACCTTAAAGCAAGACACAAGTTGGAAAAAGTCTGGGGTAGCAGTTAAGGATTTCCAGGGAGAGTCACAGAACATGTGCGCAAAGTCTGGGAGGGAGACCCTTCATTCTGGGAACCAGGAGAGGACTCAACAGTCACCTGAAGCTTCCGGCTTATTGCCATCGAAATCACAGATGTGAGTGCTCGGCGACACCCACATGCACGTATGCACGCGCGCGCACCTTCTTTGGGAATGGATTGACTATCTGCCTGAACCACTGAACCTTGTATGGAGTCTGTGGTCACTGGACACAAGCAGAGGTGGGGGTCGGGGCGGGGGGGGTAGTGCTGATAGCCCATCACAGCTCGTGTCAATCAAAGAGCTCAAAGTGCTTTCTTTCTTTCTTTCTTTTTTTTAAACCATGTCTTCCATTTGCTGTCCAATCATCCATTTCACAAGTATTGAATCAGCCTTGTTCCAGGCACCGGAGAATCATCAATAAATGGACCAGAGAAGCTCCTGTCCTTACAGTGTGGTTCGGGGATACCACTTAAACGATATATGTGATGTCAAATGCTGTGAAGAATAGGGCAGGGTAAAGGCATTTTTTTTTTTTTTAAGAGAAAGAGAAAGCATGAGTAGGAGGAGAGGCAGAGGGGGAAGGAGAGAGATGATCTCAAACAGACTCAGCTGAGCACAGAGTCAACTGTGGGCTCAATCTCATGACCCTGAGATCTTGACCTGAGACAAAATCAAGAGTCAGACATTATTCGACTGAGCCCCCCAGACGCCCCAGGGTCAGGGGCTTATTTTTTCTTTTCCACATTTTTTTTTTAATTAAATTAGCCAACGGTTAGTATATCATTAGTTTTTGATATAATGTTCAACAATTCATTAGTTTTGCATAGTACCCAGTGCTCAACATATCCTGTGTTCTCATCACATCCTATGCCCAACACTCAGTTCTCCCATTCCCCTTTCTCTTCCCTTCTGCAATGCTGAATTTGTTTCCTAGAGTCCAGAGTCGCTCACAGTTTTTCTCCTCTCTGATGACATTAATTGTCATCAGAGTAAAATGTAAATTGTAATTTACATTTGTAATTGTAATTGTAATGTAAATTAGTAATTGCCATTCAGTTTTCCTTCCCTTCCTCTGTGGTCCTCCTTTATGTTCCACATATCAGTGAAACCATATGAAAATTGTCTTTCTCTACTTGACTTATTTCACTCAGCATAATCCCCTCCACTTCTATCCAGGTTGATGCAAATGGTAGGTATTCATCCTTTCTGATGGCTGAGTAATATTCCATTGCATATATGAACTACATCTTTTCTATCCATTCGTCTATTGAAGGGCATCTCGGCTCCTTCCAAGTTTTGGCGATTGTGGCCATTGGGCTATTTTATACAGAAAAGTCCTGTCTGTGCAGATGGCATTCCACCAGAGAGGAAGTGAAAGTCCTTCGTGTATTTTGAAAGTAGAACGAATAGGATTTACTGGTGGATGTGGGGGGCAGGGAAAAGAGAAAAAGTAAAGGATGAATAATTCAGAGTTTGGGGACTGTGAAACTAGTAGAATGGAGAAGTCGTAGACAGACATTGGAGGTCTGTGGGCGGGGCTGTTTCAAGGGTGGTAAGAGACAGAGTGCTTGGAATGTGGCTTCTCTTTTGGACATTTCATTGTTTACATGCCTATGGAACATCCAAGTACAAGCTTGGATCTACTACGCGATGCAATATATGAACCTAGAGCTTAATGGAAGTTGGGGCTAGTGATATACATGAGTATGTCCGTGATATTTCAGCCAACAGCTGAAGGAGATTGTAAAAGGGGTAGCAATGGGTGGTAAAGAGAAGAAATAGAACACCAAGTCTTCATCCAATGATGACAAGTTTGGAAGACAAGATAGAACCAACAATGAAATATCATTTCACACTTGCTAGATTGGTTATTATTAAAAAAAAAAAATGGAAAGGAAAAGTATTAGTAAGAATGAAGGGAGATTGGAACCCCATTGCTGGCTGGAAGGCAAAATGGGGCAACAGCCACCATGGGAAGTAGTTTGGCGTTTCCCCCAAAAGTTAATGTAGAATTACAACGCAAGTCAGCAGTTCCAGCCTTGGGTATAGACACAGAAAGGATTAGGTGATGGAATCAAACAGGAATCTGTGTACCCTGCTCAACACAACATTTTCACCATTGCCACAATGTGGGGACTGTCCCAAGGGCTTTTACCCCCAACGCTATGATTCACGAATAGGGCATTGCAGACACAGCAGAGCACGGGGCTTTATGAAATTATCATTTTTACATAAGTCAAGAAAATGACTTTTGGTGACCACGCAAAACACCATGGATGGGTCACTTGCAGGTTTGCCATTCTCAACCCATTGTTCCAGTCACACTGGCAGGTAATGTGGCTTCCAGGGAAATACTCCAGCTGTAGAAATGGGGGAGATACAGCCAGGTGAATAAGGAGAATATATATAAAAATACACATGGAGTGGGGCGCCATCTGTACCCCACGAGGGAGAGGCCATGGAGAGAATCAGTGGTAAAGAACAGGCTCTTGTCTGGACACTATCAACAAAAATAGATTGGAAGGAAGGATTAGAAGAAAAGAGGAACCAGAGACTAATCCAGACCCCGGGTCCGGCCTTCAGTATAATTTAAGTATATTTTTAAGAGAAACCTTGGGAGGCGCCTGGGTGGCTCAGTAGGTTAAGCGTCTGCCTTCGGCTCAGGTCATGATCTCAGGGTCCTGGGATCGAGCCCCGCGTCGGGGTCTCTGCTCAGCGGGGAGCCTGCTTCCTCCTCTCTCTCTGTCTGCCTCTCTGCCTACTTGTGATCTCTCTCTCGGTCAAATAAATAAAATCTTTAAAAAAAATAAAACAATTGGAAAAATTCCCACAAAACTCCATGATCCAGTTCAAGTATTTGTATCTCTATTTAGACGCTTCTGCCTTTTCCACTTATACGTCCTGGATTTCTCTTGTGTTCTTGTGAATTTTTGCACTACTTTTCTAATAGATTGTATTGCACAGTATTATAAAAAATTGGAGTATGAGGCAGAAGCTCTGTGTATGTGTGCATGCACACTTGTGTATGTGTGTGCACACCTGGGTATCTAACTGCCCATCTCTTCCAGAAGGTAAACTCTCTGAGGTTAATTCCTCTGTTTTGTATCTCTATTTCCTTGAACATTTCCACAGTGAATTTCACATAATGAATGTTCAACACATGTTTATTCAATAAACAAATGAATAAATGTCAGATATTTTAAGTTCTGGAAATGGAATTTTAAAAAATCTTTGCATCCAGGCATGAAAGTGACAATTCACTTTCTAATCCCCTAAGTAGGAGCTGTGATTGCTTTCCAATATATTTTTTACAAGCAGCTCTGAATTTCCATGGTGGCATACTTGTCTATTGGGATGAGACCAAGATTAGCACGATGTATCCTTCCAACTCTATTTCCTGAAATTTTCATTACATACAAACGTAAATACTATAAGATAGCATAAATTATATAAGTTATGTAAGGCCAGAAACTGATAAATTAGAAACAGAGGAGTGTAACTAATAAATGAGTAAATGCTTAACCTATTTCTTGGAGAAGATGAACACAATAGAAGAATCTCTATCACACACCAGAATGTATGAAATGGGGCAGAAGAGGAATGCACACAGAGTAAGAATATCAAGCAAAGGATGTGTCATCTACAGAGAGAAACTATACACACATTTGAATTTACTCCAAACTAAACTCCCTAATTATTTACTCTACTTACCAAAACTTAATATATTGGTGAAAAACCAAATTTCCATGGGAAAAATTATAAAAAACTTTAATGATCTTCCCCCCAATTATTTTAAAGGGCATATAATTCCACTCCCACAGAAACTGCTCAAAACCACAGAAGAAAAATAAAAACCTTTTAAATTGTTTGTTGGAGTAGAACATTAACACAAAAACTTATAAGCATTGCCCAGAAATGAAGCTTAAACAAATCGCATTTCCAAGCATCAGTATAAAAATTCTTAAATAAAACGTCATCAAACAAAATCCAATAATAAATTAAAATGCATCTTATTATAAACAAGTAGGTTTGATTTGAGAAAGAC
This sequence comes from Procyon lotor, assembly GCA_028646535.1. NCBI lineage: Eukaryota > Metazoa > Chordata > Mammalia > Carnivora > Procyonidae > Procyon > Procyon lotor. The sequence continues at coordinate 86,751,441 of CM053614.1, read as the reverse complement.
ACCCAATGACTTGGGCAAACATTCTGAACACAGTTCTTAGAGGAAGGAACAAAAATGAAATTGTGTTTGTTAGGTGTGATTTCTAGAATGCATAGAATTGGAGTAAGCATCAGCTCCACCCTTATGAGAAAATAAACTAGAAAACTGTAAAGTAACAAATGTCTCTTGAGGTCATTGGAGAACTCAGGTAGCACGGCAGACTTCCAACTCAAAATTTGGAGAAAGACGGACACCCTCAGAGGGAAACAAACAAGACCTGTGATTTGCTTGCTGGGAGAGATGCCTCTGAATGTCAGATAAGTCATTAAGAAGACTTGATTAAAATGGCAGAGTAATTGCTAAAGGATGGGGAGGCTAGCATGACAACGTGAAGCTGAAGTCTTAGTGACCCACTCTTAGTCAATAGAGTAGTGATAGGTAGAAACAGGAGCTTCGCAGTAGAGACATCCGCAGACAACACCTCACCCGAGGCGCCATGTTAAGATCGTGTTCCTTGGTAGGAAGGGCACTTTACTTCTGTCATCTCCTACCCCAAATGTATAATCCAGGTGCAATTATGAGACTACACCAGACAAATTCGAATTAGAAGCCTTTGACTTCTATGACAACATACTTGACTGATAGGCTTGAACATATCGAAGTCCTGACACGTGAAGGGGGGTTGAAAATGGGTCTCCAACTAGAGAGAGATTTGAGATGCAAAGACAAGACAATACAGGTCCTGGGTGGGATCCTGAGGGAGAATAAGGACTTCACTGGAAAAAACCATGACATCCAAACAAAGCTTCATTTATTTATTAGTACTCTATACTAAAATCTTAGTTTTGATGATTAACCATGATCCTGTAAGATGTTAGCATTAAGGGAAGTGGGACAAGGGCGTGTTTTAACTCCCCCATATTCTTCTTGTAATCTTCTGTACGTCTAAAGTAATTTCAAAAATGAAAAGTTAAAAACATTGCCTTTAAATGTGGAATATTTTTCAAATTCAGTTGTTGCAGGAAAAGTTAAAATTAAAATTACTTTGAGATAATATTTTTCATCTATCAGCTGACAGAAATGCAAAATTGCAGCAACATACACTTTGGGTGTATATAAAATGGGACTATGATATATTCCCGGTAGGAATGTAAAATTATACTCTTTGGAGAAAAAAATCAGAAATATCTGGAAATACATGAAAAAATGTTATATGTATTTCCCTCTTAGTTTATCAATACTACTCCTTATAAAATACATTCCGGCCAAAAGTAATCATTTCCATTGTGATTTTATTTCCAACAGCAAAAATTGAAAGCACGTCAAATTTCCATAAATATGGCATTGGCTGTATAAATAGATCCACGCCTGGCTATTTTATGCACCTATAAGAAGGATATGAAGGATCTCTGATAAGAGTTAAAATCCTAGCAGATTTTAGTACATGAAAAAGAGCAGAAGTCTGTTTATAGCATACTGCCTTTTGCAACTCTGGAGGGGAGAAAAGGTAAGGGGGTAGTGGAAAGGCAGAGGAGACTGTACACTTTCATAAGAAAATCTGGAGGTATCATGTAGAAAACAATGAATAGAGTTTGAGAAGGAAGAAGGTAAAAAAGACAGAGATAGAATTAAGACTTTTCTGAAAATATTTTGCTAAGTAATATCAAATTCAAAATCCTTTAATTTACTTTTACATATTAGGAAAGTAAAATCTAAGAAAAAGTTATGGTTGCCCTTGGACCCTTGAATAACATGCTTTGAATTACACAGGTCCACTTATATATGGATTTTGGTTGAGATATAACTGTGAACGTGTTTTCTCTTCCTCATGATTATCTTAAAAATATTTTCTTTTCTCTAGCTTACATTATTAGAAGAATATAGGATGTAATACATATAAATACAAAGTATGTGTTGACTGTGTAGCTTATTGGTAAGACAACATTAGGCTGTTAGTAGTTAAGTTTGGGGGAGCCAAAAGTTATCCATGATCAGCGCTTCTAAACCCCTGTATTAAATACTAGAAACTAATAATCTAACTCTATATTGATGTGATGACTTAATCATGAAGATAATAGTTCAAGAAAGAAAGAAAACAATATTTGACTATCCATACTTGGTGGAATATAGTGGAAGGCAGCAAAGAAATCCATAGCTTCAATTAATAGATTTATGGGTGATATTAGTATCTTTAGTTTAAAGCTAAACTATGTGGTAGAAAATGCAAATAATATGCTATTATTGTCAGGAATCAGTATTTTTAGTGTAAGAGAAAAGAGAAAACACTATAAAAGCACTGAAATTAAGTAAAACCTATATTTGTAAAATTTGTTTTAAAAAGAGTACAGTCATGTTTTTTCTTTTAAAATACATATATTCTAGTGGCACTTGGGTGGCTCAGTTGGTTAAGCATCTGACTCTACATTTCAGTTCAGGTCTTGATATCAGGGTCATGAGTTCAAGCCCCACAATGGGGCCCACATCCAACATGGAGCCTACTTTAAAAAAAATTAACAAAACAAAACATTAGAGCCCTTGGGGAACTTAGTAAGTTGGGCATCTGACTCTTGATTTCAGCTCAGGCCACGATCTCAGGATCATGAGACAGCTCCGCATTGGGTTCTCGCTCAGTGTGGAATCCGCTTGTCCTTCTCCCTTCTCTGCTCCTCCCCCAGCTAACAGGCTCATGCTCTCTCTCTCCCTCTTTCTCTCCCTCTAAAATAAATAAATAAATAAATAAATAAATAAATAAATAAATAAATAAAACATTTTAAAAAATAAATAAAAATGAAATACATACATTCCATTTCTCTCCACTCAAAATTTATAGAAGCTGTGATGATTCATTGCCCAAATCACACCTCACACTGGAGTTAATGGCCTCTAAATACCATTTCCTTAACCAGAAAGTACCAGAGTGCCTTCTAGGCCTTGTTGATTCCACGTGTGGTACAAGAATTAAATGAGATGAACTGAGGTTGCTGTGCTGGGCCAGAAAGCAAGGGATGTATTTACTACAGATGAGTAAGGTCATGGAGAAGGAACAAAGGGGTTCAATAGAAAGGGCCCCACGGGGATGAAGAAGGGACATTTTGAGCATAAAAATATGAACAATAATGGAAACCTTTGAAGAACACTAAATGTACACAGTGAGGAGTATAATGTGATGTTAAATGAAGAAGAAAAGAGGAAGGGGGCAAGGGAGGGATGGAAAGGAAAAGAAAAGAAGAAAACCAGTTGGGCGTCACCAGGGGCACTGAAGTGGTTTGGAAATGTGCGGGCAGGTTCTCTGAGACTCCTCCTTCAAGAGAGGGGAGCCTGGTTCTCTTGCTCCTGAGGGTTGACTGGAGTACATACCATAAAGAAGAAGAGACTAAGTCATAATTGGCACAGTGGTTTCCGTCTTCCTTGCTCTTTAGATTCCGCATTCTGGGGAAAGTAGCTGCCATGTTGTAAGGAACCCTCCAGAGAGGTCATGTAGCATGGAACATGGCCTCAACAGTGGCCCACCACTCGGTGCCACCTCATGGATCCCAGGGAGGCTCTTTGGTATACCCCACACTTGGAAGCTATGGGAGAATACAAGTATTTGCTATTTTAAGAAGTGCCTTGGGGTTATTTACAGAAATGAATAACAAACACAGATCTAATCAGAAGTAACATAGACCCCTACTCTCTCCCACAAAATTGGACTCAAAGGTAAGATTAAGCATTGGTTTTACTATTCAGGTAAGAGTTACCATTCTGGGTGATCTACGACCTAGTTAATAAGGGGAAGTTTCTTTCCACAGAAGCATTCCAATTAATAAATCTGGGGAGAAGGAAAGCTTCAGAAAATCACCATTTTGTAGGCTCTAAGGTAATGGATGTAAACCGTCATCAGAAACAGATGCCAACGTTAGATTAGATGGGACATTTGTCAATGGCAGGATGATGCTGTCGCTTCGTGAACTCACTGATTACTCTCAACATAATAATGAAATATAACATGTAGACTTTTTAAAATTCTTATTCTAACCAACCAACCAACCAAGAGAAAAAGCCATTTTTGAGAAATCAGTGAAATTTGAATATAGTATGGGACAATACCCACAGCGTTATGGTTATGAAGAAACACGTTTTTAGAAGCACAAATCAATGTGTGTGCATGAAATGACATTGTATCTTGGAGAGCTTTTAAAATAAGGAAACAAAGAGGCAAACCTAATTTAAATTGGGACAAGTATGCATATCTGTCATTAAAATGATACAGAAAATAAAGGACATAATTATCACCAAATTCAGAAGAGTTGCTACCGCTGATGTCAGGGTGGAGGGAGGTCTCAGCACAGTGGAGAGTGAGAGGCTTCTAGAGATTGCCAGTGTGTACTTTCTTGCCTGCATTGCATGGATGCCTACTGTATACTTATTCAGTATACCCAACTTACAGGTCTTATGTACAACTCTATGTGAGTACCACCTGAAAATAAAAATTAAAATTAAATATGAAAACTTGCATTTGTTTATAAAACATAATTCAGAGTGCTGATGTTATGTTGTTAGTCAATAAAATAGATTCATCCTTCATCAACAAAGAGTAAGTTGATAATCTCTACATTTGATAAATGTAGAAAGAGAAACATAATACTTGGATTTCCACTTGTGATATTGGGAGTAATTCGTGTCAATAAACCTTGTTCAACTAGCAAAAAAAAAAAAAGAAAAGAACATTTGTTTCTAAATATTGGACCTGAAAGTAAATGGGGAGATTTTTCTTTTCGATGTACTACCTTTCTCAGGTTGTTTTTGTTTGTTTGTTTTGCCCCCATGTTTATTTATTATTTTTATGAACAAACCAACAGACAAAACACTCACAAGGTAAAGACAGAAAGGGATTCCAGAGGAAGTATAGTGGCAAGCCAATTAAATTTGAAAAATGTAGCCTAGCCAGCAAGTCAATCTGTCCATGGGTCATAAATGGCAAGGCACACGCCATTATTCTCCACCTTGAGAATCTGTCCACCTCCTCGTCAGGGCTTCGGCTCTTATCACCTTTCTGTCTAGTTGCATTCGCCAGCAGCCTTTCCTTTTATCTTTACAGGTACCACTTGTCAGGGATATCGTTTAAATATTAACTCACACAATGTTCTTTTCCCTTCGACCAGACTTCTACCCAGTTCTGTCCCCAATTTCCAGGATGCCTGAGCTCCAGAAAAGATCTCGCTTCTTTGCCCTGATCCATAGTTGAGGAAGCGACTCACTTTGGGCTCAATATTCAGCTTCCAAGTTCCCAGTAGAGTATGGAGGTTGGGGAATATATATAAAACAGGAAAATTGAGGTCAGGTGGGTTTTGCTTTTTGCCTCGTTCATACTTCTTGGTCAACAATAAAACAGTGAGGAATACACAGATAAGAAATGAGTAAGTAAACACAAACTATGGAAACACTGGAGAAAGAGATGGTGAAGATCTCTCTAGGGAAAACAGATAATTGACAATGCCATTTATAGAAGGATTCACTCACTCTTTTTTAAGGTGATTTCATTGTACTGCACCTTGGTATATAACACGAAGTCTTCCTGGATTGTTTAATAAATGATGTTGAGGAACTGTTTAACTATTTAAGAAAAAAATTTGCATCCACATCACCTTAGCCTGTTCACTGTATTATAAGAGTGACAGAAGAAATAATACATAACGTGAGAATTTCTCATGCTTAAGAAGAAGCACATCTTTAATTTAAAAATTAGTATTTATTAAGTCTGGTCTGAAACTGTTTTGCATCTTCACTAAGCTCTATAACAAGAAAAAAAGATAGTGAATTAAGGATTTTGAAGAAAAAAATTAAATTATATTTTAAAAACTTGGAACACTCTAAGACTCTGATTTTTAGATGAGGAAGTATTCTGAATATGTAAAAATCAGTGACAAGGAAAGACAAACCAATGGAGAGAGAAAAGCAGAGCAGTAGTTCCCTGGACATGGATATAGGATAGGAATTCTCTGCAGACAGATGCAAGGAGTATCTTTGGGGAGGATGAAAATATTGTGAAAATATAGCTTTGTGGTGATGGTTACACAACTCTGCAAATTTCCTGAAATCATAGCAAACAAACACTCAACTAATTCATCAACAACAAACTTGCCCTTCAAAGAATGTTAGGAGAATTTCATAAATGGTCAGAAATTCAGACACGTGACAATGAGAAAAATGAAGGTAAAATAAAATCTTTAATTTTTGTTGCTCTTTATTGATATAAAAGACATATTATAATTCTCTCTACATTTTCACAGGATCGACCATTTCTAGTTAAGCTTAAAAAGATGCCTGAAGCAGGGCATCTTAAAATTACCTTTTATTGCTAGAGTGTGTCCTCTATTATAATTAAAAATCAGTAACAATAAAATCACACTGAATTGTCTGATGATAGCATTTAATAAGCGAAACAAATGACAGCAGTGTCAGAAGGGATGGAAGACAGAAACGGGGAATATTTTATCACAGCTGCCTGTACTGGCCTGAATCAGTTATTCAGTTATTTGAATGTGGTCATAGATTAGTTAAAAGTGGAGAGTGAAAATTCCAGAACACACACGGAACACATTCTTTTTTTTTTTTTTAATTTTATCCTTTTTTTAAAGATTTTTAATTTATTTATTAGAGAGAGAGAATGAGAGAGAGAGAGCATGAGAGGGAAGAGGTCAGAGGGAGAAGCAGACTCCCCGCTAAGCAGGGAGCCCGATGATGCGAGACTCGATCCCAGGACTCCAGGATCATGACCTGAGTCAAAGGCAGTTGCTTGACCAACTGAGCCACCCAGGTACCCAACACATTCTTAAGAAGTATAAGTGATACTCTAAGAAAAAATATAAAGTGGAATTACAAGATGTTCTAATGACACTGAAAAAAACAAGAAAAGAGGGGAAAATTAAAAAAAATCATTGCAATGGATAGAAAGCAGTTACAAACACAGCAGATAGTAATTGATCTGCATCAATCATCATTTCAATGTGAATGGTCTGAATAGATCAGTTGAAAGACAGAGATTATCTGTCTTCTAAGTAAGAAAAACTATGTTGTCTATAAGAAACCCACTTTAAATATAAATATACAAATAGGGTAAAAGTAACATCATGGAGAATGGCATACCCGTTAATAATAATCACGAGAAAGGGGAGGAGCTGTAGCAATTTTAGACAAAGCAAACTTTAGCACGAGAGAGGTAATCACGGATGAAGAGGTATGTTGCATCATGACAATGGACTCGCTCCTCTGAGAAGACTTCACAATCCTGACATAAGAGTATAAAGAGACACAACAGAAAACTGATGGAACTAAAAGGAGAAATAGACAAATTCACTGTTATATTTGGAGACCTAACAGCCCATTTTAGTAACTGATGCATCAAGCAGACAGAAAATCAGTAGGTGTGTGGATGACCTGAACAGCATTATCCTACAACCTGATCCAATTGACATTTAGGGAATACTTTGTGAAAACTGTACACCTTCTTTTCAATCCCGTGCAAACCATGCTCCAAGACCGACCACATCTTGGCCATAAAAACACATCTTCATATGTCTGAAAGTATAGGAACCTTACAAAGCATGTCCTCAGACCACAATGGAATTAAACCTGAAATCTACAACAGAGAAGACCAGCAAAATCCCCTAGCAGTCGGAGATGAAAGAGCTCATTTCTAAATAAGTAATGGGTCAAAGAAGAAGTCACAAGAGAAATTAAAGCATATTTTCAGCTAAATGAAAATACAATTTATCAAGATTTGTGGGATACAGCAAAAGCTGCATCAAGGGAGATTTATAACATTAAATGCATGTGTTAGACAAGAAGAAACAGCTAAAATTATAGCCTCCCTTTCCATGTTAGGAAAATAGATTTTTTAAAAAAGAGCAAATTAAGTGTGAAACAAGCACAAGAAATGAAATAAAAATTACAGTAGAAATTAATGGAACTAATAAGCAAGTGCAGGGCACAGTCTAGAAGGTCAATATACAAAAGTCAATTGCTTTCTTAGATACCCAGAAGTGGATAATTAGAATTAAAATTAAACAAAACACAATATGATTTATGACAGTATGCAAAAAGGAAAAACTCAGGCATAAACCTCAAATATATGTAGTATCTTTTTGTGTAAAACTGGTGAAAACAGTGGTGAAAAGAAAGAATTAAGGAAAATCTAAGTAAATGGAGAGATTTCATGTACTTGGATAAGAAGATTCAATACAGCTAAGATGTCAGCTCTTCCCAATGTGATATAAGTCTGCCATGGAACTCCAATCAAAATCACAGCAAGCTATTTGGTAGATAGCACCAAATATATATTTTTTTAAATTTTTTAAAGGAGCATCTGGGTGGCTCAGTTGGGTAAGCAACTAACTTCGGCTCAGGTCTTGGATAACAGGTGAAACACAGGGGGTGTGTGATTAGGTGAAATGATTCTATATTACACTATAATGCTGGACACAAGCCACTATGTATTATCAAAAACCTTAGAACTTGAGAAGAAGAAAGTAAAACATGATGTGTGTGTGTGTGTGTGTGTGTGTGTGTGTGTGGTATTTGGCGGAGGCAGTGCCTGGAAGCCTCAGTCAGTGAAGGTCTGACTCTTGATTTCAGCTCAGATCATGATCTCAGGGTCCTGGGATTAAGTCCTGCATCAGGCTCTGCACTCAGCAGGGAGTCTGCTTAGATTCTTTCTCTCCCTCTGCCACTCCCCCTGTTGGCTCACTCCTCACTCTCTCTCTTTCTTTCTAAAGTGAATAAATAAATCTATAAATAGATTATAAATAAATAAATCTATAAATAGATTATAAATAAAAAAATAAATAAAAAATAGATTATAAATAAATAAATCTATAAATAAATAAATCTAAAAAAAATTTAGAGGGGTTAGGTGACCTAGGAGGTAATGTAGAGTTTGGCAAAATAATATAACCATATTGCAGATGTATTAAATAACCTCGTCGATGGAGGGGAGGTGGTGGGCAGAGATGCTGAGATAGGAAACTCTGGAAATGGCTGTAATCTGTAAGACCGACTATGAAAAGGGAACGCACAAATCACTGTAACCTAGTTGATAAAATTATTCCCCACAGAGTATGGTTAACAATTCTGATGCCGTTAGCATTATATAATGGAGCTGCATGATTAAGTAAAAGGTGGCGGATGAGTGGAGGCAGGTGATACAGGGTAAGCAAAGGCAGGGGGTGCAGAATGACCTGTGTGGCAATGGATAGGAGCTGGAGACATCTGTAGGAACACAGCTGATTACACACAGAAATATTGAGAGTTCTTTGTTGGTTGTTATCTGCTGAGCGCTTGGGAAGGACTCTGTTCCAGTAGTGAGGACCACACAGGGCACCGTATCTTGGATTCTAATGCCATCGTCCAATACAAGTTCCTTGCAGAATTGTGGATTCTAGAAAAATAGAGAGAGGGGTACAAAATAGAGAATATGAGCTGGAGCATCTGAAATGCCAGGGGATAAGAAAGTGTTAAAAAAAAAAAAAAGGAGTCATTGAGAGGGTATATTTACAGTGGCCCCGGAGACAATTGAAAGAGAGCTCCCAACAGCCCAAACTGGAACAAACTGAGCCACAAAATAAAATAGCACTGGATTATAACACGAAGTATAAAACAAATATCTCAGGCCGGTACTACTATAAATCAGTAATTGAATGCATAGATAATGGGGGGCAAGAGACAAATGTCCCATGCAAATGATTCCAACCTTCAAGAAGTGGAGGTGAACTCTGGCTATCTAAGCGTGAGCTACATAGAGTGACTTCCTTCCAAAGGATATAGCATGAGGAAGGGGGAACCATAACTTTACGGCAAAGAAAGCTGGCCAACACCATCTCATCAACTTTGATAGGTCATGCTGACAGCATGTCCCCTTGACATGATGTGATGAGAATTGTACTTGACCTCTGTTATCTTCCCCATAAAAGCAGTAACCCCAGTGTAATCAGGAGAAACATATCAGACAAGTCCATTTGGTGGACTCTACAACATACCCGAGTGGTGTTTCTCAAAAGTATTATAATTATCAAAAATAATAAATTTTTTTTAAAGTCTTAGAAAAGGTCAAAGTCAACAGGAGCCCAAGGAGACAAGGAAAATAAATGTAAATGGTGTCCTGGATGAGACCTCAGAACAGAAAATTAATGTTAGATAAAAACTAGGACAACCTGAATGAAGTATTGGCACTAGCTCCTCGTATCGATATTGGTTCATTGATTCTGAGAAATGGGCCACAGCAATGTAGGATATTAATAATGAAGAGTACTAGGTGTAGGTTATATGCAAACTATTTGCTGTCTTTTCCACTTTTCTATAAACCTGAAACTGTTCTTTAAAAGAGGTAATTGTTACAAAATCTGTGAAGAAAATTGCAAAAGAAAATGTTGACAGGTCTGACCAAATAATACTGGAAATATGGATGCAATAGAGCTCATAAGTAGAATTAAAATACGTGTAACTGAGGAGAAACTACACTGGCAAAATACAGTGCCATTTTTGTCTAAAAATTATCCAACTTGCTTTAAAGTTATTATGAGATCATGGCGATATCTATGTGAAGTGGGACAAAATTTCTGAAAATAAACATGAAAATAGAAATGAAAAGTTATAATTATATTTGTCCATTTACCTAAGCAATTTTTCTTTGAAATATCTAATAAAAATTTTGACATGTAGTCATTGATTTATGTTGAAAGATGTTCATTGAAGTATTACGTAATAGTGATGAAGTCTTAGGAGACCATCTAAAAATCAGAAAATTTTTAGGAAAGTCTACTATATCTATCTGATATGGTATCATTTCTCTTAAATAGCCTTAAAATATTTCTTTATGATAAAGAAAAATGCTTATGATCCAAACTGGCTGTGATCAGAATTGTAAATACTAAATAATCCTAAATGTAAAAAAATAAAATAAAATCCAATACTTAGATTTTAGCATGGATTCCCTTGGGATGTTTGAATTATAAGTTAATAAAGGTTTTCTTATTTATAATTTCTAGATTTGCCACCAATTTTCATACACTCATTTGTCATGGGAGAAAATGAAAGGAAAATAAATATTCTACTCTTATTAAGTTGAAATACAGCCACAGGCTATCCTTTATTAATAATAGATTTTGTCGATAAGATTTTCAGCAGAACCTTTATCTTAAGATGATTAATTTTTCTCCTGAAAGATCAGAAATCCTGCCGAAATACAGAAGCTGTTACAAATTGCAGCGCCCCCACATGGGATCAATGGAACCAGCGCCCTGAAGTTGGATAAGGATTTCTCTTGACATCACTCCACTCTTCCTATAATTAACACATTATATCTTTCAACCATAGTTTTCCTGTTTCAACAACCTCATAGTTTCATTCTCAGCCCCTCACATGCTAGAATGAACCGTGCATTTGAGACAAGATTAAAAAACAAATTTTAAAAAATATGCCAAAGAACCATCGATGATAGCATGAAATTAGAAAAGTCTCCAAAGATGAGACAGGCTAGGAGCTTTGACCCGGGCTTTCAAGGGAAAGTACATTTGGGTAGTTAGTTTGATGAAAAGTGAGTATGAAGGATGAGTTTCTTCTATATTTTAGGATAGTCAAGTGTTTACTCATTTTTTTTCAGATTTTTAAAAAATTTTATTCTTTTGAGAGTGAGAACCAAGTGTGGGAGGGGGGCAGAGGGAGAGGGAGAAGCAGACTCCCGACTGAGCAGGGTGTCCTACTCTAGGCTGGATTCCAGGACCCTGGGATCATGACCTGAGCTGAAGTCAGATGCTTAACCGACTGGGCCACCTAGGCGTCACTAGGATATTCATTTATTTAAAAAAAAATAGTTTATAGCATACTGCATGCAAGACTTTCTGCTGGGCACTGGGAGTCATAAATAAACAAGTCAGACAGGTGCACCTGTCCTCATTGAACCTGAACTCAGGTATGTGAGGTAACCACACCCCCCAAAAGTATGGCGATAAATAGATAGATAAAGGGTTGTGATGGAATAAGTTGGAAAAAGCTGTAGTGAGTAAAAATTCTAGTGGAAGTGAAGGGGTAGAGAAAAGGAAAGATTTGAAAATGAAAGAGAGAGTAATAAAGATGCTTAATGTCTCTCCGAGGGAAAAAAACAACTCTGACTTAGAGCCTTTGTCAATTTTTTGTGGGACGGCTGGTTGAAAACTAGTGATGTGATTTCACTACCACGCAGATACCTGGTGAGCATAGAGAATAGTAAAATGGACAAAATACTTGGAAGGCCATAAGTGACGAATCAGCATTTACTATTGCTTTCGACTGATTTAACCGTAAGTTGATGTCATTGAATTTTCTACGATGGCTGTGTTAACAGCTGAATGACAAAACTGAAAACTTGGGTCATCAGCTCTCATGAACCAGTGCTCACCAGCCCCACCACAAAACTGAGACACAATTGTTATGTGCCAACAGCAGTGTGTACTTGGGGATGACTAGAGTGACCTATATTGTTTTAAAAAGGAAGAAAAGCAAGGGGGAATCTCTAGATAGAAGAGCTCAACTTGACCCAGGTCAAACTGCAGAGTTGGAACTTCTCCCACCTTCTCCTGGGAAGGTAGACCTTCGTCTGTGGTCGATGGGGAGCCACAGGGGCTGTGCATGTGTTCACACACGCTTTTATCACCATCACGACATAGATGCTAAAATTTTGTGTCACTGTTCATGGTGGATTCGAATGGGTCAACGTTGGAGAAGGGGGAATCAGTTAGGAAGCATCATCTCTCTTCGGGGATGAAGGTAGCGCGAGCCTGAAGAAGCAGGCGGTGAGGATCCCTGCAAGGTGGTCCGTAAACGACCTTTGGTGCCAAGAATCATCCCGAAAGCAACACTCTTCTGGTAAGAAACAACACCCCAAGTGTAAAAGCTGGCAGTTACAAAGAGGAAAAGCTAAGATGAAGCGGAAGGGAATCTACACTTAGTAAAATAAAACACTCATTCTTTAGTTTGCTGTTCCTTTGACTCTGGAATCCTTTTATGACATGCCTAATCTTCTTATCATGTTGCTGTCAGCTAGCTAGTATTTTAAAAGGGCGATTATCTAACCTTCATTAGGTCTAACAACTCAGTGGGGTGATTTTTAATATGGTTTCTAACTCTAGGATTCACAGAACAAGAGTATAATCGTGTGACTTTATTCAAAGTCTGCGATACGACTTTAGAAAAGGAAGTAGCAGACCCTATGTGGTTTTCCTATATGGTATTGCAGATGAGTGAATGTTCTCTATCCACAAGTCAGAATAGATTTATGAACGTTCAGCCCCGGGGGTTTGAACCGTAATTAAAATGCAAATGTGTTAGCTTAATATAATAGCTGGAAGAAATCTTAAAGATCAATCTCATTGAACCATTTTATTTCATAGATGGAAAATCTGAGACTGAGACCCATCACAGACATATGGATGGTGAATGGGTGACCAGAGAGGTCAGGTTCTTGGCTAGCACAGGACAGATAGGGCAGGACTCATTCCACTAATGTTCATCCAAGGTGGCATTGGGAACAGGGCACAGCCAACCTCAAGTTTCCAACTAAGCCCTGACCACTGGCACAAGTAATACCAACATTATTGCTCTTCACATGGTTGTTTGAAAGTAAATGTCTCTGAACACTTGATTTGGGCCTATTTTTGAATAATACAAAAATATTATCCAGCAAGCACCTCCGGTAGTTTTATAGGATAAGTGGCTGGAAAAACCTTATACTTCATTTCCACATTCTAGACCCCAGTTACCTGTAAAATGAAGAAAATAGTAGCTTTTTTGTGCGGTTAATCTGATGATTATACTGGGCTATGTGCATAAATTGGAGAGCACTGTTCCTGACATAGCTCCTTATTATACCACGGCACTTCACAATCAAGGGAAGAGGAGGTTGAATTATACCGCTTTGTGATAATGGCCAAGGGTTGATGGCACTTATCCATAATTAGAATGCACACTCAGAAAAGCTCAGGGTCCTTTGAGAACTTAAGAATCACCAAATCCGAATCCCCCAGTTTTATAAATGAAAACGATTTTTTTCTGAGAGTGATTTAGGTGACTTGCCCTCAGTAGGGACCAGCGCCCTCATGACCAGTGAACACAACCCAGAAGGAATTCCTTGTCAGGCACGCTCGGTTTCCCCGGCACAAGTGTATCCTTAGATTACTGGGGGGTATTCTGCACTTACCTCACTAACACAGACTCAGTTTAATATCGGAAGAGAACAATCGAGAAACTTCTCGAATAACTGACTGATTCTCATAAGAGGTCACTCATGCTCACTTGGACGTGACTCACTGCCCAAATCTGACAATCTCTCTTAGTTTTTTCCCCTCTTTTACTCCCCAGAATCAAGCTTGGGCCACCACACCTTGTTTATCCCATCCCTAGTAATTTACAGCGTGTTTAAGTCAGCCTGATAACTGGTGATTTTTTTTAACTGTTGGAGAACAAATTCAATTATATCCTCAAGCTTTAAGCCAAATAAGAGAACTATTACATATTTAGAATTTAATTAAACTGCGTAAACTTCCTTGAGCACCTGTAAATGCCAGGCCCTAGACCTGATGCTAGAAATACTCTGATAAGTGAGATGTGTTCTTTTCATCAAGAATAACATCTCCCTTTAAAGTGGGAGAAACAGAAAGCAGACAATCCATGAAAGTTCTATCATTTCCAGGAAGGCTACAAAATACATAGAAAACACAGAACACCTACACCAGCCTGGGGTCTGCTTGGAGTGAATGAGATCAGAAATAAATCTCCCAGGGTCAGCAGGACTGAGTTGAGCCAGGAGAGGAGAAAGGGGGCAAGGAGATTGTATGGACAAGACATGGAAGCATAGACCATGTTTTATTAAGGGAGAGTAAACCTGAGGAAGCAAAAACCTTGCATCATGAACATCGTGTCTTGTTTCATCTTCTTGAGTTCACACCTCGCTAAGTTTGACTGATCTAAAAGCAAGAGGAAGCCACTGAACGTTTTCAACTGGGAAAGTGACATGATTCAATTGTTATAGAGAGCGTTATGGACCTCAGGTCCTAGGGGAGCAGGACGGAAACTGGAAGTTGGAAACCGGAAACTGGAAGACCCATTATGGGTCTACCATGATAGTTCTAAGGGCAAATGACAAAGGCCTATCTTATGTGGAGACAAACAGTGTCAGCGAATACGTAACACTGTCTAATTCTGAGTGAAAAAGTAACAAGCCAGATACTTCATCTTCGTAAAATTCCCACTTATCAAGAGGTCAGAGATACTGCAATCCTTATCATTTCTAATATCTCTCTTCCCACTTTTGGAGCCTCCTCCAATGTTCCCGTTCCCGGGTGCACAGCTTCTCCAGGGACACGATTCTACTCTGATACGTGGTGTTACATTTGCTGCAGTCTCCAGTGTACAGTTCCAAGAGGTTAGAGGGACAGAATTTACCACGACAGGCCTCTTTGTGTCAGAGCACAGCCTCGGATTTTGCATTCAAAAGACACAAGTCTGTGACAGCCGTGCATTTCAGCCTTCCTAAACCTATTACATCATTTTCAAATTAGGGCTGGCCAGAGACTTTCTCTAGTTTTGAGGAGTTTTTGTTTCTTGTGTTTTTTTTTAAGATATTTATTTATCTATCTATCTATCTATCTATCTATCTATCTATCTATCTATCTATTTATTTAGAGAGAAGTGGGAAGGAGCAAAGGGAGGGGGAAAAGTAGACCGCACTGAGCGGGAAGTCCAGTGTGGGACTTGATCCCAGGACCCTGAGATCATGTTGTGAGCCGAAATCAAGAGTTGGATGCTTAAACGACTGAGCCACCCAGGCCCCCGTCTAGTTTTGAGATTTCTAAGAAGAAGTCATAGATATAATATAAGCTTAAGCAAATGGTAGATAGAATAAACACACAATAAAAACTACATAAATATCTAAAAGTGGGAGGTATTGGTAGTAGGGCTGAGAAGAAAGAAAGACACCGGTTAATTCTCAGATGTCCTGACTGGATTCTTCTCTGCACAACCTTCAAGATTCATGCTGTTTGCTAGTTCTCCCTTGTTTTCACCTTTTGATTTTGTTCTCAGACAGCGATGCATGTGAAAAACAAGCTGATGGCATTTTTCCCCCTGTGGAAGCGTCCAGCTCACAAGCAAATAGAAATTTCTGTTTCAGTTCCTGAATTTATCTGTAGAAATGGCAGAGATTTTTTTTTTTAATATCACAGATAAACTTTCCCTGCAAAGATATGATAGACCTTATTGTCATTGAAAGACACTGGGTTGGGAGTGAATTCATCTAGTGGACCTGGCCAGGATCCAATGGATATCGCAAAGCATGCTGGGGGCTCTGTTTATTCTAAAGACTTGAGGGAGACCCTCAGGAAGGGTGTGGATGGGGATAAATAAGACCAGGGAAAGGCATTGAGCTTCCAGGGGAACTCTGTGTGCGTGCGTGTGTGTGTGTGTGTGTGTGTGTGTGTGTGTGTGTGTATGTGTGTGTGTGTGTGTGAGAGAGAGAGAGAGGAATGGAAAGACAGAGAGAGCTGGAGATAGCCAGAGAGAAGCATGGGACAGATTTAATAGAGAACAAGTATACACAAGGGGCATCAACACTCCAAAGGTTCAGGTTGGATTTGTTAATATGTTCTCCCACAAAACATAAAGGCAGGTATCCTCTCAGTCGAAGTATGAGTAAATGTGTTCTCTCTCACAAGCCCGTGTTTCTTGTGTGAACAAAATTGCTTTCTTTTATTCAGTTTAATTCTTCATGATTCAGCCCAACCCAACATGTACTACCCAGTTTAAAATTTTTCAGTGACCTTTCATCCATCTTCGCAACAATAAAAATTCCTATTCATCATCCTCAAACTCTCCCATACCTGGCCCTTGCCCGAGAACACCATGGCAATGACCTCTTGAGAGTGAACTGTTACCGGGTCAGTCAGTATTTCTTCAGAGAGGAGATGAGACTGTGGCCAGTCTTGCTGGTTGATGTGGATGGATCTGGAGAAGATGAGTCAGTGATTGACGATAGTCACAAAGATTCAACACCCAAGAAATGCGGGCTTGTTCAGTGGGTGGTCAGGAGAAGTAAGTTAGAATTAATTCTAGAGAGTACTTCTAGATGCTTTAAAGAAGTTGATCCTAGCTGCTGAATTTGGTCTTTTCTGTAGGAAATAAATGTGTTTGAGAAGAAAGAGTGGTCTATACAATGGTGAAGATTAATTAGAGAGCAGTAGAAAGGACAGACTACACAGAAAGCTATTAGAAGCAGAGATATTTGGAAAAAAAAAAAAGAAACAGAGATATTTGGGGAATTTACTGAAAATATTCCAGGAAATATGGAGTAATGGAGATAAATCATCTGCATTCTCAAGACCTTGCTTGGTTTGAGTCCAAACCGTATAACTCGGCAAATAATTAATTATAAAACAGAAACATTTTCCTCTTACTTTGTGGAAGGACTTTGGAAACCAATGAGTGTGAATATGTTTTATACATTCTCAAGAATTATTAATAAGAAAGTTGTGATATTCTTCCATTCTGTGTGCCTAAAGGCAGTAGGCTCTTAAATCTTTTTTTTTTCCCTAGATTTTGTAATGTTTCTTTCAAGGATTAAGGCCCATCAGTTACTTTCCAACACTTTCCATAAGCAAAGGCTACTTTTGTGTGCCCTCATAATCTGTATTTCTTCGTTGTCTCTGCTCATGTTCAGAGAAATTATCCTTTCTCTCTGGATGACAAACCTGGTTTTCACCTTTTGAACATCCAGTTATTGTGATACTGAGTTAAGATGATTTCTCGTACACAGAGTGCTTATGAAGAAATCCCAAGGATCTGAAAATTTGCAGTATAAAACAAACGCCTTCTTTTGGCTTACTGAAATTAATCCAGTGCAGTCTTTTATAGCTCACTTCCCAGAGTTATTGGGTTCTCATAAAGCAATTCCCTTACAGACTTCACTCGGTTCTGACCTTGAACTCCCTGAGACTTCAGGCAGGTGCTTCTACATTATCACCTGTAGTTAATGTATTCATTACATTAAGTAAGGGCCTCTCGGTCAGCCATCCCCTCTCCATGGACTTACTTCCTCTCCCTTCATGATCAGATTCCAGACTCCATGACAGCCATTTAAACTCTTGACTTTGGAGCATGAAAGTGAATCCACTTTAGGTCTTCCAGCTCTCTTGACACTCTCTCATCCAATAACTCACCAATATGATGTTATTTCTTACTTCAAAACCCCCCAAAACTTCCTTTCTCATTCATATCACTATCTGAATTTTGCAGACATTTATAATTTAATGAAGAGGATAATGATTCACCTTAGTGTATATCATCACTGCCTTCAGGAGCTGACAAAGACTTTGACATTTGATCTTCACAACAACCCTAAGGAGAATATATTATAGTCATACCTATTTCACAGATAAGGGAAAATGAAATCGAGAGTCAGGAAATTTGGAAACTTGCTGGTGGTTTAGAAATTCTGACCTCAGAAGAGGTGTTTTTCCACAGAGCAGTGGAGAAAATGAACTTATATACTCTTCTTCGTTTTACTTTTCAACACAAATTTTATCTTAATATGATGAGTTTAATCTAGATTTTAATTAGAGATCAGAGTCAATGTCACATTACATCCGGGTAGACCACTTGTTTCAGAATCCCTCAGACTTGGCAGTGTTGGAGACTGAAGAAATCACCTAACTTAGCCTTCTGACCACTGGAGGATTGCTGTATACCAAAAAAGTAGAGTCTATTACACCTTCTTCTATTTGGGCATCCCCAGTCTGGGGTAACCCATCATACCCTTACCATGTGACTTACCCACTGCTGAGCAGCTCTCTTTCTTTGTGCTTTTCTCTTAGATGTCACAAAGAACACAAGTGCATATGACAGTCTTTTTTTTTGTATTTTGAAGTCATCACTGTCTTTAATAGAAAAGTGACTCCTTAATAAATATTTATTGACTTTAATCAGTTGACAAGCTCAGCATTCTAGCAGAACAGAGTCCTGAGGTTCTCAATCCTGAGGTTGAGCGGAGCTGTGACTACCAGGTAGGCACTTGAGTTTCTCATCAGGTAGCACCAAGAAAAGGCTTTTCAAAGGGGAAAATTACTCCATGGCTGAAGGACTTGCACATGTACTGATTTAAGATGATTACTACAATATTGTATGGATTCTCTATAACCTGCTATTGGAGGACTGCACTGTTGAGGGAGACCAGGCCATCTTAGATGGATTTCCCACCCACAGTTTCATTTTGAAAATCATGTAGAACCCCCAAGCCCTTATTGGAAAGAGGCAATGAGCTTGTCAGGAAGTTAGCCTCTTTGAAAGGTATTATGCTCACGCTGTTGCAGATGCCACAACCTAGAGAGATGAATCAGCTTTCCCATGGTCACACAGAGTTGAATTCAGGGCTCTGCTATCTGCAGTATACCATACGTGGCCATCCTCCTCTTATCTAGGAAAGTCACTCATCCTATTGTTACTTGTGGTTTCATAGCATGAATGGTGTCGCTATTGGCGGATATGATATCAGCCATTACACTTGAATCAGCAGGCGCAAATACATCCAGGCAATGCCAAGGAAACTATTCTAAACAGGTCTACCAGAAATTCACTACCTCAATCTAATGCTAAAGACATATACTAAAGCTGACCAAAACCATTGGCGTCCAAGTAAAGGCTGGTACACTTACGTTCTTCTCTGGCTCTGTGTCACCCCAGCATCCACAGTGAGGGAAAATTCAAGGCCACACGGGGGCTAAGCCCGTATCTAAGCTCTTGGAATGGTTTTCAAATGACTTTATTAAGTTATGAAGTTATATGTAACTCACTGTCCTTTTCTTCACAGGGACAACAAATAATGACAATGCAAGAAAAAAATTAAAAAAAATAAAAACTACCACTGTTTAGCAAACAGTGCCCCTTAGGTTCTGTATTAGGTGCTGAGAAGGCATTTGTCTGTGGGTTTAACAATCACAATAATCCTTTGCTGTCCATATGCTTATATATATGGACTGGAGGTAGATTGAAAATCACAAATTTATCGTGCTCTCTTAGGCAGCACATATACCAAAATTGGAATGAAAATCATAAATTTATTTATAAAACAAAAGTGTGCGCCCTTCAACTTATTTGAAAACTAATGATAAACTTTCATCTTGATAGTTCGGTGACATATTCAATGTCAGACACTGTCGTTTGTAGTATTAGGAAAATGAAGAAAGAAACACATCATGATCAGCACATCATGATCACCTTATTGTGCTCAAGACATTGAAGAAGTACGAAGCAAATGATCATTACAAAAGTATGGGCAGGTGAAGGGAGCAAATGAGAGAGAGGAGTACTCAGAGACTATCAGGGAAAGGGAACAGCCAGCAGCCTGAGAGCCTACATTTTCCCTGGAAGTAAGTCAAAGAGATAGGCCTCAAGTCTCCAAGTTCACTAAACAAAAGAAACTTTGCCCCTCCTTAGGCATATGGAAATATCACTACACCAAAAAATACACACACAGGGAATCAAAATATCCTTCTCTCCCATTGCTTCCAGGTACAATGGACTTAATCCCTTCATGTTGATCTCATCCTTAGAAAACAAGAAACACACACAGGTGGAATCAAAATATTCTTCTCTCCCATTGCTTCCAGGTACAATGGGCTTAATCCCTTCATGGTGATCTCGTTCTTAGAAAACAAATAACATTTCTAGACTCCTGTATTTCTTTTGGTCTTGCTGCCCAAGTGTCCCCTAATGCAGTGAACAAAAAGACCTCACTTGATGTTTTCTCCAAATACAGCTAGAAGAAATACAGAGTAATTGTTATCCACGAGATACGGCACAGAACAACGATCCTTGTCAAACATTTAAGAAGAAAAGAACCTTATATATTATTAATCGCAGAAGAATTAATTAAGATCTTACTGAGGACTGACTCTTAAAATATATCCTTAGGTGTTATTTTTATTAATCTTCCAAACATCCTATAAGACATATACAATCATCTATATTTACAGAGAAAGAACTCAAACTTCAGACATGTTGACTAATTTGCCCAATTTCACGCAATTAGACCATCTGACTCTTCACAGGAAATGAAATATTCAGAACTTCAACTAATTGCTTTCATCTAGTAGCCAGGAGAAAGACATATTGGAGGGACCAAGAAAGAACAAATGTATCTAGATATTGGCTCTTCAATATTGTCTAGAGTTTTGTTAATGAGTGGCCAATGATAGCTCACTAAGGGATATATAAAAATTGTTCGGACTTGACTGTACCACGTCTCCACAAAAACCTGAGCAAACCTAGAAGTAATGCAAAAGAGCTCATTGAAAGGCCACTGTTGCATGTTGTGAGGCAGAAGTGGATGAGGGGCTGGGTGTGGTCAGAGGAAAGAAGGGACAAAAACCCCAAAGGGATAAATAAAGATCGAGAATGAATAAATTGAACTATCTTCAGTCACAGATGACATAATCATATATGTAGAAAATGCCAAAGAATTGACACACACAAAAAAATCCAAAACTAGTAAACAATTACAGCAAGGTTGCAGTTTATGGGGTTAATATACAAAAGTCAAAAGTCAGTAGCTTTCTTATATACCAGCAACAAGTGGGATTTGAAATTAAGAACACAATATTATTTATACTAGGATCCAAAAACAAAATACTTAGGTATAAATATTTTAAAAATTATGCAAGATCTAAGGGCTCCCTGCGTGGCTCAGTCAGTTAAGCATCAACTCTTGGTTTTAGCTCAGGTCTTGATCTCAGGGTCGTGTAATCAAGCCCTGAATCAGGCTTGAGATTTTCTGCCTCTTCCTCTCCTGTCCCTCTCCCCACTCATGTGCCCATGTGCACGTGCTCAATCTCTCAATAAACAAACAAATAAATAAAATCTTTAAAAAATTGTACAAAATTTATATGGGAAAACTACAAAATTCTAATGAATGAAATCAAGGAACTATATGAATGGACAGACATGTTAATGGATAGGAAAACTCCATATAATTGGGATGTGACTACTTCTCTACTTGATCTATAGATTCAGTGCAATCCCAATCAAAATCCCAGCAAGTTATTTTGTGTATATCAACAGACTGCCTCTAAAGTTCACATGGCAAGGCAAAAAGCTCGGGCTAATTCAACACTGAAGCCCAAGAACAAACTTGGAAAATTGACATTACCTGGCATCAAGACTTACTATAAAGCCACAGTAATCAAGCCTGTGTAGTATTGCTGAAAGAGTAGACAAATAGATCAATGGAACAGAGAGTCCAGAAATAGACCTCCATAAATGTAGTCAACTGATCTTTGACAAATAAGCCAAAACAACACAATGAAGCAAAGAACAGCTCTTCAACAAATGGGTCTGGAATGAGTGGACAATCATATGCATAAAAAAAAAAGGAAAAAGAATGTGGACACACACCATACACCCTTCACAAAAATTAACTCCAGATGGCTCATAGGCCTATATAAACAATGCAAAACTCCTAGAAGATAACAAACGAGAAAACTTTGATGACCTTGGATATGACAAAGACTTTTAGATACAACACCAAAGGCATGGTCCCCATAAGAAATAATTGATGGGCTGGACTTCATTAAAATTGCAATCTCCTGCTCTGAGAAAGACAAGGTCAAGAGAAAGACAAGACAAGCCACAAATTGAGAGAAAATATGTGCCAAAGACACGTCTGATCAGGGACCATTACCCAAAATACATGAAGATTTCTAAAATTTCAATGATGAAAAAAAGAAAAACCAGTTAAGAAAGTGGGCCAAGGACCTTAGCAGAAACCTCACAAAGAATACACACAAGTATCAGATAAGCTTATGAAAAGATGTTCCATACCATATGTCATGAGGGAAACACAAATTAAAACAGCAATGAGATATTGCTTCACAGCTATTTGAATGCCCCAAATCCAAACAACTGACACAAAATGCAGAAAAATGTGGAACAACAGGAACTCTCCTTCATTGCTGGTGGAAATGAAAAATAGTGTAGCCAGTTTGGGGGACAGTTTATTTGTTTCTTATAAAACTAAATATATTTCAATGTTACAGTACAGCAATCATGTTTATTATTTACCCAAGAAGTGGAAAACTTGTGTTCATACAAAAATCCTCACATAGATATGTATAGTAGTTTTATTCAGAATTGCCAAAAGTTGGGGCACCTGAATGGCTTAGTTGGTTGGGCTTCTGACTTGATTTCAGCTCAGGTCATGATCTAAGTGTCTTGTGATTGAGCCCTGCATTGGGGGGCAGAGTCTGCTTGAGACTCTTTTTTTCCCTCTGGCTATCCCCAGTAAAATCTTTAAAAAACAAACAAACAAACAAACAAACAAACAAGAAAACCTGCCCAAACTTGGAACCATCTCTGATGTTCTTCAGTAGTGAATGGATAAACTAATTGTGGTCCATCCAGACAATGGATATTATGCAGGGATAATAAGAAGTGGACCATCAGTCCCTGAAAAAATGTGGATGAAACTTAAATGCATATGAATAAGTGGAGGAAGCTGATCTGACAAGTCTACCTTCTGTACAATTCCAGCTTTATGACATTCTGGGAAAGGCAATGACATAAAGAAAGAAAAATGATCAGTGGTTGCCAGAATCAGGGGATGGGGGAGGCAGGAATGGAGGCACTGTTGGGCTTGGGGATGAAGAAACAGAGCACAGAGAGTTTTTAGGGACGGGAACATATTCAGTATATGATAGTCATGAATACTTGTCATTATACATTTGTCCTAACCCATAGACTCTACAATATCAAGAGCGAAACCTCACATAGACTGTGGACCTGGGTGATTGCAATTTATCAGTCTAGGTTTGTCTAGTGTAACAAGTGCACTGCTCTTGGAATGGATGTTATATCTTGGGGCAGGCTAAGCCTGGGTGAGGGCAGTGGGTATATGGGTGATCTTTCTACTTTTCCCTCAGTTTCGCTGTGAATCTAAAACTTCTAAAGAAAGAAAATCTTCAAAAAACAACAACAACAACAACAAAAAAAAACAATGGGTCTTGCCCTATGTCTGTTTCTTAATCTAGTAACTATCCAATTATTCTTTTACCAGGAATCAAATTTTCAATTAAAAACCTTTATTGAGCACCTACTATGTCCTAAGTACCATTTCAGGTAATCAGGATGCCAATATAATGCATCTTTGTAGCATCTGTCCCATCAGGTAGTCACTAAAATTTAGCTCCCATTTTCAACATCAGCTTAAATGGAGTCAAATTCATTTTTTTCATATGTATTTTTAAGTCCCAAGGCTATTACTACGATCTAGAGTCCTCATAAAATTAATTTTAAAAAGTGTAGTTGATTATAAAACAGACATAGGAAACACAGTCCCACAATATCCCAAGGTGCACAGGCTCAATAAATTCATTTACAGAGCCCAGATAAAGATGTTATCTTGAATACACTCAACTGATCTCATTCCCTCCCGAAGCCTCACCACATCTGGTAAGGCTATATCCTCTGTCTATCCATCCATCCATCCATCCATCCATCCATCCATCCATCCATCCATCGTTCTTTAAAAATAAAATAATTAAATACCACTGTATTACCCAGTTTGTGCTACCATAAAAAATACTGTAGATGGAGTGGCTAACCAACAGAAATAGAGAAAATCACCTTCTCACACATTAAGACAAGTATCCAAATAATAGGAGTTACAGAAAGACGAAATAGAAAAATAAATTACATTGAATAATTCAAAATAGTTTCCCAGGACTGAAGTTCATAGACAGTCAGATTAAAAGTAGCCACAAGGTGTCTAAAATGGCTCCATAGACTGAAGTCAAGGCATACCTTTAGGCAATATACAAAGAGAAGATCCTGTAAGTTTCTACAGAGAAAGACCAGACTTCTCAACAGCAATAGGAGAGTGAGTAGCATTGGAAATTCTGAAGACAGTTGACTTTCTACCCTGGATTCTAAACTCAAGCACAGTATCAATCAAGTGTGGACAAAATAGAGACATTGCTATACTGGCAAGAGCTTCAAAAGTGCATTCACCTGCCATTGTGTGTCAGGACGCTACCGGAGTGTAGGTATTGTGCAGTGAGGGAATAATCACAGGAAACCAGAAAGAATAGAGCAAATAGAGGAGACAAGTAAGAGGGGATCTCACATTGACTTCTGTGCGATCAGAGTAGAAAGGTTCTGGAAACATGTGCCTCTGGCCTCATTAGGGTGATCAGAAAAGCATAGAGAAGTTCAGTGTAGTCATCGCTCTCACCGATGGTCTTTGCCTGACAAGGTAATTGGATGACAAGAAATAAAGAGTTAATGCAACACATGCAGCTTCCCTTTACCAAAACATTAGCAAGAGCTTTCTCTTCCTCGTTTACTGCACTGTCATGCTGTAGAAATGGAGGCTAATACATTGTGAGCAATGCAGGAAGAAAGCCTGGAAGAAAATAACGTTTCACTTCAGTAGGTTGTAGCGACATGGCCATAGTACTGTGTTTCCTAATTGAGACTAGTACCCTGCTCGAGCCAATCCCTGAGCTCCATGGAACCCGATCCTCTCATTTTCTGGAGACCTATTAAATCTAAACAGACAATAAGAAGAATTCAGGAATGTCCTTTAAAGAAATAAAACTATTCCAAAATAGAAAGTCCATAGGTGACTTGCATAGGTCTTAGGAGTGCATCAACAGCTGCCCAGATATTTGTAGAAAAAAACACAAGTGCTTAATACATTAAGGCTTAAACTGAAATATGTTGTGGATGAATCAGATACTTGCTGTAAAAATAAATCACAGAAAAGCCGTGTGAAACCTCACATGTGAACACATTTGTTTATGTACTATGTGCTGTAATAGTGAGGAAGGCTCCCTGAGCACGAGTGGAAGGTTGTGGTACATACTAACAGCATTTCGAACATGCCATTCAGTAAGATACTGTAAGGCAGGAGAAACAAACCTCAACTGAATTTGGGGTAAGACACAAAGTCTAATGTAATGATGACAATAAACTAGGAAGGTATCTTTTTTTTTTTTAATTTAAAAAGCAATTACCCCAGATCTTTAGCTTATAATTAAGACCTAAATAAAAAGAAGATAGAGACTCAATACTCTAGAAGGGAGATTCAATATTGTAAAGAAACCTGTTTTTTTTTTTTTCCCCTCAAATTGATCCAAAGAATCAAAGCAATTATAATGGGAACCTCAGGAGTTTCTGGAAAACAACACACTGAATTTAAAATCACCTGGAAGATCAGAGCTCGACAAAGGAGGGGAAACCTCAGAGAAGGGAGGCTCCTTCCCAGCTCACTTTGCTCAGCCCATGGAACATTCCATTAAATGGCCTTGGAAGACTCAGGTCCTCGTTTTTTAAGTGAGTATACTTCCTGGTGGCAATGGAAGATTTAAATAAGATAAGGCATGCAAAGCTTTTATCCTGGAATTAGCATCCAATAAAGCTCTTTAACATGTAACTCTTGCCATTCACTTCCTTCCTCTACCGCATCCTGAAATGGCGTTCCTTTCAAAGAAAGAGATGTCACGAACAGAAAGGAATAAGTGACCTCAATAAACTACAAAGATGGATGTGTCTTCTAAGTGCAAAACTCTTACCTGGGGAGAGAGCAGCTGGCATCCTACAAAGGAGCCGTCCATCCCCAGGCTTGTCAGACCCAAGCCAAGCACCGAGACACTTCCTTTTTGCCAGATATTTCTCTGGTTCGGGTCTTCTTATTGGTATCTAAGTTTCTCTATAAGCTTCAACATGAAAATCACTTTCAAATGCTTTTCACTCCAAACACCCGCCACAGAAGATGAAGATATCATTCCCGCATTTCTGTTTCCACCCATCAAAAATGAATATACAGATGAAGTCTTGACCTGTTTCATCTTCACCTTCAACTGTTTCCCAGATACATTATTGTGGGTCCTGAAATATTAAATGTATCTGTTGTTAATATTTTGGATATCTTGTTATACTTTGTAATGCTAATTTCTAATGTCTTGCTTCCGCCATTATAGAATTTGTGCTTTATGTTACTTAAATATATTTCTCAACTGTAGCACATCCATTTATATGAATTATAATTGAGTTTTACGATCATATTTAATGCATAGTTTAATAAGAGGAGACATAAAAAGTTCAGCCAAGTTACTATAAATATTCAAAAGCTTTGTACATATACCAACTTCTCTGTTGAAAAACTAGCCCATAAATTTTTATGAAAATCTTTGTCTTCCCCCCCATTGAATTTGCAAATATTGTGAGTCTAATGTCTTTGTCATCATTTGTGTCAATTCTAATATCTGTACAAGCATTCCCTTTACTTCTGGGCGAAAAGACCTTAAAAAGACCACGGATCACGAGATGATAAAGAAAAATTTTAGAAAACTGCAAATACATTTTTTTTAGCTGCCCAAATTTGCTGCCATCTGTCTTGTTTGTAAATGGCAGACCGCGTGATCATACTTGTATGTGTTATTCTACTAAGTTTCTGTAAAAGTCCATGGGATAGGTAAGTACTCTTCGTGTCCCCAGCCTCATCTGTGAGATAAGGAAAGTGACATTGTGAATAAGTAATTTGCCTTATTATCAGTTGGTATCAAGCTAACCACATACAATATGGCTTGACCACCTTCCTGACACAATATCCCACTAACGTGCAGTGTGTCAACTGACACGTTCTCAAAAATCCATGGAAAATTAAGTGGAAGTTACTGAGGGAACCCAGAAGGTAGCATATTTCAAATTACATGTAAATGGTCCTATATCGAGATGATTTTGTTCTATCTTAGATGCTTTTAACTTCCTTTCTTCTTTAAACTCCTTGTAGCAACTAAGTATATCATCATGCCTGTGTTACATAGGGGATGGCAAAGGCACAGAGAGTCTGAGTAACCCGCCCAAGCTCGCCCAGCTTCTCAGCAGCACAGCACGTGACCCTGAGCTCAGCTTCCACACAAACTGGGGAAAAGCAAAACTGCTCAATATCCCACTTGCTTTCTGTCTTTACTGCCAAGGAGATGGATCTTCACACTAGAAATGGCTCGTCTTCACACAAGAAAAAGGAATTCTCAGCTGAGCTGGGAGAGAAGTTTCTTAAGAGGACGGCAGCCTTTTCCAAATGCATTTTTGCCCCCAGACTCTGGGGGTTACCTCTCTGGACAAGGAGAAATCTTGGAGCTCAGATGGCCATGCTCCGCTAGCGATGTTTGACGCAGAGCAAGGAACTGGAAGATGGATGAAATGAAGGAGACAGGGAAATTAATTCAATAGATTAGAGGAAGCATGGCTTATTCAATTCCAGAGAAGGAAAAGATGACAACCTGTAGCCAGCCTGCATCAGAATAAGTAAATACAGAGAATTACCTCTGCTTTCCAGGGGATTTCTCGTAGGCAGCTAAGCGATGGTGGTCACCCTCCATTCATCGCACAATCTGTGCCAGGCTCTGGGCTCATGGCTGTGTGTCGCCACCTAAAAGATGTTGAAATTTGGACTTCAAGGCTTCATCATTTCCCCTCTGCTTCTTACCGCCACCAGTTAGCGCGTTAGTGCGCATCTGCGTTTTATTGGAATATTTTGTTAACGTCACAAAAGCAGCGTGGTAGGAAGTGATATCAATGTTTCACAGATGATGTCTCAAATGACTTCCTCAGCTCCAGAGTGTGAGAGGCGGTCCAGCGTGGGGGCTGTGTCTTCCCCTGACCACCAGGTACATAAGCAAACTCCAGCTAGATGGGAAGAACACGCTAGAGAGTGGCCGGATTTAAGCAGGAGGCTTGGTGGTGGGTTTTACTTTGTTTGTAGAGGTGAGCTGGGTGAGAGCACAGAGAAGAGGGTATAAAACTCCTAGCAAGAGGGTATGGATACTCTGACCCGAACACCCTGAATAACACAGTGTAATCATCATTCGCCTTTGAGAGGAAGTGGTTCTCAAACTTACATGCCTCACTCTACCTGAAGGCTCATTGAAACAGATTCCTGGGTCTCAACCCCGGGGACCCTGCTCAGTAGGTCTGGAGCGGTCCTGGGCGATGCTCGTGCATCTGATTCCCCCCCCATGCCCTGATTATCACTTTCCTGCAGGGCACCTACATGCTTTGTGCTGTTTTGTGGAACATTCTGACGTGGACAGGGCTTTTGAGAGTTGACTAATTTCACTAATTTAAATTCATGAATAATAAGAGACCTGTTTATAAAAGCAGATAGCTAATATTTTGAACAATATAATGTAAACCCAAACATGTGTTCCCAATACAGGAAATATGATCCACTTATGAACACGTTAAGTAAGCAGATGATGATGTGAAGGTCCAAGCTTGTATATATTCTTCTAATCGGTCTTTGGTTTTGTTCTTGTTGTCATGCTCAAGATGCTTCACCGAAGAATGTTGCTAGGACTTAGAAAGTAAGCAGTTATTTTGTGAACAGGCTCAGTAGTGTCCAGAATGCAAAAAGCAACATGTCCCTTGGAGGTACGCTTTGGGGAGGACTGACCACATTCGCAGACAACACTAACGCATGCATGTGTTTGTGTCTGTCTGTGTGAGGAGAGCAGATAGAAGGACCACATTCCAGAATCAGGATTCTGGTGCTTTGGAACCTAAGTAAGAGGGCAAGAGGAAATGAAAGCAGACAGAGCCGGGGTGACTGTGGGTGCGTGTAAAGAATCAGTAATCAGTTTTACAATGTATAGTGACTCAGTCTGGATTTTAAAAATGCTCAGGCAGGCAAAATTGGACCACTGACAGAGGAAAATGCAGACACACAACTCATTGTCTGTTATTTATGTTTATCTCTGGTCCAGACACCCAAGAGCACAGGTGTGTTGCCTGAGGGGAGGGCTCTGGGCAAAATCCAAGAGGGCTTTCCCTCAAATCCCCTAGAGGACTTAAGGACCAGAGCATCTGTTCCAGGGTTAACATGGAAAGATCGCACATCACATCAAATGAGATGAAGGAAAGGGTAGAGAAGAGAGGCATTTTTCCATAATTGCACAGAACATTGCATAATTTCTTTCTCTCGGAAGTTTCCAGAAAATACACTTGAAACCTAGTGTCTGTATACCATTGGAGGCAACAGAAGCAGGGGAAAATCACCTCCCACCTTCAGGGAATAATTGGCAGGAAGTGACTCATCTGAAATGACTGAAGCAATTTTTAAGGCAACCTCATTTCTAGACTTTAATTTTTGTTTACTTATGATTTTTGTTTTTTGGATGGCTGTTTTGTTTTGTTGACTTTACCCAGTTCCTGGGTACTTGCAGAATACTTGCAGGGTGAACACAAAGGTGCCGGGGTTCCTTCTGAGGAAGGAATGAGTTCACATTCCTGGTGGGGGATGGTAGTTTTCCAAGTCATGGGGTTCAGTGCCACGGACTACAGGGACACAACACACGATAAGGATCCCGTCCCTGTCACAGGAGGCTTCTGGCAGCTCCAAAGACAGCCAGAGCTTGCCTGCAAGACATCACTAAAGGGGAGAATACAGAAGGGAAAAGCCACCAGGAAGACAGAGCGAATGGCTTATTCTGTAATAACATCATTACCTTAAGTACCACCATTATTTAGTGGTTGGCTTGACTTGTGATACTTTCTTTTTTTTTTTTTTTTTAAAGATTTTATTTATTTATTTGACAGAGAGACAGAGAGAGAGAGATCACAGGTAGGCAGAGAGGCAGGCAGAGGGAGAGAGAGAAGCAGGCTTGCCGCTGAGCAGAGAGCCCGATGTGTGGCTCGATCCCAGGACCCTGAGATCATGACCTGAGCCGAAGGCAGAGGCTTAACCCACTGAGCCACCCAGGTGCCCCGACTACAGAAAGTGATACTTTCTGTATCAATTTTGCCTTTATCTTCATGAGTGATGTTGTCCCAGAGCTGTTCTTACTTGTTGGGTTTTGGTACAAAGGATACCTAACCTCGTAAAACCACTTGAGAAGAGTTTCTCGTTTCCGGTTTTCTCTTCTTAGAGGTATTTGGATCAGCTCGGTGATCTCTGACTTAAGTGTAGATACAGTCCACCAAGGATGCCACCTTTTTTTTTTTTTTAATTGAAGTGTCATTGACACCCAGTGTCACATGTGTTTCAGTTGTACAACATAGTGGCTTGGCAAGTCTACATTACGGTAAGCTCACAAGGATGCCATTTTTAACACACTGTACCACATCGTACCATCCCATACCACATCTCACCATAGAGAAACACACTGCACCACACCCTACTGCCCTATGCTACATCATACCACACTGAGCCATGCCAAGATAGCATTCATCAAGAAAACCAGTTGGTAAATTAATAGTAGGAATAAACTTCCTTAATGTAATGGAGGGTATAGACTAAACCTATCTGTAGTAAATGTACTGACAAGATGTTGACAACTTTCCCTCTGAGATTAGGGATGAAGCATAGATACCCATTATCACCAATTGTATTCAACGTAGTGTTTCAGATACTAGCCATAGTGACCAGAAAGAGAATCATGCAAATTTATGAAAACTGGAAATGAGTAAATCTCTCATTATTCATAGATGACATGATAGTAATTTTGGAGTTAATCTGTGAGTTGAGCAAGGTTGCACGATATAAGTTCAATATACAAATTCAACTATATTTGTGTACCCTTACAGAAATAAATTTAAAATGTGCCTTTTATTAAGACAAAAATATTAAATATCTACTAATAAATATAAACACAATTATGCAAGACCTCTCTTCACCTTTTACCAAACTAATTTATGAAATTACAGACAATCTAAACCAAAATATCAGTACACCTCTATTTGCAGAAATAGACAAGCTAATTTTAAGGTTTATATGGAAATGCAAAAGACCAAGAAGAACCAAGACAATCTTGACAAAACAGAAGAACGAGGTAAGGGAACTTTACCAACGTTAAGACTTACAAAGACGCAATAAATATACTGTAGGATTGGCTGCAGGTCTGACAAATGCTCGGTGGAACAGAATGGACAGCTGGGAAACAGACCCATATAAGGCATAGACTTTTGTCCCTGATGAAAATGACACTTTTTTTTTTTTAAAGATTTTATTTATTTATTTGAGAGAGATTACAAGTAGGCAGAGAGACAGGCAGAGAAAGAGGGAGAAGCAGGCTCCCTGCTGAGCAGAGAGCCCGATGCGGGACTCAGTCCTAGGACCCTGAGATCATGACCTGAGCTGAAGGCAGAGGCTTTAACCCACTGAACCACCCAGGTGCTCCCTGATGAAAATGACACTTGAGAGCAGGGGTAAAGGAAGTGTTTTCAATAAGTGGTGCTGGGTGTATAGGATATCAACAAAGAAAAAGGAAGAGGGGCCCCTGGGTGGCTCAGTCAACTGAGTTGACTCCAACTCTTGATTTTGGTTCAGGTCATTATCTCAGGGTTGTGAGATTGAGCCCCACGTCAGGCTCTGCACTTAGTGAGGAGTCTGCTGGAGTTTCTCTCTGCCCCGCCCCCCCTCCAATAAATAAATAAATCTTTAAAAAAGAAAAAAGAATAAAACTTCACCCCTAGATCATATCTTACAGAAAACTGAGTACCAGGTAATTGAGAAATATACAGAAGAAAGATAGTATAGTTAAACACAGGATAGCAAAAAAATGAATATATGGTCTTGGGTAGATTTCACATATAGAAAAATGAAGATTAGTAGTAAAATATTAATAAATTATACTTCATTAAAATTTAAAAAATTCTTCATCAAGAGATATCATTGGGTGGGTGAAAATTTAAGCTACATGGCCACTCTCACAGTGAGGAGTTCTTTGAAATAAATATAACCAACCACTTCCAAATTATTATGCCACCCACCTCTCCATGAGTAAGCACTCTAAGTAGCCACTAATGAGTTAGAAATTATTTGTGACCTTGGTTTAGACAATTTTTTCCCGAATACATTTATTTTATTTTTTCAGTGTTACAAGATTCATTGCTCATACACCACACCCAGTGCTCCATGCAGTATGTGCCCTCCTCAATACCCACCACCAGGCTCGTCCAACCCCCCACTCCCTCCCCCCCAAAACCCTCAGTTTGTTGCTCAGAGTCCACAGTCTCTCATGGTTCATCGCCCCCTCTGACAAATATTTTTTACATAGGTTCCAAAAAAGCATAAACCACAAAAGAAAAAACCAAGACTTAAATTTTATCAAAATTTAACAATTTCACTCTTTGAGACACTTTCAAAGAAAAAGATGAGACACAGACATAAATATTTGCAAAGTCTATAACTGATTTAAAAAAAACTCCTAAAACTCCATAATAATTCCAATAAAATATAGGCAAAAATTTGAACAGGAACTTTACACAATATATATACAAATCTCCAATAAACTTTCGAGATGTCTATTGGAAAAAAGGCTCAACATTATGGGTCATCTATAATTCAGATTCAACCACAAGAAGATTCCACATTCACTAGTGTGACTATATTTCAAAACACTGGCAATGTTATGTGCTGGTGAGTATGTGAGACAATGAGAACTCTCATTCATTGTTAGTGGACAGGTATAATCCCATGACCACTTCAGAAAATGGTTGGACAATTTCAAAAAACAAAATAATTTTCAACAAACACTTAACATATGGTCAAGCCATTCCTCTCCTGGGTATTTAGTCAAGGGAGACAAAAATATATCAAACCCTATATTTTATTCACAACAGCCCCAAACCGTAAACACCCAAATGTCCATTGATAGGTGAATGGATAGACAGATTTGGATACATATGATAGAGTCGGATACTGTCTTCAAAGATATCTTCAATACTCTATCTGTATTTCATTTGCATTTGAATGTGAGTCAATTGAATACTATTCAACACTAAAAAATAAGCTACTGATACACACCTTGGATGAATCTCAAAGACTATGTTGAAGGAAAGAAGCCAAAAGTATCGGATTGCACGTGGATTCTTCTTATGTGAAATTAGGAAGGCAAATCCAATCTGTTGGTGCCAAG
Organism: Procyon lotor; assembly: GCA_028646535.1. NCBI lineage: Eukaryota > Metazoa > Chordata > Mammalia > Carnivora > Procyonidae > Procyon > Procyon lotor. The sequence continues at coordinate 86,717,491 of CM053614.1, read as the reverse complement.
GAACAGAATGGTGATTAGATGGACCTTGGAGGGGGTTTGCATTGACTGGAAGGGACCCGGGGGAGTTTCTGGAAGGAAGGGAATATTCTGTGTCTCAGTTATACTTGACTCGTGTATTTCTTAAAACTCATTGACCTGTGTGTACATTTAAAATAGACTGTTTTAGGGGCCCCTGGATTGCCCAGTGGGTTAAGCGTCCAACTGTTGATCTCAGCTCAGGTCTTGATCTTAGGGTCATGAGTTTGAGTCCACATTGGGCTCCATACTGGGTGTGGAGCCTACCTAAAAAAAAAATAATAATAATAATAAAAGACTTTTAAATAAGATATGTTCATTTTAACTATACTTCAATAAGGTTGCTTAACAAAACAAAACAAAACAATATATAGGTTTGAAAAGAACGAAGTTCAGAAAGAAGTGATTACAAAGAGAAGTCCTTATATTTTATTCCTGTTACTCAATGGTCCTGCATATCCCTCACTTCGGAGACCCCTGTCCCACATCATTGCTCTCCCTGTCGTGACTCAGCATTCTTTATAACTCATCTCGATGAATACCCCACGACCAGCTTGGATCCTAACCTTCTATTTCTCCAGCCTATTTCTCCAGCCTGGAATTCTCCAACCAACCAATTCTCCAGCCTAGAGTTGGTTCTCCAACCAACTATCACCTCCATGAATTCATGTACTTTATAGGTGATTTCCTCTGTTTCATCCCTTCCCCAGCTCCATTTTGGGTCACTATATACTTTGTGGCACATTTGAGTTGCCATAGGCTTTGATTATTTGGCATTTGACTGCATAACTTGCTCTTTGGACACCATCCTGGTTTGATTGGCATTGGGTCATAACTTCTGCTCTTTCCTCCTGTGGCCGTGTAATTATGATTGCTGCCCGGAAGGAAAGAGAACATCCAAATTATGGCCATTCACTAGCAAAAAGCAGTTCCTACAAGAAAATCATCATTTAAAATATGAATCTAAAGAGTTCCATTTGCCTGCTTGCTACTGTGAATTAAAGAACACATTTGGAAAAGATGATAGAATAGAAGGCACCTTTCCCACTGAAAGTTACTGAAAGTTCTTGCTCTTTCTAATGTTTCCATAGAAATAGACACAACACTAGTGAAGGTGATGTCAGGCCTTTTATGCGATTTTCCTTCACCAGTGATTTTCAAGAATCAGATTTCCTTTTTCCCTAATCAGGATCATCATCTGCTGCTGGAAATTAACCAGCACCCTGGCTTTCACACAAGTCAAAACGTAGCTAATTGAAATGCAGGATTCCTGTAGAACAATACATCTTGATTCTCTGTTGTAAATGACATCTGACTTGGGGTTCTCACTCCGGCTCTCCCAGTTGTTGAGATGCCAATGTACAAACTGAAAGAGACAAAAATATCCTAAGAATGTTGAAAACTAGGACTTTACATTCAATGGTATTGTGAGGCATTTTTGTTAACCACAAAGACAGAAGATTCGACGTGACCACCATGATCGGAGATTTTCCCATGCCATGTTCTGGGAGAAGCATGTTGGTCTATCTCTCCTTTATCTTTTTATAGTGCCTTGGTCTTGTTGAGAGAGGAAAGTTCTCCCTCTGTTTCAAGACTACATCTTCCTGGAAGGATCTATGTAACAGGCTCCTTCCCTTCCTTGAGCTGGCCAGACTCCACAGCCCCGGATGGAGTGGAAAAATGAGTGTGTGCATGTTCTCGATGTTTCCTTATACACATCTTGGTGTGTGAATGCAGAGCGAGGAATCTAGAGGGCTCGCTCTGCCATGGAATAGGATTTTTCAGAAAGGAGGAATTCCTGAAGCAACGGCATCCTGCCTTAGAGAGAAAGGGGGTGCGGGGCTCTACCCAAGTGGATGCAAAGTGAGCAAATGACAAGCCACACGTCTGTTGGCACTTTGCCTCAAGTTTCACCCACCTAGAAACATTGAAAATAAGGATACTTTTGCCCACTTTCCCAGGGAAGTAGAGAGCAAAGAGCCAAGGTAGAAACACGATGATAGAGCAAGCTTCAGAAATAAATTTCTAAAGTACTGATCAGGGTCAATTACCCCAGAATTAGTCCTGATTTGCAGTGAGTGGTTCATCTTGGTCCTGGTCTTACACAGAATCCAAATCATGAGGAAAGAACAGCGAGTCATACCTACACTCCACCATCCAGGGAGGTCCTTCTCCTCAGCACGTGGCCACGCATCAGACATGACCCAGTGCCTCTCGTCTCACGAAGGACATTTGGATCCACGGAGGCCCCTTGCTTGAGGATCTAACATCTCTGCTCCCAGAAGAGCTAAGCGGGGTCCGTTGGCATCTGGTTCCTTTGGTCATCTCCATGGGAGCCACCCTGAGGTCAGCTGTTGGGACTACATTTCGGAAGACTATTTAGGAGGTTTTATGTTTTACACAGGATTTGCCCTTAGCCTCTGAGGAAAAACTTAGTAGGTTTTTTTAAAAAAAGATTTATTTATTTATGTATTTGAGAGAGAGAGAGAGAGAGCATGAAAGAGGGAGGGGCAGAGGGAGAGGGAGAACCTCAGGCTCACTCCATGCAGAGAGCAGAGCCCTATGCCAGGCTCCATCTCATGACCTTGAGATCATGACCTGAGCTGAAACCAAGAGTCAAGGCTTAATCAACTGCACTACCCAGGCGCTCCCCCCGACCCACCCTCCACTCAACTGGGTTCTTAAACCCAGTTCTTGGTGAGATTGCTTAGCACCAGCTCAGGGGAAGGTGCACAATGCCTGACCAGGGGTGGGTGCAACCACCAAGCCCACCCTCTAACGTGGTTTCTGGGGCTTCTTCGTCTTCTGCTCCAGAACCTATCAGCCCCCCGAAAGGTCACTTTGGGACAATCACAGGCATTAAAAATAGAGTTGAAAGGGAGGCAGCACTGGTCACACTGAAGTTAAATAAGGGACGCTCAAAAGTTTTTCTTTCTAGTCTTTTCAGCTTTGCAACTTGGTCTGGACTCCCATAACAAGGAAATCTCAGAGACCAGGGTGAAAAAATGACCTCTTTAGATACCAGTTTTCTCTCTGAAAAAAGAAGATACAATAGATGTAAGTTTCTCCACTGTACCTGTCAGATGTTAAACCTTCTAAATCTGAATGCGATGAGAGATGGGAGCCCCTCACGGCCAACTTATGCCCACGAGTCCCTGGGTTTTAGGTCAACCGAGTGATGCAGAATCTCTAAATGACTTGGATCACACAGAGACAGACACAGTCTCAGCAGAACCGCGCTATTTATTATGAGTGATTCCAAAAAGGACGTTTTCGGGGATGCTTTTCACACATAAGGGAAAACAGAGGTTAGGACCTTTGGGAGGGTGACTTCATCAGACTGACTGAAAACCCACATCCCTCCTCCTTCTGACCCCCGGGATTTGGAACTGTCTTCCATTAACAGCAGCAACTATTTGAGAGGGTCTTGGTGATTAAAGTCCCCAAGCTGAGGCACTCAACATAAGTTACTGAAAACTGGCAATTTATTCCTGCCTGTCAAAATCTGAGTGCCTCCAAATGGTGTGTGTGTGTGTGTGTGTGTGTGTGTTGTGTGTATTTCAATAGCTTTGCTAACATTTAATTCATGCACATGTAAAATCCACCCAGTTAAGTATGCAATTTCATGGTTTTAGTGTATTCAGAGTTATCCAGCCATCACCGTGAGGTATTTCATTTTTATTTATTTACTTATTTTAGACAGAAAGAGGGAGTGTAATCAGGGGGGAGGGGTAGAGGGAGTGTGGGAGAGAACCTCAAGCAGGCTTCTTGCCCAGCATGGAGCCCAACGTGGGGCTCAATCTCAGGACTCTGAGATCATGACCTGAGCTGAAATCAAGAGTTAGTCACTGAACCCAATAAGCCACCCAGTCACCCTGCTATGGCCTATTTTTGAGAACATGTTCATCACCCTAATAAGAAAATAAGGACCATTTTGCATTTCCTCCCAGCCCTCCCAAATCCATCTCTAGGCAAGCATAGATTTACTGTCTCTATACATGTACAACTCTGGATACGATATCTCCCCTTTCCTGTCCGGCTTCTTCTATAGAACTAAATGTTTTCGCAGTTCACGTGGTAGCATGTATCAGTACTCCATTCTTCTCTATGGATGCATAATATCCCCTTGCAGGGAAAGACCCCTTTCGTTTATCCACGATTCAGTTGCACTGAATCATGGATAGTGTTTCTCACTTTTTGATCACGTGAACAGAGCTGTGAAGACTTAATTACATGTTTTTGGGTGGAAGTATGCTTTCATCTCTCTTGAATAGATCTCTAGGAGTGGAGTTATTGGATCACATGGTGGGTCTATGCTTAGTTCCTCGTCTTGTGGAACAGTCAAACTAGTTTCCAAAGTGGCTGATGATTTTGCCTTCCCACCAGCAGAGTATGACTATTTCAATCTCCACATCCTTGTCTCTTTTGCATTTGGAAGACATACTTACTTATTTACCTATAAAATTACTTTTGCTGGTGCACTTTATTTCTTTCTACGGATCTAAATTCTTTTAGTTAGTTTGTTTTTCTTTTTCTTTTTTCCCCCAAATATGTTTATTTTATTTTTTCAGTGTTTCAAGATTCATTGTCCATGCACCACACCCAGTGCTCCATGCAATACGTGCCCTCCTCAGTACCCACCACCAGGCCTGCCCAAACTCCATCCCCTCCCCTCCAAAACCCTCAGTTTGCTGCTGAGAGTCCACAGTCTCTCGTGGTTCATCACCCCCTCTTAGTTTGTTTTTCTGAGAATCTCTTGATTTCTTTCCTTTCTGAAAGATACTTTTGCTGGTGGGAGAATTCTTGGTTGTCTCTTTTTTCCAGCCTTTTGTATATGTCATCTCACTACTCTTTGGCCCTCATAGTCTCTGATAAGAAGTCAGTTAATTATTTTATCGAAAACCTATTGTACACAATGAATTATTTTTCCTTTGCTGCTTTCAAGCCTCTCTTTGTAGTTTTCTTTCTGTTTTAAAGATTTTATTTATTTATTTGTCAGAGATCGAGAGAAAGAAAGCATAAGCCGGGGGGGTGGTAGGCAGAGGGAGAAGCAGACTGCCCACTGAGCAGGGAGCCCGATGCAGGACTTGATTCCACAGCCCTGGGTCACATGAGCCAAAGGCAGACGCCTAACTGACTGAGCCACCTAGGCATCCCTCTCTTTGTGTTCTTCTTTGTGTTTACTATGATGTGTCTGAGTGTAGATCTCTTTGAAGTCATTCTGTTTCAAGTTTGTTGAGCTTCTTGGATATAGTGTAGGCTACCATTTTTTATTAAAAAAATCTCAGTTTCTTGAAATATACTTTCTGGCGCATTCTCTCTTCTTTAGAGACTCCCATTATACGTTAGCATGTTGGATGGTGTCCCAAAGGTTTCTGAAACTCTGTCCATATTTCTTCCTTACTTTCACTTCCTTACTTCCTCAGAAGATATCATTTCAATTGACCTACCTTCAAGTTCACTGATTCTTTCTTCTGTCAGCTCAGATATGTCATAGCATACCTCTCGTGAGTTTTTCCTTATTATGAAGTTCTTTGCAAATGCAGATCTTACAGTTGATTCTTCTTTATAGTTTTGTTCTCTTTAATGATAGTTTTAATTGGGTGAGACATCCTTTTCACACTTCCTTTTAATTATTTGGACATAGTTTCTTTCATTCTTAGAACATAAGTATAATTGGTTATTTCACGTCATTTTCTTATCAGTCCAAAGGTGGATTCTGTAGGGATAGTTTTTGCCTTCAGCTTATTTGCATGTTTCATAATCACAATTCCTTGTTCAAAACTGGACTTTTCGGGTTACATGATATGACAACTCTGGAGATCAGATTTTCCCCTCTCCCACAGGATTTGATTTGATATCATTGCTATATTTGTTTCTTTTCTTTTATCCACTTCTGTTAGCTTGTTTTACTCACTTTGCTGGCCTAATTCTACAGCCCGTATTCCCTGTTGTGTGTGGCCACTGATTCTCTCTCAGTTAGCTTGGAGTCAGCTAAAGATAGGTCAGAGGTGTCCTGAAATGTCTTGAACCAATAAGTTTACCATCCTGAGCCTTGAGGATTCTGACCATGTTCGGGTATGGCTTAGGCTCTCAATTTACAACTCTGCCTTATCCTTCACTGCTACTTGCACAAAACCCTAAAGTCAGCCACAGGGGTCCTCTCTGGTCTGTTTTAGGTATGCACAGTGCCCAGATCAAGGCCTCCTAGATCCCCCACAACATCAGAGCTTTACACGGTCCCCTTATGGATATATCTTTTCTAAGGTTTTTCTTTTAAACTTTTGGTTAGGCCTTTGTATGTATCCAGTATCACAGGTTAAATGAGGTAAAACAACATCAGTGTCCTGTAAATATTTTTTTCAGAACCACAATCATTTTTTAATTTAAATTCAATTAGCCAATATAAAGTACATACTTAGTTTCAGACATAGAGCTCAATAATTTATCAGTTATATATAACATACAGTGTTCATCATATCACATGCCCTCCTTAATGCCCATCACCAAATTAATCCATCCCCCTAGCCACCTCCCCTCCATCAACCTTCAGTTTTTTCTAGAGTTAAGAGCCGCTCATGGTTTTTCTCCTCTCTGATGACCTCCCGTTCAGTTTGCCCTCCCTTACCCTATGATCATCTGTGCAGTGTCCTGTAAATATTGAGAGAGCTGTGATACTGATGATGCTCTGATCATGAACTTCATGAGAAGCTCCAAGCCTGCCCCTAGTCGGGGAGGTTTCAGGACCTAAGGACTGAGGCAGGGATGGGAGGAGGTCAAGCTATAGAGCCACAGACTCCCACTGTTCCTACTCAAGAGCAGCAGATTTTCATGAGTAAACACTCCTCAAATCGTTCCAAGGTTGTGGCTACCTCTGCGCTAAGTTGATTTTGATGCATTTTGATAGCACTTTCATTTGCTTTTGTGGGTGAACAGAGTCATATAAACTTTTACACTACCATTCTGGAAGTCCTCCCCAGTGGTGGCTTATCTGTCACTTAATGTTGAAATAATTCAGTATCAGAAGACACGGCAGACGCAGAAGAAATATCAGCCTTCTTGTCATGTTTGGAAAATCATCTAAACTTACTGATATTTAATATTCTAATCATATAGGTAAATAAATGGTAGCTACTTGAAAACATTTTTGTGAGGATTAAATAATCCACTGCAAGTAAAGTGTTGGGCATAAAAATTGAGTGTCTGACATGCATAGGTGTTAGGGATAAGGCTAGAAAGAGAAGAAGTGGTCAGGTTGAAAGGTCTTCAGTGCTTTGAGGAGCCACTGAATTTTATGAAGCAGAAATAGACTATCATCACATTTATGCTAAAGGAAGAGTCATCTGTTTTCTGTATAGAGAATACAATTATCTTTTTGTCAAAAGGCATTTCTAAAACAAAGAAGAATATCAAAATTCTAAATTTCAGCTAAGAACTGCACAGAGATGCACCCTAGCTCAGGCCACCTTCTTCTTAAAGTTGTCCCAGTTTCGAGCTGGCATGTAGAGTCCTGTGACAGAACTGAGAAATTCAATCTCATGCTGTCCCTCACTTCTGCCACATGTATTTCTTGCATCAATATTCAGGAGAAACTTTCTAAAGTCCTCTATGCATTTTAATAGTCTCCTTTAAACAATGAGCGTACTATGAGGAAGGCTCACTTAGTTCCTGAGCTAACGTGGTGGCAGTGGGGACATAGGCTCACTCAAGGACAATGGTGGCCGCCCTATTTTATTGAACTTCTTGATACGTCATGCCTCCATGGACAGCTGCAACTCTTACTCCCGATGCTTCCTGTTCTTCAGTCCTCCACAGGAAAGAAAACTTGTCAGTACACTACAGCCTCCTATTTCATGCCTGGAAAGAAAGGACCCCAACATCCACAGAGTGAAGAGACTGAGCAATTGTAGGTATTTGGAAGGAATTTGGGAAGTTCTTAAGTTAGAGTTCTCTTTCCTTTTCACAAATTTATCATTGTAATCCTTAGTTTATACAAGGAAACCAAATAATTCAGAACAGAGGTTTCTGTGAACCTGTATGTCCTCAGCTGATGAAGTCCAATTCAGTGGCTTAGAACCCATTTCTCACCCTCAGTCAGCACATGTACAAGGGGGATGAACTAAAGAGGCTCCACATTGCATTTCCACACTTTGTCCTTTACTCAAAATTAATGGAGGACTAGAAAAAAAAATCCCTAAAGACCTCACAAGGAGGTCTTTGTGTGTTTAAATGGAAGTATCTGGTACATAGAGGGAAAATGGGGAGCAACTCTTTGAGTTAAAGAGGATCCCATTACCTTAGTATTCAAGACCTTTCAGGCCAAATGTGATCCAACGTGCACCTTAAATCTTAGGGAAAGTATGTGAAAAAAAAAATAAAACAAAACCCTCTAAGTAAAGATAAGTTTTATGTCAGGAAAAAGGATTATGGAAGAAAAAAAAAAGTTAAGAGACAGGAAGCACCCTGAAGTGTAATTATGATAGTGAGAAAGATTGCAATGTCGGAGGTCCCTCAAAAAGATAACGTTGTTATGTTAGAAGCACTCTCATTAAGTAATATTTGTAACAGATCTATCTATTAATGGGATTTTAAAAAAAAGAAACATCCAGGTGGAATAAAAGAAGTAAAAATAGACTCTAAGAATACTGGAAAGCCATAACCAAACAAAGCATTACAGAATTTTAGGAACAACAAAATGACTTATTAGTTTTAACCAAAGCTTTCCCCACTGCTTAGGGAAGGAAATTCAACAGCAGTAGCAACAGGGATCACTCCTCCACTCACTAGGTATCTGCTGTATGTGACGTGCTATGAAGGCCACTTTATATCCTAACACTGAGAGAAACAGTAATGGCTGCAGCTCACAGAGAAAGAGATGAAATCGGGGTTCGACCATCAGTCAGACCATGGAACAGCTCGTTAATAAAATGTTGTGAGAGCCGCTTAGCATAGAACCAATGATCACCCGGAAGCAGTGTGAGTTCATTAAGAAATCTACCAGATTTCCACTCATTTCCTTGTACAAGAGGTGACAATGGAAGAAACAGAAAACAAGTAGAGGAACATAATCTGCCTGGAATTTGGCAAATATCAGAGAGTTTTCACGTGTGATGTCTTTGTGACAAGGTTATTTCAAGGTCAGGAACAGAGATGTGTTGGTATATAGTATAGCCTGTGATATTAAAGCTGCAGTGTACAGTACTGATAATGCTAATGAAGGGAAGATTGCACATGTGACCTTCAAACTCTTTAAATTAAGCCCAGATCCCTACAAAGTTGAGAAACTGTCTCATGTGTTCATCTTTCCGTAATGAAACACCACGATGATTAGAAAATGCACAAATTCACATCCCAAGGACCACATCAAGAAATCACCAGGAGACAGTCCATTCTCCTGCTTTCTCGCAGCGAAGTGTCCTCTTGCACACCTGGGGGAGTGCTCCACCAGCCACGCATTTGGGAAGTGATTTGGGATTCTCTGACCATGAAGGTGTCTTCCATATTTGAGATTGCAAAGACGGTCGCTAAAAATGTAGAGATGTTTATTTATAACTCTTGTTTAATCTTGGATTTTAAGATTCTTTTTTTTTAAAGATTTATTTATTTATTGGAGAGAGAGGGAGAGAGAGAGCATGAGTAGGAGCGGCAGACAGAGTGGGAGAGAGAGACTCAAGCAGACTCCGTGCTGAGCGTGGAGCCCAGCTTGAGGCTTCATCTCACAACCCTGAGGTCACGACCTGAGCCAAAATCAATAGTCAGTCACTTAACTGTCCGAGCCACCCAGGTGCCCCTGGATTTTAAGATTCTTAAGAAGGAGAAAAGTGTTTTGAAATCCCTTGAAGATCCTAGCACGTCCATCAGGTCATGTCTTTTGTGGTAGGCTTCATACCTATTTATTGACTGACTGACTGATTGACTGAGGGGGAGGTAAAATACCATCGTCCTTGTATGGTCAGCCAGCTAAGTTTGCTCTTGACTCAGACTCGCTTGGAAAACAGACGGGAAGAGGCCCATATCTGTGGCATGTGGCCTGACTAAGAATTCAGTCCCTCCATGTCCAGATGGGGTCAGGGCTCCTTCTAAACAGCATTTTCTGACTTTTTGCCTACACATCCATGCCCCTTGTCAAATGTCATGATTTCTCCCCTCCTTACCTTCCATCAGGCCCCAGGCCCCAAAGACAAGGCCTCACTTATCTCTCAAAAAGAGATTTCTGCATTCTCTTCTCTCTCTCAAGTTTAATGCTTATAAGTGGCAGATTTCCTTTTTTTGTTTAAATTTGAATTGTTTTTTCATAAAATATATTAAACTGACACTATCAGAAAAATTTAATTAGCTAAACAAGAGGCAGAAAGCACAACTTAGTGAGGCACTCATGATTCTGGTGTGATTACCACACTTTGGACTATTAAATGTCGGTGACCCTGGCATCCTGGAAACATACTCCGTCTACATGGGGATCCTTCCTCACCAGGGAAGAAGGGGAGTGGTTTTATCCAGGTGCAAGCGGAAATCCTGCCTAGCTCCAGTACTTATTAGCTTTCCAGTCTTTCATGAGCACAATCCCCAAGCTCTGCTTCATGACATTGAAACACCCGAATTCCCCATTGAGCTCACTCTCCAGTAAAATTCTTCATGGGTGTACTTTTCTTTGAATGACAAGTCACTGGGCTTACACACACACACACACACACACACACACACACACACCTGCACACATGCATATGTACATATATGTATATCCATAAACCTATATTATATATGAGTGCATGTACATAACCACCATAGATTGATTCTGCCCATCTTTGTGCTGCTTACCTAGTATTAAAAGTAGAGTTAAGATGCAAGAATAATGCATAACTTGCCATCCCAGAAATGTTTCTAAATTACCCCAAACAATGCAGGAGCTTGTCTTTTCTTACTTTCTTTTTTTTCTTTTTTTTTTTTTTAAGCTTTTATTTATTATTTATTTGAGACAGAGAGCACCGGCTGGGGTCGGGGAGGGGTAGAGGGAGAGGGAGAAGCAGACTCGCTGCTGAGCAGGGAGCCTGATGCAGGACTCGATCCCAGAATCCCGAGATCATGACCTGAGCTGAAGGCAGACGCTTAACGACTGAGCCACCCAGGCACCCCTACAAGATCCTTTCTTGCTTGCTCCTCCTCTTCCCCATCCAGGGTCTCATTTATGAATGATTATGTGGCATACGCACCAGGCAAAAAATTCTTCAGGGACAAAGGGTTTTTTTTTCCACAAATGAAAGTAGAGATCTTCTAGATCTTGACCTAAGTCACCTGCTTCCTTCTCGAAGACATCCTCATACTGATTCTGCGTGTGCCCTTCCAAGAGCAGTGTACATGTATACAAACATTCATACACATTAATACCTACATTTTCCCTCAGGTTTTGGCACGCTACCCATGTGGTATTATACCTTGCCTCTTTAATTTCCCATGAAGACATCAATAGACTTGCCTTCTTCTTTTAATAGCCATGTCAATGAGCCATAATTTATTAAGTGATTCACTTAAAATAGATTTTTAGGTTGTTGCTAGTGTTTTATTCTGTGAACTCTGCTGAAAGATTTTATTATATGTCATCCCCCTCATTTTGCATACTGGCGAGAATATCAATATTCATTTTCACGTGCCCTAAAGATTCTTCCACTTAGGGATTTTTCAAACATGTAGGCTTCCAAATATACAAGGATATATATCCATGCATTGCAGGAGCCCTATACTGAAGTATAATTGAAATTCAATACGTTGCATGTATTTAAAGGATACAACCTAAAAAATTTTTTGACATACACATATACTCATGAAACCCTCACTCCAGTCAATATAATGATGCTAATATCTCCCAAAGTTCCTTTGTGCTCTTTGCAGTTCTTCCCTTCAACCCCTCACCATCCCTCACCCCCAACCTTAGGCACCTCTGACCTGCTTCCTGCCACTATAACTTAGTTTGCATTCTCCAGAATTTATATATAGGGAGTTATACATTATATGTTCTTTTTATTGTGTCTCCTTTTACACATAAGTTTTGTTTTGAGATCCACTGTGTCATTTCATGTATCAATAGTTCATTTTTATTTCAGAGCATTTCCCACTGTATGGAAATACCATAGTATGGCGATGTTTTTGACTGTTGATGAACAGTTGGGTGTGGAAAATAAAGCTCATAAGCATATTCATGTAGCAACCTTTGTGTGGACATCAGCTTCCATTTGTCTTGGGTAAATATTTAGGAGTGGAATGACTGAATCATATAAATTTTTCGGAAGGGTGCCAATATCTTTTCAAAAGTGGTTTGCATGATTTAATGTTCCCTTCACCAATGTTTGAGAGTTGAAGTTCCTCTACATCCTCACCCTCACGTAGAATGGTCGGTCTTGTTAATTTTAGTCCTTCTCCCTAATAAGCAATGGTGTTGAACATCTTTCATGTGCTTAACTTGTATCGTCTTTGATGAAGTATCCATTTATACCTTTTACTGATTTTTTAATTGAGTGTTGAGTTTATTACTTATTCTGGATACAAGTCCTTTATTGGATATATGATTTGAAAATACTGTCTGGGATTTATTTCTCCATTTTTCTAACACAATCTTTCAATGCTCAGAAGTTAGAATTTTGATAAAATCTGTTTTTTTTGTTTTTGGGGTTTTTTTGAGAGAGAGAGAGAGTGAGGAATGGATGAGCAGAGGGAAAGAGTGAGAGAGAATCTTAAGCAAGATCAATGCCCGGTGTAGAGCCCAACAACCTCTCTCAACCTGAGAGATCTCAGGTTGATCTCTCAACCCTGAGATCATGTCCTGAGCCATCAAGAGTTACACACTTAACTGACGGAGCCACCCAGGCACCCTGATAAAATCTGTTTTAAATTTATTTTTAATAGATAATGATGTTGATATTGAAGTTTATCTAAGAAATTTTTGCCTAACCTAATATCTCAAAAGTCTTCTCCAGTGGATTCCTTTAGACCTGTTGTAGTTTTAGGTTCTATATTTATGTTAAGCTCTATATCTATTTGTTTAAGTTCTATATCTATGATGGATTAGGGGTGAATTTTTGAATTTGAGGAAAAGTTCCTACTCCTTCCTTTTTCTTCTTATTCTCCGTCTGATTTTTTTACAGAAAATCCAGGTGTTCAAGCAATATTTATTATAAATATTATCCTTTCCTCACTGAATTGGCTTCACACTTTGTCAAAATCCAATTGTCCATAGATGTGTGAGTACATTTCTAGGCCCTCTATTCTATTATCTATTTGTCTCTCTTTACGAAAATGACATATTGTCTTGCTTACCACAGATTTATAGTAAGTCTTGACATTAAACCAGTAACAACAGTAATCTTGGAAGATTAAAATGCCCGCATGGAAATAGAAAACAAGATGAGAGCAGACAACTGGGGGAGGGGGTCATATGTTCAGTTTTGGGCAGCTTGAAAGCCCAGTATAATGCTTTCTGTCCTTCCCTGAGTGTCTTCCCTTGGGTTTTAGAGCTCGGTCCACTGTCCCACCAAAACCCACTTTTTTTTTATGTCAGTAATCTTACTGCTGTTTGCAAACACAGAAACATCTGGAGCATAAGAATATAAACAGCAAGTTGTATTTGGGAAGGGTGGTAAAGCCCAATTATTCCTATAACATAGTGCTGGAACCCAATTCTGTGATGGGAAGACTGGGATTTCCAGAGGCACTTTACCTACAGATTTCATCCTCCAGATGCTGTAACTCTCATAAGCCCCATCTCACTGTATAGGGTCCCCTGAAAACTCCTTCAAGTTTTGTTCAGTTTCCATCATTTTCTGAGCTGTGAGCACAGGAGAGCACCCCTTCCTAAACACAGTGCTCTGAAGAGCTTCCTCTTCCTGCTTGCTCACTCAGCTCTAGAGATCAGGACACCACTGCCCAATCTAGAGGATGGGACAGGCACAGAAATATGTGGATTTAGGGCAAGCAAGGCATATGGGGTACCATGGGGCCACAGAAGTTAGAACAATGGCACATGTTTCTGGAAAGTCTGGAAAGGAACGGTACATTTGAGTGAGACTCAACCAATGAATCATGAATGACCTTGGAAACATGAGAACCTCAGCTTGAGCCACAAGTGCAGTTCAATTCAACGCACACCATGGGCTACAGATCAGTTATAGGCATGAGGTGTGTTCTGGAGGGGCAGGAAAGAAAGAAAGAAAGAAAGAAACAAGAAAGAAGAAAGACCTCTAACACGGAGGTCTCCATTCAGTCAAGGAAGAAAGGGGCAATGGGACAGTTAGGAAGGCAATCCAAGTTAATGTAGGTCTCAAGAGAAGCCCTCCTAGAAAGTGTTATTTAGGTTGAGCCATAAAGGATGTATAATAGATAGGTGAGTAAAGGGGAGGCAGCAGAAGTGTTGCAAACAGGGGCAACAGTGAGAGGAAGCCTGAATGTCACGAAGACTAGGTAAAGTATGAAAAAAAAATTGAAGGAATTTCAGTGTGGCTTGCATGCCCTGAACAAGAGGAAATTCATTAAATATCATATAATTTTATTATTATCATTATTATTATTCTTAAAGAAGAAATCAGAGGTATCAGAACAATGACCCGAATATACCGCTGGTGACATGTGTGTGGGCCGGTGTGCATGCCAGCACATTATAGCTGCTTCTCAACACCAGCATGAGCTCCTTCTTGACACACTTGAGATCTTCACCTGATCCTAAGCTCAAGCTCTTTTGCATTTAGATATTAGGGTCGGGAAAAATGGGTGGAGATGGGTCCCTGGAATGAACAAAGCCAGTTAAAGAAATCTCTCTGACAGCACTGTGGGTGAGGCTCCCAGCTCAGGGGGGTGCTGAGCTTTCTGTCCCCGGCTCTGTCCCCCCAAGTCCCGCCTTTCACACAGAGAACGCGAGAGACTTGGGAGATTTTCCATGGTCATCATTTTCATTTAGTACCGGGCTAGATCACTGCCTGATCATCCCCTCTCGCGAGTAATACCCAAAACCTGCTCCGAGACTCCGAAATGAACTTGAAGGATAAAAGAGATTCTAAAACATCAGCCAGGACATCTTTCATGTCTTTGACAGGTTAAAAATCCACGCTTATCTTTTTAGAGTGGATATACCGGAGACTCAGAGAAAGCAGAAGGAAGAAGATTTTTAAATGATTTCTGAGGACAGAAAGCATCATTCCCAGAGCCTCTTTTCAGCAAATTAGGAAGCATATACGTGGCAGGTAGTTGGCAACATCAGCAGCATTCTAATATTTCAAATGTATATCCGCTGGTGGCATAATAAATGGGAAGGGGAACGGTGGTTTAAGGAAACATGACCATATTCCTCCACATTAGCCTAAATGTTATTACCCAGTTTGATGCTTTATTATTTGTAAAGGACCAGTAATTACTGGACAGTAAATGGCATGGTAATTGTTGGGTTGATGTTATTTATTCCAATTGCTTCTCCTAAAGATGTGGTCCAAAAACCTAAAAACGTTTTGAATTTTGTCCTCTAGTTTCTCTTCTTTCGTGTGAACCCTCTTTCCCGAATTTCCACGTAATAACAGTGTGTCCCTGCTTCTCTAAAATTAACCGAATATTGGATCAGTAATGAGCTCACAATAGCAACGGAGTATTAGCAATTACATAGATTTGTGAAGAGAAGAGAGGAATGAAACAATATAATGATCGTAATACCGTTTTCCCTGGTAAGCTAATTTCTATCACTTCACAAAAAAAGAGAAAGGTGTAATGAGTAGCTACTTTAGGAATAAGTTAGGTGTTGTGGAAAGTCGGAATGGAAACTGCCCTGCAGGGTCTCCTTAAGAGTGAATATATATGCTCCAGAAGTGGTAGTAACAGCAAACAGGTGCTTCGGAGTCTCATTGTGAGTCAGCAAATTTGATCCAGGGACAGGGCTGTTAATTGTCATTGTGCTGGTGGTATAACACGCATGACATGAAATTTACCATCGTTAAGCCTTCTGTTCCAAGACCTGAAGTGCATTCATGTCATTGTGTGCCCATCCCCACCACCCGTCTCCAGATCTCTCTCACCCTCCCAAACTGAAACCCTGTCCGTACTAAACACTAACTCCCCTTCCCCCTTCCCCCAGGGCCCCTGGTAACCACCATCTGCTTTCTGTCTCTTGGAATCTGCCTATTCAGGGTATCACCTCCGTGCAGAATCATAGGGGATCTGTCCTTCTGTCACTGGCTTACTTCACCTAGCATCAGATCTTTAAGGCTGAGGCAGGTGTCATGCTCCACAGGTCAACGCTCGACCATTTCTGCTTCACTTCCACCAACCTCCACTCCCACATCAAAGGGCCATCTCACCACATCTTTTTTAGGAAGTCATTTCTCATCGTGTTCTGGAAAATGGCATCTGCCAAACGTAAACCTAGGTTGTTTTGTTGTGTTACTAAGTTAATGTTTGCAAAAGATATCCTCGACACTAAGTCCTCAATCTAAACCCTAATTATGGGAGAATTTACTTTCCATTTTATCTGTTTCTCTGTTGGAAAATTTTTGCAAGAATGCCTTGTATTTGTTTATTCCACGGTACTAATTTCAAATAGAGTATTACTCTTCAGGATACAGATTGTATTTTGCAATGGTTTCGGTTACAAAAATGCTGCGGGGTTCATGCATTTCGTTATGCACCTACTCAAAGTATTCAAAGTGTCTCCAAGTTTATATCACAGCTCAAATGTATTTTAACCTGTTCTCATCCTGGTGTCGCTTAAAATTTGCTTCCCTGAAAGGTTGTGTGACCAGCTGTGTGGACCACGCTCCGGTGGCCAGGCAGCACCTAGGACAGAGCTCTCCATGATGTCAGGCAGCCCTGCGCCTTCCCAGGAACCATGACATACTTTGAGGTTTGAGATTTCACTTCTCCAACTTTCTAGTCACAGCAGATCCACTGATATCTGGGCTCTTGCAGAGGGAGAAGATGACCTCATCATACTTTTAAAAAATTTTGTTTCTCCTCTTCGCTGATTCTCTTGGGTGGTTGTATTTATTTCTCATTGTGTCTCTTGTATTAAAAGCTAAAGTTATAAGAAGATACCTTGTCTCTTGCCTTCTCACATTTACCATGCACTCAATATCTTCCCTGTTTACCATTATCATTGTCCATCGTTCTTTTGTACATTTCCCTGAGACTCTTGTCTATCGCAAACATGACCAGGTTCCCAGCGACAATAATGTCAAGGAGTCTAGAGCCCAGAGCCTGTCCTGATGTGCCTAAAAGTACAAATCAGTATGGCAGGTGGTCTGAAGGTCTGTGTCGTTTTGTTAGTAATGATGGTGCAAGGCTTCATCAAAGTGGTCATAAATTCATACCAAGGGACTGAGGTGTGACATTTCAGATTTGTCCCCGAGGAAGATGCGTGTCTGTATTTTGAGAATCCCATGGGGGCTGATGCTCTTACTCAGTTCCTAGCTTTTGAAGTTTTTGCCTACAGAACATTTTAAATCTTCGAGGTATAGTTAGCATCACCAATAGGAAATTTTCATTGCTTGAAGACTTGCCTGGCTTGGTGTTCTATGAAGGGCCAAGTCCACTGGGCCGAATGTGGCATGGAAGACATCAGAACTCAGTGTTTCAGGTATGGTGTGGGTGGGAGATGGGAATGTATACTTTAATCTTTGAAAATCAATCTCAGTTCTAGCCAGAGCACTAGAAGACAAAGTATTCGCCTGGTTCAAAGATGATGAAATTCTCTTGTTCTTACTGAAATCTTTGAAATAGGCCTTGAAATTGGTTGTCATGCCTTCTTTAACTGGGTGCTTTTCCATTACTGCTCCCTGCAATAGGCAGCCCATTATAGACTTGAGACTCAAAGCCCAGCATTCCAGGGGCACTTGGGTGGTTCGGTTGGTTGGCTGACAGTCTTCGGCTCATGTCATGATCTTGGGGTCCTGGGATCAAGTTTCGCATCAGGCTTGCCGCCCAGTGGGGAGTCTGCTTCTCCCTCTCTCTCTGCCCCTCCCCTTCATTTGTGCTCTCTCTCAAATAAATAAATAAAATATTAAAAAAAAAAAAACCCTCAACATTCCACAACGAGGAGGCACTCAGCTGAAATATCATCTCCAGTATCAAGTTCTAAACATTTCTCTCCATACAAAATTTCTTTTCCAAACCACAAATCATAGCAATGGTTGACATTTTTCACATCCTGGAATTTTCCTCTCCAAGGACAGGTGATAATGAAATCAATGTTATTACAGATCAATGCAAAGGGACTGAGTCTCGATTCTGCCCCTTGGCAGTTGTGTGATCTTGAGTAAGTGACCTCACTTCTCTGACCTTGTTTTTCTATAAAGTGGAAGTAACAATATGCAATCCACAACTTCCTTGTGAGGAATAAAGTCAGAGGCAGTTTGATACAGAATGCCATGACAACTTTTATTCACCATGAATCTATGATCACTTTGTTTAAATAAAGAAATCTCTCGAAATCAATATTCTACCCTTAGATCTTTAATTGCTAAAACAAAATTAAAACTTTAATGGGTGCTTGTTAAATTTGTTATTTAATACATCATAAGATGAATGGAATAGAGAAAAACCTATTAAAATACAGCACATATTGGGGCGCCTGGGTGGCTCAGTCGTTAAGCGTCTGCCTTCGGCTCAGGTCATGGTCCCAGGGTCCTGGGATCGAGCCCCACATCGGGCTCCCTGCTCGGCAGGAAGCCTGCTTCTCCCGCTACCATTCCCTCTGCTTGTGCTCCCTCTCTCGCTGTGTTTCTCTCTGTCAAATAAATAAAAAATCTTTAAAAAAAAATAAAATAAAATATAGCACATATTATCTATTGTGAATGATGTCATGTATTTTATTTAATATAAGATAAAGCATACTATAATTGTGATAATAGTAATATATTTTATGCATTATATACTACATCATATATTATTCTTTATATTAACATGATTCTTACATTATAATACTAAGATTATTTAATAAATAATAGACTTTATATTTGTAATCTTCCAAATTATTCTATTTTTAATAGATTCTCACAAAGTTATCCAGGTAAAAATGTTACTTTTTTTTAAAAGATTTATTTATTTATTTGATAGAGAGATCACAAATAGGCAGAGAGGAAGGAGGCGGGGGGGAAGCAGGCTCCCTGTTGAGCAGAGAGCACGATGCGGGGCTTGATCCCAGGACCCTGAGATCATGACCTGAGCCAAAGGCAGAGGCTCTAACCCACTGAGCCACCCAGGCGCCCCTAAAAATGTTACTTTTAAAGTAATGTTAGTAAAATCTTCAGTGGACAGCCAATGTTAAAAGTGCTAACATGATTTAAACTAGCTGCTTTTGTTTTCTTTAATAAAGTTTCTTAGTATCCTTTGGTTATTAATGTGAAAGTATCTATATCAAACGATTGATTAACTGCAGTGAGTAAATTGGCTTTTCGTTTCAATGAATCTGGCAATACATTTACCCAAATGAAATATTTCCTCTTAAACTGATGCATACATTGATTTGGTTGCCAATATAGACTAGCCAGTCATTAGATACACTGTAGAACTGACAAGTGTTAAAAAAAAATTCGCAGTTCTTATATTTTCTACAGGTTTTTCTTTGAAAAAACAATTGCCTTTCTCAAATTCAAACTATGAAATCTTAAATTGATGCACTTGAAATGAATTTTCTCTTTTTTCTATGAGATAAACTGTGTCAAACATTTTTTTTTTTTCACTTTAGAGCAATAGTTGGTCAATTTTACCCATGGATAAAAGGCTTTCAGAAGGCTTTCAAATACTTGCTGAATATGTTGATATTCAGTTCACATGCAACGGTCTTCAGACGGCTTTGGACATAATTGAACATTAGAGGCAAAGGAATCACAATCATAGCCATAGACAGTTGTGTTAAACATGAGTCGTTTTGCAAAATGGATGAAAAGAGTTCTAAATGAGACTATATTTGTACACACTGTTCTTTCAAGAAACTACATACAACCTCAGACAACAGTTTCATTACTGACTTTTAGAGAATTCATATATATTTGCTCTGATGGTCTGATTTCCCACTGATCCAGGCCTTGGCTTTGTTAAGATTCCAGAGATCAGACCATCAGCAGAACATCAAAGAAATTGTCTCATTCCCTTCCTCATCTCAATCAGATGATCTATTATTTGAAACCCAGAGATTGTTTTAATTTGTTCCCTTAATCCAGGGGTCTTTGACTGTGTCATTCTCTTAGTATTTCTTGTCAAGGATCTGCTGCTAGCTCCTTGGTGAAACTGAGGGTCAGGTGTGAGAACAGAAGGTAAACCTGGAGAGCAAGGGGAGGATGACACTGGGGATTGCGTGTCTCATGTCCTGGATTCAAACAGCTTGGGAGGCAGAACAGTTCCTAGTCTGGAATCAAGGAGAGCTGATTAGAGATGGAGACAGGGACTTAGGCACAGGATTGATGGCAAAGATTAAACATTCATCTTGTTTGGGAATGATTTCAGGGAAGTCCAAGCCGGGGTACGAATTCTCTATGATACAGGCTTGCTGATGATCCTAATCCCAGGGGTAGTGGAGGACTCAGAGTTCTCTCTGTGGGCAGAACGATATAGGGCACCGAAGGTAGGTTTCGGAGCCACATCAACTTGCTTTGATCCAGCGACAGTTCCTAAACCTCCTTAATAAGTATGGTTACCGTGAAGAGCATTCTTACTGTAGGGCATTGTATCAGCCTGGGTCCAACCAAGAGACAGATATTTAAAAAGAGGACCTGTAATGTATATTTAATAGAAGTCTACTCCAGGAATCCCTTAGCCTGTGAGAGATGAGCAGCCATGAAGACATAAAGAGAATTCTCAAAGGTACCATCTGGCTGAGGAGAATGCTCATAGAAAGAAAACACTGGTGAAGATCCATCTCCAAGCCTGGATTGGTGGAATGCCATCATGGCTTGGAGGTCGGCAGAGCTAGGGTGCTGTGGCCACCCCTAGTCCACTAAAGTCACCGTGCAAGCCCGACTCTCTCACACACAAGTGAGCAGAAGATGGCGGGTGCTGCTGCAGATGCCAGACATGAAGTGTAGTGTCTACAACTGGGGGAACTCGGCACGGGATCACCGATGTCAAGCCTGCTTGTGCCAAGAGACTGTGTGTTCAGGGCGTGTGACTGCAGCAGAACACCCCGATTTCCCCATCACACATATCACTGATGACCGTGCAACCCCACAGGAGAAAACAAACCAACAAACAAGCCAAAGAGAACATAATGGCACCAGAGAGATGCCCTGTCTTCCTGCAGGCCCCTTCCATTGGCCTTTGCTATGGACACTTGAACGCGCTAACCACTCTGGGAATCCCCTCATTGAAATCCCAGGATCTGGCTTCAGTCATGGCTCTGATTCACAGTGGACCTGAACCAAGTCACGGCTCTCAGAACACCACGTCACTCATCCACAACGTGATGAAAGGCTTTATGAGATCTACCAAGGCTTTACTTTGAAAGATCTCTGTGGATTCATCCAGAGTCCACATATTTTGCGAAAACTGATGTACAACACTGGAGGCAAAACAAAATAGAATTCTTATAATGACAAATGTTGATTAAAAAACATTTGAGAAACAGGATATGGGAAAAGTAGAGAAAACAGTAAGCTTAAATTGTACAGGCACTCCAAATTTCATGTGTAAAAAGGGGATGGTCAGAAATGCTCCACTCTTATGATCTATATTGAGCCGTTGATATAAGCTCTTCAAGAGGGTGTTTTGTTCTCATTTATTGTTGAATAGTTGTCGTGATACACAACATACAAATAGAAGAGTGCATCAGTCTACCTGTCTAGTTTAATAATAATTACAAACTCTCACCTAACCCCCTCAGATGAAGGTACAGGGGTTGCCAGCACTCTAGAACCCCCACATGCCTTTTTCATTCACGACTCCTTTTAAACTTGAGCTAATCACTGTCTTCATTAAAAAAATAATCGCATTCATCATCTTTAAAGTAATATTCCTTACATGTGTGTCTTAAGTAATATTGAATATAGATGACTGTTTTAAGTGTTATAAAAATGAAATATGATCCATTTACTCTCATTTAATGTTTACTATAATATATTTAGAAGTCATATTTTATTACATGTAGCTATACTTGCTTCTTTATCATAACCGTATAAAATCCCACAAATATTAATTTTGCCCTTCATGGTAATCATGTTCTACAATTCTCCTAAAGCCTAAATGACTGTTTTTTCTATTCTCAATATCTGAGAGAGTTGTGTTAAAACCTACAACCATGACTTTGAATTTCTCAGAGTAGTCCTGACCTTTCCTGCTTTAAGTATTTTGCAACTGTGTTATCAGAGGCAAACAAATTTTAAATTGCTTCTTCTCTGTGTGTGAATAACCACACCTCAAAAGCTAACAAAGGCTTGTGCTGCACTCAAGAGCAGGCCATATGGAAAAAAATTGCACACAATCACCACTTAGCTTAACCCATTTTTGCTTATTCCCTCCAGCGAGCTAGGTGACAAGCATAGGGCAGAGAGAAGAGAGGGAGGAAGGCGGGTACTGCATTCTCACATCATGGGCACCACTGATGACCATGCAAAGCAGACCATAGAGTGGACACATTCATGGATCACAGAGGTCCGACCTCTCACTGCCTGATCAACATTCATTCCGGGCCAGCACGTCTAGCCACCCATAGCATTCCACACAACAGAATTTCTCAGTGCCGTGCAGTAAATGTTTGTTAGATGTGTGATGGTCTGTGAATGAGCCGTACTCTCAGGAGAAAGTAGAGCATTGGAAGGCTGGACTTAAACCTCTTTGGGAATCCAGACACTCGACCTGTGTTTCCCATTCTATTGGCTTGCAGCTGATATAGCACATTCTGATTTATTACACTCAACATTACATGTCATTGCCGAGGTAAGTTGTTTACAATGTGTGCCATTCTTTATCAATACATTCTCCATTGATCAGTACTTTCCAAAAACACATGGGGTGTGGGGTGTGTTGATCTCTTTGGGGTGGGGTAGGCATATGTGTTTATCAAGACTATTATGCTTTTTGGGACTGAGATAGACTTGTTCACAAATTTAACCACTTTGGAAGGAAAACATCTATTCAACTGTTTTGATAAAAGCATGTCTACCAGGGGGTGCCTGGGTGGCTCAGTCAGTGAAGCAGCTGCCTTTGGCTCAGGTCATGATGCCAGGGTCCTAGGATCGAGCCCCTTATTGGGCTCTCTGCTCAGTGGGGAGCCTGCTTCTCCTTCTCCTTCTGCCTGTCTCTCTGCCTACATGTGCTCTCTATCTCTCTGTCCAGTAAATTAAAAAAAAAAAATCTTAAAAAAAAAAAAAGGCGTGCCTACCCGCTCACCTTGAGAAAAGTCATGGTTTCAAGCAAAGGATCACTTTTGGAGGTAAAGCTTTTTTACCACTTGTAGGCACAGCTAAAAGCACACTGTCAATTTTATTAAGATGAGGGATTGAAGGGAGTGCCTGGCTGCCTCAGTTTTGAAGAGCTTATAACACCTGATCTAGGGGTCATGAGTTCCAGCCCCATGTTGGGGTGTAGAGATTACTTAAATACATAAAACTTTTTTTAAAGATTTTATTTATTTATTTATTTATTTGACAGAGAGATTTATTTGTTTGTGAGCGAGAGAGGGAACATAAGCAGGGGGAGTGGAAGAGGGAGAAGCAGGCTTCTTGCCAAGCAGGGATCCTGATGTGGGATTCAATCCCAGGACCCTGGGGGCGTAACCTGAGCCAAAGGCAGGCGCTTAACAACTGAGCCACCCAGGTGCCTCAATAAATAAAACTTTTTAAAAAATATGGAGAATTGAGGAATTTGAACAAAAATTCATTTTTTCCCATTGTAATATACCTCCAGATGTCTCATTCTCATATCTTTCTGGGTTTGAAGTGAATTTTTCCTCCCATATATCATTATTAAGGGCTCCTATTATTAAGTGTATTTTATTTGCTCACTGGTATCAAAATGAATCTGATTAATCTAACCTTTCCAATAATTCCAAGCGTGTTCTTAATGCATTATTTCCTCAACTGAGGCAATATAAATGAAAATAGGACACCTATCAGATTATTTTTTAGCATTGCTTCTCTTGTCCCGTAAACAGATGGAAATACCTGTGTGGGAATACTCCCAAAGTCATCCTAATATTCTTGGGTTATCTACGTGTCTGAACAATACCTACTCTTTCATCCTTTTTCTCAGATATTGCTGGATGAAACTTGCAACACCTCATATCAAATTCTGTCTTTCTAAACTTTCTTCCTGATGGCTTAGTTAGAAATTATACCATACACGCTTAACGCATCAAATTCTAAATGGAAGAAGTGCCTTTTCTCTCCATAAATATGACCCATGGACACTAAGACTGCAGAAGAAAACCATTTCTGATCACATTATTCTCTCTACTTGTAGGTTATGGATACCAAAGACTGTCTTTTTTTTTTTAATTCTAGAAGATATTGTTTATGTTTTTCTCTTCTTTCCAGAATTCGTCTCAGGAATATCCTCTAGCTTTTCACTCTATCTTCCAGGGCTTTTTGTCTCTTTCACAGTTTCTGACTCTTCATCTCTATGGGGTGCATTCTGGTAAAGTCTCTTTATTCACTTCATGAATCCTCTCCATAGCTGCGTGAATTCTGCTAGTGCACCTAGACAGCAACTTTTACATTCCAATTATTTTTTTTCACTTACAGATGTACTATTTAGCTCTTTTAAAAATCTGATAGCTGATTTATATAGTTTTATGCTTCTTAGACACATTAGAGATCCCTTTTGTTTATGCAAACTGTGTTACCCTCATTGTTTTATTATTCCAATGTATTCAACAATTTTATTTATTTCTGATTTATTTGTGTGAGCTCTTATTCCTGCTTGCTCATGGTACCTCATTCCCCTGTGTGATGGTAGTTTTACTACTGTGACCTACAGACTTACTAGATCAGTCTCCGTGCTACTCAATGTCCTCAGTGTCACTGGTGTAGTTGGGCCATCATGAGTTTCTCCTTGGTTTACACAGCAGCTCTGGCCTTAGCATCTCATCTGAGTTTATGCCCCACACTGGGGAGAATTATTTTTGTAAATCCAAGCCTGATCACTTTTCGGCCTTCCTATACTCCTCTGTGATCGGCACAATGTATACAGTAAAATGAATCAAGGTGCTTTATAATCTGAGCCCCCACATACAGTTTTAGCTTGTGTTTACCTCTCTCTCTCATAAACACTGAACCATAGCTCTACTAAGCTCCTTGGTGTTTCCTGAACACAGTAAGACATGCTTTCATTTACATTTAAAGTAATTATTGATAGGTACATCCTTATTGCCATTTTGTTACTTATTTTCTGGTTGTTTTTGTTCCTTTCTAGTTCTCTTGCTCTCTTTTTTTTTGTGATTGGTGTTTTTCTGTAGTGTTAGGTTGGCTTTCTCTTTATTTTTTTTTATGTCTGTTATAGGTTTTGGATTTGTGGTTATCATAAGGTTTACATATAACACCCCAAGTATACAGTGGTTTATATCTAGTTGATTGACATTTAAGTTAAAAAAAAAACCAAAAACAAACCTTCTTTCTTTTTTTAAAGACTTTATTTTATTTATTTGAGATAGAGAGAGAAAACTAGGAGAGGAATGGAGTGTAAGCGGGGGAGAAAATCCTCAAGCAGATTCCATGCTGAGCATAGAGCCCAACGAAGGGCTCAATCTCATGACTCTGAGATCATGACTTGGGCAGAAATCAAGACCCAGAAGCTTAGCCAACTGAGCCACTCAGGTGCCCCCTTCTGTCTTTCTTTCTTTTTTTAATTCTGTCCTTCACAGTTTATGCATATGGTGGAAAACAGTATGGAAGTTCCTCAAACAATTAAAAATAGAAATTCTATATGATCCACTAATTCCACTACTAGGTATTTACCCACAGAAAACAAAAACACTAATTCAAAAAGATATGTGCACCATGTTTATTGCAGCATTGTTTGTAATAGCTAAGATATTGGAGCAACCTAAGTGTCCATCAATAGATCAATAGATCAATAGATAAAAATAGATAAGGATATATATATATATATATATATATATATATAT
>CM053614.1:86678496-86690899 GCA_028646535.1 Procyon lotor | reverse complement strand
AAAAAAAAAGAATATAAAGAAGAGAGCTTTGCAGTGTTTTGATTGATGTGGGTACCATTCTCTCCTTGGGAGGCCTTGAATATTGGCCTTGAAAACACTGTACTATATTCTCAGTATACAAAACTATTACTGGAGAGAGCAGAATGGATCTTCTTCTTAAAGAATTGTGGTTGTTTGTTTCAACCCATCTAGAAGATGGGCTGCCCTTGAAGGCTCGTTAAAGTGACTTGCCTTTATTTTGTATGACTCATAACTCTTCCAGGGCTGATTAACCTAATCAGAGAGGTTTGTTCAAAACAATTAGAGACAAATATATTGCTGCCACCTGGAGCAGGTATAAATTATAAACAATAGATTAAGTGAAAACTTGAGAGGAAAGGCTGGGGAATGAGGAGCTTAGGAAATAAGGATTTGCTTTATTTATTTATTTTTAAAGATCTTATTTATTTATTTGACAGAGAGAGAGAGAGAGAGATCACAAGCAGGCAGAGAGGCAGGCAGAGAGAGAGGGGGAAGCAGGCTCCCTGCTGAGCAGAGAACCTGATGCGATGTGGGGCTCAATCCCAGGACCCTGGGATCATGACCTGAGCCAAAGGCAGGGGCTTAACCCACTGAGCCACCCAGGCACCCCGGAAATAAGGATTTGAAGAGCCCACACCCATTCTTGGGATTCCAAGATTCCTGAGAATCTTGGCCATGTGCAAGGTTAGGGCACATGGAAAGATCTGAGAAAGTGGTGTCTTGGTTGACCATCAGGCTCTGTGCGAACAGGAAGGGAAAATGAAGGCAAGGTCCAAACTGGCTGGCAGAGTGTTTAAAGCATTCCCAAACACGCAGAGCCCATCAACAAAGACTGGGTTTTTTTTGTTTTTTTTTTTTTTTTTGTTTTTTGCTTGTTTCAAGTATTTAATGAATTCTGTCAAAAAACTATAGACATCCAGCGAGCTAATGGAACAGGGCTTTCAGAGGCCACATGACAAAGAATATGGATTCTATAAAATTGGTTTGTAAAAGTCACTAAACATGTAACGAGTATGGCAGCAAGCAATGTCAAATGCTGGTAAAGAGGGATAATTTGATTTCCAGAATAGATTGGCACATTATGCATATTCAAAATGTCTGGTTTTCAATAAAAATTTTTGAAGCATGCAAAAAAGCAAGAAAATATGACTCATACGCAGAAAAAAAAAAACAAATGAATTAATAATAGAAAGTATCCCTGATGAAATCCAGACATGGATTTACTAGACAAAAACTTTATTAACTCTTAAATATTCTTTAAAAACTAAAAGTTCTTTCTCTTCACAGAAAGAATGATTTTGATAAGGAGAAAGAAATTCTACAAAAGGAACCAATAAGGATTTTGGAATTGAAAAGTTATATAAAATGAATAATTCATTAGGAGGGTCTAATAATAGATTTGAGTGAACAGAAATGAGAATCTGTGAACTTGAAGCTAGGTGATGATCCAGTCTGAGAAGCAGAAAGATAAAATAATTAGTAAATATGAACAGGGCATAAGAGACCATTAAACCTATCACCACAGTTATAGTTGTGATCTCAGGAGAGGAGGGAGAGAAAGAGGCTGGGAGAATATTTTAAGAAATAATGATCAAAAACTTAACCAAATTTGAGGCCATACATGATTCCACATAACCAAGAAGCCTGAAGACAAACACGCCAAGAGACCTAATCATTGAACTGTTGAAAGATTTAAAAAGGGTAAATCTTGAAAGTAACAAGGGGTAAGTGACTTTAACGTACCAGCCACGTTTAACAGAAAAGCCCTGATTTTTCGTTAGAAATCATGTATGATGGAAGACTGTGAGACAACATATTCAAAGGGAAAAAAGTATCACTCAAGAATTCTATATACAGCAAAACTGTCCTTTAAAAAATCAGTGAGAAATTAAGACATGCCCAGATAAAGAAAAACAAAAAGAGTTCTTCACTAGTAGGTCTTGTCCTACAAGCAATGCCAAAGAGGGTTTCAGAATGAAATAAAAGGACACTGGACAGCAACTCACATCCATACCAAGAAATAAGGAACCATTTTAAAAGTAGCTATGTGGATAAATATAAAAGTCAGTATTAATGTATTTTTGGTTTGTAATATTTCTTTTTTCTTACATTATTTAAAAGACTACTGCATGTAATTTCACAATATATACAGATATCAAATCATCATGTTGTACACCTGAAATATGATGTTATATGTCGATTATACCTCAATAAAAAGTGAGTAAAATATTTATAAACATAAAAATATTTAAAATATTTATAATTTTGATGGATACGTATATATAAAGATGTAATTTCTGACAATAACAACATAAGTTGGAGACAGAATTTTATAGGAGTAAATATGTGTATACTATTAAAACTGAGTTAGTATTGATTCAAAACTAAGATGTTAACTATATTAACCATGACTTGTATAATACAAGAAATAAAAAAATTCAACTGACCTTTCTTTATCTTTGGTCCTTTGGTGAGACGCTGGAAACCTTTGGAATTTCTTCAGCGATAGTAATGTCACTATTATTCTTGAACCACTTGACTTGTGCTAGGAAATGACTCAGGATGGAGGCTGGTCACCAGAAAGAACAACCACCAGCTGGGTGCTTCAGCTGATTTAGCAGCTGACTCTTGGTTTTGGCTCAGGTCATGATCTCAGTGTCATGAGATCAAGCCCCGTGAAGAGCTCCACGCTTAGCTGGGAGTCTGCTTGGGAATTCTCTCTCATCGCCTCCACTCACTCATGCTTGCTTGCTCCCCCCTTATTTTTCTCCCTCTCTCAAATAAAAGAAATAAATCTTTTTTATTTTTTTAAAAGAAAAACCATGTTATTAGAAATTTGGAACTTGAGCAAGCATAGTATAGTTGACATATAATATTGTATTAGTTTCAGGTGTATAACATCGTGATACAAAAATTTTATACAATTTGAAATGCTCACCATGATAACTGTAGTTACCTTGAGGTCTTTTTACTTTCTCCATAGTATTTCCTTCTGTCAGAATGTCGTATATTTGAGATCATACAGATTTTGGGTTGGCTTTTTTTCCCCACTAAGTACTGTGCATTTAAGTTTCTTCCATGTCTTTCTATGGTGCCTTTCTTTTTAGTGTTGAATAGTAACCCCTTGTCTGGGTGCAGATTATTTATCCATTCACTTATTGAAAGACATCCTGGTTTCTTCCAACTTTTGGAAATTACAAATAAAGCTGCTCTAAACATCTATGCTCAAGTTGTTGTGTGGGTCTGTTTTCAACTCCTTTGGGTAAAATACCAAGGGGCAGGATTGATAAATAACACGGTAACAGTATGTTTGGTTTTGTAAGAAACCAATGAACTGTCTTCCAAATTGGCTGTGTCATTTTGCATTTCCACCAGCAGTGGAGTGAGGAGTCCTGTTACTCCACATCCTCACCAACATTTGTTGTCAGCGTTTCAGATTTTGACCATGCTAATAGATGAGCAATGGTGTCTCATTGATGTTTTAATTTGCATCACTCTGATGACATATGATGTAGATCATCTTTTCATATGCTTGTTTGTCATTTGGACATCTTTGGAGAAGTGACTGGTAAGGTCTTTGGCCCATTTTTTAATAGGATTGTTCATTTTTCTGATTGTTATTTTTTAAGCATTTGCTGTATATTTTGATTAACAATCTTTTATCAGCAAGGTCTTTTGTAAATATTTTCTCCCATCCTGTGGCTTGCATTCTTTCTCTTGACTGTGTTTTGTGCAGGGCAGAAATTCTTTTATCTTAATGAAGTCTAGCTTGTCAATTCTTTCTCCCATGATCAAGGCTTTGGAGTTGCATCTAGAAAGGCATTGCCATGCCCAAAGTCATGCAGATTTTCTCCCTTGTTACCTTCAAGGACTTCTAGCTTGTCGTATAGAGAGAGTATCTTTTTAAGATTTATTTATTTATTTTAGAGAGAAAGAGTGGGGTGGAGGTGTAAGGGGCAGAGGGAGAGGAAAAGAGAGAATCTCAAGAAGCAGGCTCTCCACTGAGCAAAGAGCATGATGCGGGGCTGGATCCCATGACCCTGAGATCAAGACCTGAGTTGAAATCAAGAGTCAGATTGTTAATCAATGGAGACACGCAGGCACCCCTGATAGTTTAAGGTTCTTGGTGGTGAGTTCTTTAGCTGTTGTGTGACAGAAACTTGATGATGTTAGCTTTGTGTTTAAAAGATAATTTCAATGTACAGAGACTTCTAAATCAAAATATACTTTTTTCCCTTTCTCAGAACTTTAAAGATGGTGTTCCATTCTCCTCTCACTTGTTCTGTTTCTAAAAATACTGCCATATCTCAGGGCCCAACTTTACCCCCAGTCACTTTAATGTGTTTTCTCTTCATCCCTGGATTGAAGCGATTTAATCATGATGTGTCCTGTTGTTGCTTTCTACTGAGTTCTGGTGCTTGAGTTTTGGTGATTTGCTCGGAGTTGTGGGCATATAATTCCCATCACATTTATACATATTCTAGGCATTATTTCTTCAAATATTTTTTCTGCTCTACTTCATCTCGGATTTCAGTCACATGTATGTCAGACCACTGAGAAGCTGTCCCATTGCTAACACTCTTTTTATTTTTTTCTTAAATTATTATTCCCTGTGTCATACTGTATCATTTCTATTGTTCTGTTTTCATATTTGCCAAGCTTTCCATCTATGTGATACAATCTGCTGTTAATGTCATCCTGCACTTAAAAAAAAATCAGATAGTGCAATTTTCATACCTAAAAGTTTAAGTTGAATCTTTCTTTATGTCTTCCATTTCTCTACTTACTTTTCTAATTTATAGGACAAAGTTATAATATCTGCTTAGGCTCTTGTCTGCTAATTCTAACATCTGTTTGTTCTGTTCCAATTGCTTTAATTTTCTCCTTGCTGGTCATAATTTCTTACTTATTTGGGTACCTGGTAATATTTGACTGGATGTTAAAAAGGATACATTTTTACATTGTTTGTGCTGGTTATTTTTAAATTCCTGTAAGTATTCTTGATCTAGGTTCTGGGATGCAGTTCAATTACTTGGAAACAATACTCTCTTTTCAGGGTTATTATTATTGTTTTTTTTAAATTGTTAAGTGGGACTAGAACAGTGTTCAGGCTAAGGATAATGTTCTCCATGGCTAGATCAAGGCAGAGCTGAGTGCTTCTCCTGATGCCCGCAGTGGCTAGCTGGAAGCACTAGTTGTTTCTGGAATGTATTTGAGCAGGCGCTTTTCCTCTAATGGTGTCAAGTGCTTCTTTGCTCAGACTCCTATTTTTCACCTCTACGTGGCCAGCATTCAGATGAGCAGAAGGAACCTTCTGTTGGTCTCTAGAGTTCATGCTTCATGCTGCTTTCTCCTCTCTGGTATTCCCTTGTGGCCTTTCCAGACTCTCAGATCTTCCTCTAATTCGGAGTCCACTCAACTCCATCTTGTCTGTGTTCCAGCCTGAGCCTTCTGTCTCCAGCCTCACATCATTTGTTTAATTTGCTGGCTCAAAGGCAGTGTCTCGAAACCATTGCTTAACATATTTTGTCCAGTTTTGTTGTTGTTCTTGTTGTTCTTATTGCTTTAGGAAGGAGTGTAAATCTTCTATTTTTTTTTCCTATTTTGGTTGAGTGTAAGTCTTTCCAATTTATTGATTTTTTTAACCATACAATGTTATTACAATATTCTTAAATATATTCCCTATGCTACACTTTTCATCCCCATGACTTGTTTTCATCCCCATAACTTATTTTGTTTTTATTTATTTATTTTTTGAAGTATACTCAGCATGCAATGTTATATTAGTTTTAGGCATACAACATATTGATTCAAGAATTCTATACATTAAAAAAAAGAATTCTGTACATTACTCAGTGCTCATCATGGTAAGTGTAGTCACCTTCTGTCACCATATAATGTTATTGTAATATTACGAGCATGTTATCCATGTGCTGTATTTTCATCTCTGTGACTTATTTAATTAATTTATTTATTTGTTTGTTTGTGTGTTTGTTTATTTTATAGCTGGAAGTGTGTACCTCTTAATCTCTTCCATTTATTTTCCTCTTTCCCCTTACCCACACAATTGCCAGTTTACTCTCTTTAGTTAATAGTCTGTTTTTCATTTGTTTTGTTTTTCAGATTCCATATATAAATGAACACATTTGGCATTTGTCTTTCTCCAGCTGACTTATTTCATTTTAGCATAATACCCTCTAGGTCCATCCACATTTTCACAAATGGTAAAACTCCATTTTTTTAATAGATGAGTAATATTACATTGTATATATGCATATACACATATATAGATATATATACATATACATGATATATATTACAGAATATTTATATTTTCCATTTATCTATCAGTGGACACTTGAGTTGCCTCCTTGTCTTGGCTATTATAAATAATGCTGCAATAAACATAGGGGTACATATATATTTTCAAATCAGTGTTTTTGTTTCCTTTGGGTGAATACCCAGTAGTGGCATTACTGGATCATGGTATTTCCATTTTTAGTTTTTTGAGGAAACCCCATACAGTTTTTCAAGTGGTTGCACGAATTTACATTCCCACTAATAGTGCATAAAGGTTTCCTTTTCTGTACATCCTTGCCAACATTTGTTGTCTTTTTCAGAAGTTTTTATTTTGATTCCTGTTAGTTGACATAAAATGTTATATTAGTTTCAGGTGTACAATATAGTGATTCCGCCCTTTCATACGATACCCGGTGCTCATCATGGCAGGTGCACCCCTTAATCCCCATCACCTAGTTCCCCCATCGCCCCATCTCTGCTCCCCTTTGGTAACTACCAGTTTGTTCTCTGAAGTTAAGCCTCTGTTTCTTGGTTTGCACCCCCTTCTTCTTTTTCCCTTTTGCTTGTTTTTTTTGTTTCTTAAATTCTACATATGAGTGAAGTCATCTGGTATTTATCTTTTTCTTTCTGACTTATTTCTCTTAGCATAATACTCTCTAGTTATATCCACACCATTGCAAATGGCAAGGTTTCATTCTTTTTAGGACTAATGTTCCACTGTCTATATATATCACATCTACTTTACCCACTCATCAGTTGATGGACACTTGGGATGTTTCCAACATTTGGCTATTATAGATAATGCTGCTATAAATACTAGAGTACATGTATCACTTTGATATAGTATTTTTGTATTCTTTGGGTAAGTACCCCATAGTGCAATTGATGGATTGTAGGGTAATTCTATTTTTAACTTTTTGAGGAATCTCCATATTGTTTTCCAGAGTGGCTGTACCAGTTTGCATTCCCACCAACTGCGTGAGAGGGTTCCCTTTTCTCCACATATTTGCCAAAAAAAAGGAGATTGCTGTCTTTTTAATACTAGCCATTTGACAGGCGTGAACTGATATGTCATTGTAGTTTTGATCTGAATTTCCCTGATGATGAGTTGATGTTGAGTTGTGTTCTTTGAAGAAATGTCTGTTCATGTATTCTGCCCATTTTAATTGAGTTGTGTAAGTTTTAATGTATTTTAGAGATTAACTCCCTATCAGATATATCACTTGCAAATATCTTTTCCCATTCAGTATGTTGTTTTTTATTCCTTAACTGTGCAAAAGCTCTTTATTTTAGTGTAGATCCAATATTTATTCTTGCTTTTATTCCCCTTGTCCAAGCAGATATATCTAGAAAAATGTCTCAATTACTGAGACATTAAATTATATTAATTATATTATTATTGACATTATATTATTACTGACATCTAAAAGATTACTGCCTAAGTTTTCTTCTAGTGTTTTTATGGTTTCAGGTCTCACATTTAGATCTTCAATCCATTTTGAATTTATTCTTGCATATGGTATAAGAAAGCAGTCCAGTTCCATTCTTTTGCTTGTGGCTGTCCAGTTTTTCCAACACCATTGAAGAGACTGACTTTTCTCCATTGATATTCTTGCTTCCTTTGTCATAGATTAGTTGACCATACAAGTGTGGGCTTATTTCTGGGCTTTCTATTCTGTTCTGTTGGTATATGTATCTATATTTGTGCCAATTCATTCTTTACTTTGAAACTGTATTTTTTTTTTACATTGCTATTCAGATTTGTCTATCTTACTACAACACACACATGCACACGCACATATGCCCACACACCTGTGTCAATAGTTCTCCTTGTGAGCCATTGTCAAAATCTCTCCTGCAAGCTGCCAAGATACTTGTGGATGCAGCTTGTGGATGGTGTAATCTTACTTCTGACCATTTGTGCATTTTTCTCTTTTCCTAGCATCCACTTCCAATTGGTGAGTCTCAGCTGAAATATCTCTTTCCAGAAATCTTCAATGACTATCGGAATGAGTTAGGTGGCTCCTTTTTAAAATCCACAGCCTCTTGAGCTTTCTCATGTGCACACTCACGTGTGTGCACTCACACGATATGTATTGCACTGCATGGTCATTGCTTGCTTAATTTTCCATTTCCACGTTAGACCGTGATTTACTTTCAGGTACAGCTGGGAATTTTCACTAATGTAGTCTGCTCACCCAGCGCAATTTATACAGCATGACTGAAGTTCAGGAATAATTCTTGAGTTCATGGGTCTATAAAAATTATTTTTTAATTTGGAACATTACAGGTATGTCCCTACCCGAGAACAAAACTTTGCCACCTAGTTTAACACTTGGAGATGTCAGTGATAAAGCAACTCGCTCAACCGTGTGCTTGAAAGACCATTTCTGAGATCGAGAAAAATCAGCTGATGTAGTCGTAAGCCCTTACACTATTGAACAGTGTAATTATTTAGGCCTTTTCCTAATTAACCCTTTCAAAACGCTCAAAAAACTGACTAAATATTTAGGAAGCATAGGTTATTTTTATGTTTCAATCTACACTGGATGATTCAGCTGAAAATCAACTAATTCAATCACTGTACTTTGGTTTAAATGAATATACACTCTGATTTTTGGATGATGTTATCATAAATACCAACCAAATTCAGAATGAGTCATAATATTTCTAAGGTATTAAGCAATCAAGTCTCAGAACCAGCAGGAAGGGAAGTTAAGTGACAGAACTCATCCAGGAAACAGTTATCATTGGAAATGTGATTTTGCTTCAATAGCTTATTTTGAGGGTGCCAAAAGAATTGCAGTAAAAGTATAAGAAAATAATTATGTCTTCTCAGATTCAGTAGTGGGCGCAGTGAATTCTTTTCAATAAATATAGCTGCATAAAGCTGTTTGCTCGATTCCCACATAGGAAACTCATGTGTGTGCACGTTAAAGGCATGATGGGTGGTTGGGAGGAAAGTCAACAAGTGTATGTGGGATGTGAGAGTGAGCAGTCCATGAGGGCAGGGCTAGAGACTTCAAACAGCCAAGTTCAAGGATAGGTGAGTTTGTGAAAGTATAAACATTGTTAAGTTGCCTCTAGATATAGGTACTTACTGGGGTTAAAGTTGCCAAAAGAGAATCTTGCCTTAATTGGGTAACTCCTATAAGGTGGTTAAGAGTATGTTTAATTTGAAATCAGATAACAGGGGCTCCTGGGTGGCTCAGTCATTAGGCGTCTGCCTTCGGCTCGGATCATGATCCCAGGGTCCTGGGATCGAGTCCCACATCGGGCTCCCTGTTTGGTGGGAAGCCTGCTTCTCCCTCTCCCATTCCCTCTGCTTGAGTTCCCTCTCTCACTGTGCTTCTCTCTGTCAAATAAATAAAATCTTAAAAAAAAAAAAAAAAGAATTCTTAAAAAAATAAAATAAAATAAAATAAAATAAAATAAAATAAAATAAAATCAGATACCATGAGCGTTGCCTGGATGGCTCAATTGGTTAAGCGCCTGAATCTTGATTTTGGCTCAAATCAGGAGCTCATGGTCCTGAGATCAAACCCTGCAGCGGGCTCTGTGCTGAGCGTGGGGACTGCTTGGGATTCTCTCTCTCTCTCCACCCCCTTCACCTCCCCCAATGCATGCTTTAAATAAATAAATAAAATCTTAAAAAAGTAATAACAGATGACATGAAATAGGAATATTTAACTTAAAATCACACATGCTAGTTTTATAAAACATAAACTTTACTGTTCATTTGATATATGTTTAATATTATATATAATATATAAATATATCTTTTATTGATACCTATATCTATATCTATCTATCTACATATATCTACACATACATATACATACAACTTATTTAACTTGCAGACATCGGGAAGCAGTGTTAAGGCAGGACCCCTGGGGAATCTGAGGAAATTTAGAAAAGACCCAAAAGTCCGATCGAATGATCTAGAGTGCAGCCTGGATCTTGGGACTTCTCCAGCCTCCTTGGGGGATCTAACGTGGCAAAGGTGGAGAACCACTCTGTTGAAGGAAGGAAGGTTTCCAAACACTAATTTTAAGGATTTCCCACAGAAACTTTCAGCAGCTCCAGGCTCTACACTACATTTTCCTGGCCCGTGCATTATCTCCAATTCTTTTTAATGGAGTAAATCCAGCGTTCCTGGTTTCTGGTGGCCATGGGCTTTCTTTAGCAAGCTGTCAAGGTGAAGACACATAAGCCTTGTCTCTTAAGGGCAAATCAAATGAAAGTTAGTCTCTTTATGGAGCTTGGAGCCAAGGAGGGTGGATCAGAAGCCTTCGGGGACAGATGAGTGGCTTCAGATAGAAAGTAAGGGAAATGCTAAGAGGAAGGTCACTGCTAAGCTGTTGAAGAGAATATGTGGACAGAATTTTCATGAGAAGTGATTAGGAAAGTCTTCATCCCAAACTACCTATGTGGCATGGAGGCAACGAGATTTGACCAGTCGCCCAAATCTCACATACGGTTAACTTTGTCCTCAGAGGCCTACATGTTGCCTAAGGAGGACATGAGAATGGAGGACCAAGTCTGTCAAGTGAATTTTCACTAATTTTGCCCTAGATTCTGATGATTTATCCTAAATGGCACAGAGAATTGGTTTTGTCCTGCTGGAGGCTCACCTAAATGGCTGAAAACTCTAAGAGCAGGTTGAGAGAGCACTTGAGCTTCTTTGCTCCTAAATCTATCTCCTTGTCTTGGTCTGCAAAATCACCTGAGGTTGGAGGCAAGTGACTCCATGAAAAACACGGCAAGCAAAAGGCAAAAGATGAGGTTGACCTCAGAGGCTTAGAGCAGAGTATGTCTCGTCGCCCGCGGTGGTGGATCTCCCAAAAACAGACAGAAGGGACACACGACCCAAGGACAACCATGTGGGGTTGCTGGGGAAACATCTGTGAGCAGATTCAGGGTCCTTCCTTTCCATTCACACTCTACATCTGGCCCTGTGTCAACCAAACGTCTTCCCCTGGCCTCGGACATCCCATGTAGTGTGTAGGGCAGAGAGTCATCTTTCAATCCACCAGCAATCCACTGAGTGTATTTTATCAGATTGTACTGTTCCAAAGATGACAGATGATTTCATACAAATATAAAATAAGCATGTGCCAGACATTTTGCTCAGGTCACGAATTCACGAGGGGACACCGACTTACCCATGTTAATTTCAGAATTTCAGTCCAGGCAGCATTTGAGAACCAAGATATATGAAAGCAGTTTAGTGGATGGCTGGGTTCAGTGCAATACCAGTTAATATGCAACAGGGCCATATACCATACAACTCAGGATCCTACATTCCACTGGATGGAAATTACTGGCAGCTCCGCTGGATAAAAATCTACAAGTTACTGCCTGCCTATATAGAGTTGTAAGCTAGCCTATGAGTTAGAAGTTCTGCACCAGCACTACACTGGAAGACTACCAGAAATTTCTTTTTGCCTCTTTCTAAGATAAGGCTCTATCTGGTTTGAAGCCTGCACAAGGTGGTGGCAAGGCTGGAAACCACAGGACAGGCAGTATTCATGGTGCCAAGAGGTGCCAAGCACTTGTATACCATGAAGGAACATCTTCACATACATTCTCTGGTTGGGGAAGATGGAAGTCTAGTGGAGATCAATTCTTCTCTCTAATTCCAGAGTTCCGAGTGCCCTCTTCCACAGCTTTCTGCTTCTTCTAAGGAGCTGTGTGACCCCCGTCTGAAATGGCAGCCAACCTGAAAATATGCACTCAGATCCTGCAGGAGCGTGATTCAGAGGACATTTTCTTTGTTCTCTGCCTCAATCTGTGTTTCTTTTCAAACTGATACTGACCTGCTGCTTGATTCACTGGCTTTTAGCTTATTGTGCATGAAGATTCTACCTGGCGACTTTTGCTTGGGCTGTCTCAGGTAAACATTCTGGGAAGTGGAAGGTTAAGGAGCTGCTTCAGGGAAAAAGAGAAAGTGACTCCATCAAATCTCCCTGTTTCGGTTTTCTGGTGAACAAATAACAGTGTCTCCTGGGGAGAGAAGACAATCTTTATCACTGGGAACTTCAAGCAAAATGTATTTACTTGTTTATGATTACTCATGATA